>NC_051168.1:93350049-93584316 GCF_013339725.1 Rhipicephalus microplus | reverse complement strand
GCCGCCGTGCCCACTGGATGTTGCCGCCGAGGGTGCTTGCTTTATAATGTCTTGCCACGGCGCTGTTCCACCTTGGTTCCTGATGTCGAGGTTGTCGATGATAAACGGGTGAAGTTCCAATTTGGCAGAATCTCCGGAGCCCTCCACTACGGCGTCTCTCATAATCATATAGTGGTTTTGGGGCGTTAAACCCCACATATCAATCAATCAATCAATCAATTTGGCAGAATCAACCGCAGCAGCCGGGTCGCCCAGGCGCATGCTCTATGCGTTTCCATGGAAGGAAGCGCAGATGAGAATCACCTGTTGAAACAGAAGAGAGTTGTTTGAGCACATCGCTCATGCGTTGCCGCCGCCCCCTCAATTTTTCGTCTGCACCATCACGGAGATGCCTCAACTTCAGCAGTTGAGGCATCTCACACTGGCTTTTAACCCACTCTGACTTCTAAGGAACTATGTCAACAATCCCAGCACTATGTGTTGCTGGGTCTCATAACAATAACAAAAGCTTGCTCGATGGCACAAAATGTCCACATGCTTCAGCCCCACAATGCAACTGCGCAGTTCTCAGTAGGATTTGTTGGGATACTTTCCAGTTTTTACAATGTGGTGTTTTGTCAGCTGCAAGAGAATAACTCGTTTATAACAGCTCACTTTTGCAGAACGGAGGAGGGGTAATGTAGGTGAAAATGGCCATCTACTACTGTTTGTTGCACAAAACTGCAATTAGGTCCATATGGATTTGTCATGAAGAACAGCACTTTAGTTGGTAAAAAAATTTAATATGGTGTGCAGTTTGAAACCGTGAACGACGCATTTTCGGGATAATCTCTGTGCCATTTAAGCTAACCATTATGCTACCAGCAATCACAGTGCAATGGTGAATTCAACTCCAAGTGCATAGAAACTGATAACCAGCTGCAAGTAATCTTTTGAAGTTTGATTTTTATAGGTATATGGTAAAGAAGAATCGCGTGCTAAAAGCTGCAGCATGTTCCCGCAGGTCCCTTGCCACATTCAGTGTACATGCTCCGGCTTCTTGGCTTATTGGCCTTTGCACAACACATTGCTCGCCTCCTAGTTATATCTGTAGAGTAACAACCCCCGAGAAGTGCTCGTTCCAGGCTTAAGCCTAGGAGCGCAACATTTTGTCTTTCTTTCCGAGAAATCGGTATGTATTTTGTGGTAGCTTTGCGCTAAAACAAGCGGATGGCCAATTTTCATTCAAAATAATTTGTTCTCTACGCAGATAATGTGAGCGAAACTGTGATGTCTTTAGCCCCTTAAGTGCCAAATAAATCACGAAAAATTGTTCGAAATTCCCATTTCTTTATAGCAGGACAGCACCAAATTGGGCTAGTTGGTTGATATTCATTCTTCAAAGGTATAACTGTGGCTTTTATAGCTCCCCGTCTGCTAAGTGCAGTTATACCTTGAAGATGAAGATTTTTGTACGACGTAAAATGCTTCGGTGACGTGTTCAAAAACAGAAAAAGACTTGCGAAAATGCATTATTCATCAATTTTGCACAGTCATGCAATACCCTCAATCCTGAGGCATTTGAGTGTAATCTCAAATAAATTCAAACATGACTAAAATAATCAATCACCAGCATTCTCCTCCCTACCCCTTTCGTCATCTAAAGGAGAAAGATATCCAATGTGAGATCCACCTCACAGATGAAGCCATGTTCGTTATAATCAACGGAAAATCAAGGCATGCATCGCCCTTTTAGGGGCAGACTCAATAAAAGCGGGGGTCATGAAACCTGTGCTGCCATCTGTGTTTCAAACAGGAAAACACAATTTTCAGTTATCTCCTTGAAACATTTTTGAGAGCCACAACGAGCACAGGTGGTCATTAGTGCTTGAGGGGTTAATCATGTCGCAATGAGCTAGGCTTGGAGCATGTTGCCAAATGTGATAACACGAGCTCCAAGTGAATGCCCTCAAATGTTCAGTGTTACAGCGCTCCGAATGAGAAAAAAGCTGAGATAATCAAACAATGGGACACAGTACAGCATACCTTGGCTTTTTTTCCTCACGGTGTGACATAATGAAGCAGTACCAACTAGCCCACACGGCACTCTAAAATGTGTTCAGACCTACCTGCTTGGCAAATTCACAAATAGCAATGGAACAGAGTGCTTGCAGAGATAGCAAGGCCATAACGACAAGGCCTGCACATACACACCTGAGCATGCAGAGATATTGTCCTGTATAGACAGTCACTAGCTTGATGAATGTGCAATAAATTCAAATATTTGTTCATTAAAGGTGTGGTGTACAACGTGATTTCTACATTTACTTACTGCAATACAGAAAAGTTCACAATTTTTTTAGTAGTGATTAGCATCATGAAAGAAATAAATGCAAGACATGCTAGATGTATTCCTTTCGATTGAACACCTTGGGGCACAAAGTTATTATAGAAAAGCAATGCCGTAGTTTCGTTATTTAAGTACGCCCCATGTTCTGCTAATCCAAATTGGGAAAAAAAAAAGTTTGCTTGCGAATCTAAGCACTCACCATAGTGCTGTAGCAGAGTTCGGCATGGACCGAGCCTGCTTCGTAAAGTGGAAGTAAGCAGCGGTAGCAGATTTCAAAAGTATGCTGAACACTGCAAGAAGTCAGTAGCGTAGCCAGAAATTTTTTCGGGAGTGGGGGGGGGGGAGAGAGGAGGTTTTAACCATACTTTCTGCATGTTCCTGTGTGCCTTTGTATGTGTGCGTATGTGTATACTACATGCAAAACTAAAAAAATTCGAGGTCTGTTTGAACCGCCCATGTCCTCCCTCCCCTCCCTCCTGGCTACACCCCTGCAAGAGGTTCACGGGACTACGTAATCAGGGGCGTAGCCAGAGGGGAGGGGTCCAACCCTCTCCCCCCACTTCCCAAATTTTTTTTAGCTTTGCATGTGTATATACGCCCACACATACAAAGGGATGCATGAACATGCAAAAAGTATGGTGAAATCCCTCCCGAAAAAAATTTCTGGCTGCGCTCCTGCACGCAAGGGTCGGCACCCCAATCTTGAACAGGAAGTCTGCGAGTTTGTTTGCAGCGAACAAAACAGAGACTTCACTGTTCTTTTCAAAGCCATCCAGATGAAAGCAATGGAGATCACGATAATAATTGAGATTTCCTGTGCAGTGTTTGCGACAGTGATCTTAACATTGCCGCAACATGTATTTCAGACACGTGGCAGCGGATTACGCTCGACATTGCCATTAAGTCGTCTAAGAAGTGACCAAGGACGATCACCTGTGGGACACCGAGAGTGGCGGCTCAGACGGTGCGTCGGACAAAGTTAGTGCAAACAGACTCGAATAGCAGAGCTAGTACTACCTTACGGCGGGTTCCCGAAGGCCATTTTGTTTTTGCGGCAGAGCTGGTACTTATCACAACGGCTGTGGCAGTGGGGTTTTTGGCCGCCGCTGCCGCCCGTACCACAATCACATAAAATACAAAAATCAGAAAAATTTCTAGGAGCATAAGGAACTTCATGAGGTGAATAGTCAAAGTGTGCTCCAGAGTTTTACAAGTACTTGGTAGTTGGCAACGTTATTTTCGAAACCTTCTTTGTGAATCGGTACCACCTTGGCACACCTCCAATCTGTCGGAACATCACCGGAGTGAAGTGACTTTGTGAATATGTCCGAAAGAAAAATGAACAACCTCGGCGTACCGCTTTAGGAAGGCGTTGGCAATTGATCATGTCCTCGGCATTTTTTTCTCATCTATTTTAAGGAGCAGGTCCAGAATGCCTTCTTGTGTTGTAGTTAGGTCACCTAGACTTTGTTCACAAGAAAATCACGCTTGTGGGGTTGAGCACTCATCCCAAATGACATTTGGTACAAAGTCAGTTTTCCTTTAAAAGTAATGACGCCAATTTCAAATATCTTCGGGTTGTTGCTCTAGATCAAGGGTCAGCAACCTTTTGAAGTGGAGGACCGAGTCGCAGCAAGTAGACACTGCGGGGGCTGCATGGCAAACTGGAGGGGTGTTGTATTTGCAGTCAAAGCGGAAATAGGTGGATTAACAATAATGATCTATAAAACCGGAATGGAAATCAAGCCGAAACTATATAAGCGAAAAGTGCTCACCAAACAGACACAGAAAGTTATATAGTTGCTCATTGGTTACTAGGGAGGTACAATGTCTAATTATAGGGGGGGGGAGGGGATTCTGATGCTGATGTGTCTGAAGCCGCATAATATTGACTCGCGGGCCGCAGATCACCGACCCTTGCTTTAAATAAAAATTAGTGCGGAGAAACCTAAACAAAATGTCGTAGTGCTTTTTCTGTATCGAAGGTGGCTTCACAGTGATGTATCAAAACAAGTCTGACATCACAAGAAAACTCAAACTCGCAAATACCAGAAACGACTGTCAATGCCACGTGTTCACGTAAACGATGACGAGTGACTGGTCATCCAGAGCTCAGACAATGATTGCTTCAATTTAGGCTACACTCCGAACACAGATTTTGCCAACACAGTGACCTGTGAACTTCTTCATCAGTCAAGCAGACGTCTGTCATCATCATCGCGCTTCTCGAGCTCCGATCACTCGAGGGCATGAAGTCATCTGTTCTTAATCATTCGATAATTCATTAAAGAATAAGCGTTCATTCTGACGTTTGGTCTTTTGTCTTGCATGACAGCCAGGTCGCTGGTGGACCTTGAGGTGCACCGCAACCTGTATTGACTTCTTGTGATAATGTCTCTTTCAATCAGGCTGGCTTGCAGATGCTGAAGACTGCTAACTTTAAAACCAGAGTTAAATATGTTATACATGTTGTCTTGCCTCCGTTGTGTGGAGAACGCTGACTGTGCACACCATGGAAATAAAAAAAAGGTACCTACTGTGCAACCCTAAAATTGTGTCAGAACTCCTAACCATCTAGTAGCTGAATTTTAGTTGCACGGGAGTCTGCAAGGAACACGAAGCCATGAGAATTTTTTCAAATCTCTGCCGTAACAATAGCGCTACATGCATCTGATGATTTAGAAGAATCTTTTTCAAGCTTCGCTTCTTCCTTCACTGTGCCTTGTTTATCGACTTGTCTCTTCCTTACCATGCGAGGACGAAGAGCAGTGAGCACACTTACCTGCGAGCAAACAAGTCTTTTCCCGTAAATTACATGAGCAGACAAGAATTTTTATGTCACAATAAACGCTCAGGATCACCAAAAGGCTTGTAGAAGAGAAGGGACTATTTGTTAAATTTGCAGCATGCTCATCGCCCTTAGTGTCGTCACGTTTGGCTTTGTTGACCAGAATGGCATCCTAAATGCAATACTCCGCTTACCTGAAATGTAAAAAATAATCGAAGGCAGTTTAGAGGTCTTTTAATGAAGGTGAATGAAGTATAGAACCTTATGGGCAGGCGCCAGAGAAGGAAAATTTTTGTGAGATCAAGAACTTTGTCAAATCTTATATCGTTAGTTAAAGTATTAAATCTTATTATTTTAGATATCTTGCTGGTACAGTAAATTCTAAAACACAGAGGCATTTTTCTATTGATGACCCAATATTGACGACAGTAAAAGGATGCCTAGCATCTTCCCACTTCATACAATGCATCTGGCATCAAGTAAAGTTGTGCACGTGTTCTACAAAGCAAGTCGTGCACGAATAGTAAATTTTGGAACCAAATGGAATACTAATGTGAATCAAATGCCTTTTGAGTAGTTTTTGAGTTGTGAGGCGACCGTTTTTGATATGTGAGGTTTAACGTCCCAAGACCACCATATGATTTTGATAGACGCCGTAGTGGGGGGCTCCGGAAATTTCGACCACCTGGGGTTCTTTAACGTGCATCCTAATTTGAGCATATGGGCCTAAAACGTTTCCCCTTCCATCGGAAATACAGCCACCACAGTCGGGATTCCATCCCGCGACCTTGCGGGTCAGCAGTCGAGTACCTTAGCCGCTAGACCACCACGGCGGGGCATTTCTCGTGGTGTCAGACTTGTTTTGATACGTCACTGAGAAGCCACCCTTCGATTCAGAAAAAGCACTACGACACACTTTTTGGGGTTCTCAACACCTATGTTTATTTAAAGCAAGGGTCGGTGATCTGCGGCCCGCGAGGTAGTATTATGCGGCTTCTGACACATCAGCAGACACAGCAGGGACATTTCAGAGACATCAGGGAGTGCGTAACGAGTAGAGCCGGCGTCCATTAAATCTGTTCCCTATGTTGTTCATTTTGTGTCAGACCACTGTTTATAGAGCTTTGCGTCCGCTGGACATACTAACCGCTTTTAAGCCCCACTATTATTTGGCACACGTGTTCGGGAAACCCAAAGACCGCACACTTGGAAAACGATCAGTACGTATGAGTGACTGATGAACTGATTGAAGTCTGCTACTTTTTTCCTCTTTCTTGTTTTTGCTGCCAGTGTATACTGAAGATTGCCACCTGCGTAGGAGGCGGAACATCCGTAATTTTCTGAATTGTTGTATTAGGTTGGAGTGGACCTCCACAGTCAGCCACAAAGAAGCTTAAAAAATTAAAACCACGGTACCTCAGTTGGTAGAGCATGGCTGCGTTATTCGAAAAGCGCAAGTTTGGTCCCTGCCAGCGGCACGTTATCTCTTCACCCGGTGTTTTTCTTTCTTACTCTCTTGGTATTTTCATTGTATTGTCTTGGTTGGCCTTCACAGACAAGTCCCTGTTTAGTCCGACAAATTCGTGGGCAGAAATACGAGGCGGGACGGCAAACTTTGGTCCCTTCCGAAGCCATCTCTCGATTTCTACCGGAATGTATGCGTCCTGTAGCACCACAATGCGCTTCTGTTCTTCCCTTTTTTGCTTGTCAAACAACTTGAGCAGTGGGTTGGGGACCTGCTTCCACCTCACTTCCGTTAGTACGCCCAGTTGCTGCCTCAGCCATCGAAGGTGTTGAGCAGCCTGCCATTGCGGAAGAAGACTGTAGTGGACCACGCGAAACCACTCTTGAAACAAACGCACCTGACGCCAAAGTTCCGCCTTGAGAATCTTGCAGACTCTTTTGACATGTCTCCAGGATGGCTGAACACCTCCGAATAAGGCACAAACTTCCTTAGGAGGGATACCCTTGCGTATGCAGAAGGCACACTTCCTTGCTTGGCATGTGGCCTCGATGATGTTGCGCACAAGTCCATCAATAATTCACACAAGGTCTAACGAGTTTAAAAGAGACGCCCACTGTACGAGAAATGTATTCTAAGAGAACTTGTTGTTGGGCTAGTTGGAAGATCATTTCGAAAAGTTAATTAGAGCGCAAAAACTTGACACGATCACTCACACACGCACACACCCATGCATCAAACCACACAGCGCTCACTGCCAACTGATTTATCATAGCTCGAAGGTTTGAATATATACAGGACACATTGTGCGCACACACACAAAGAAGGCCAACAGCATACATTATCAAAACGTACACGTCAAAGAACCCCAGGTGGTCTAAATTTCCGGAGCCCTCCACTACGGCGTCTCTCATAATGATATAGTGGTTTTGGGACGTTAAACCCCACATATCAATCAATCAATCAATCAATCAATTAAAACGTGCAGTTAATCAATATCATAGCCTTAGAGCGATAAACTGAAGTTCGCTTGGTAACAACGAAATTTAAGGGGCGCTTACACAGTGATCTTTATTTTTTTCAATGAAAAAGGCTTCTAACACTTCACGTGCAGTTTTACTTGCACTTCTGTTCAGAATCTTCGTTTCAGAAAATCGTGCGTCACAACCACACGAGATGACATGCGCAACCAGGTGCGCATACTTGTCATCTCTTTTCGTTAATTTTTGGGCGGGTTCCCTTAATCGGTCATTAATACACCGTTCGATTTGGCCAATGTTCACTTTTCCGCAGGACAAGGGTATGAAGTACACAACCCCATGGAACACTTAACAAAGGCCCTCTTATGTTTCTTCTGACAGCCGCGCTTCTTTCTATCGCACACACTTTGGCACTGTCTTCCAATTTTTTCTGGTGCGGAAAATACCATCGGTACGCCGTGCCTGGCCGCGACTTTCTTAAGGTCGTGCAAGACCTTATGGATATATGGCACAACTTGTGGCCTAATCCTTAAGGCTGGGTAGCAGTCATCGCTTCCCGTGTTCTACGTTTAAACTTCTGCAGAAGTGATTCAGCAACGGCCGTAATGACCGATCGAGCGAACGCAGCAGTCTATAGTCGGCTCACCTGATTAAGGAAACTAGTTTCATGCTGTGTGGGCACGACCCTTTTTAGCGCTGATTCTAAGCAAAGAGACGCAACGCCCCCTCTTCACAATCTTTGAGTGGGCAGAATCATACGGCAACAGCTCCTTCTCAACACGAGGGATGATAAGACCAGCAAAAATGCTCATCGTTCCACGTGAGGCTTAAGTCTAAAAGCTGCAAACAAGCTTCTTGAGGCAATTCGACAGTAAAGGAAAGCCCTCATCCTAGTCTTATAAAAACGTTTAAAATAAAATCAGGGGATGTAAGGTCACCCTGTTTATCTAAAAGAATTAAAAATTGTCAACGTACCTAAAAACCTTTAAAACCTTGCCCCCTTTAAAAGCATTGTCCAAATCCCTATCTACATTCGCTAAAAAATATCGCAAAGAACCGGGGCGACACAGGAACCAATGAAAATTCCTTGCCGCGTAAGAAAGGGCTTTTCATCGGACATAATAAAAGTTGCATTCAGATAAAATTCTAAAAGCGATAAAAAGGTGTCTAGATTGACGCCCGCGTCATTGATAAAATCGACGTCACCATTCTCTTCTATGCAGGATTTTACAGAGGCTGGAAGCTTGTCATGCGGCACGGAATAATACAGATCTACAACATCCGCTGAAAAGGCGTTGCCTGTGGTAACGCGAGACCGCAAAAAGTTACACACACCACTTGAGCCCTTCGTACGAAAAGGGTCACTCACCACAAGATTCTTTAGCTTGCTCTGAATAAATCTGCTTCAGAGAAGAAATACTTGGAAATTTAGATGACGTCCAAGAACTTCTGAGTAAGTTCAACGCAAAAGTGCTATGTGTGCGAGAAACACACTTAACTCCTAAGCACAAGATCTTCCTACAGCAATCAATTATTTTCCAAAAAGACCGGGAGGATGCTGTCGTACCTTCTGGCGGTTGTGGCCATTATAGCTGATCGAAGCCAGCATGCCAGCATTTGAAGCTCCAAACGGCTTTTGAAGCAGTGGGCCATTCGAGCTGTACTTTTTAATAAACTCCTTACCATATGTTCTGTATACATACCACCGCATCAACAGCTACACAGACGTGATCTAGAATCATTAGTAGATGAACTCCCAGAGCCGTTTCTGGTTCTAGGTGATTTTAATGCACACAATGTCTTGTGGGGTATGCTCACTGTGATGCACGAGGACGTCTCATTGAGCAGCTCCTTTTCTCTTCTAGTTTGTGTCTTTTAAATATGAAGGAGCCTACGTATTTTAGCCTCTCAAACAACACGTACTCCTCCATAGATCTTAGCATTTCATCACCGTCCCATTTTACCTGTTTTTAAATGGAGCGCCTTAAAAAACCCTTATGGGAGTGACCACTTCCCAATCATTTTGAGTGCGCCGAACAAAGATCAACTACCGCCGCTGGTTCTTCGATGGAAGATTGACTCAGCTGATTGCGAAGGGTATAGAACTCTTGCATACATGACATGGACTGAGCTGTCTGCAATGACCATTGATGACGCTGTCACGTATTTTACAGCTTTTATACTTGATGCCGCATCTAAATGTATTGCTAAAACGAGCGGCATGTCTTCTAAACGGCGAGTCTCATAGTGGAACGACGCATGCAGGAAAGCACGGACCACTCAGAACAAAGCATGGGCGTTGCTTCGCGATTCTCCTACAGCTGAAAACCTGGAAAATTTCAAGCGGGTCAAATCGCAGGCAAGGAGAACGCGTCGACAAGCTAGACGAGAGAGCTGGGCAAAGTTTATATCGAGTATCAACTCATACACGGATGAGGGAAAAGTGTGGAATAAGGTAAAGAAAATTAAGTGACAACAAACGTATTGCCTTCCACTAGTAAATAGCCTCGGGGAAAGCTTGGAGAATCAAGCCAACTTTTTTGGCACACATTTCGAACACATATCGAGCTCCTCACACTACTCTGAATCCTTTCAGAATTACAAGGCACGAATAGAAAAACAAAAGTTAGAAAGAAAATCCACAAGAAATGAGACATATAATGAACCATTCTGCTTAGCAGAACTGCGAACGGCACTCAGCTGCTGCAATACATCTACCCCAGGTTCTGACAATGTAATGTACGCGATGCTGAAGGAACTACCCTCGGAAACTAAAGAAACCCTCCTCTCTCTTTATAATCGCATATGGTTTTCAGGTGTGATCCCTCCTCCTGGAAGGAGGCTGTTATAATTACAATTTTGAAGCAGGGAAGGATCCGTCTACTGTATCAAGTTACAGACCTATAGCGTTAACAAGCTGCCTCTGCAAACTACTTGAAAAAATGATCAATCGCCGCTTACTCCACTACTTAGAAACAAAAAAAATTGCTCGACCCATACCAATGCGGGCTTAGAGAGGGCCGATCTACCACTGACCATCTTATACGTATCGAGGCGCACATACGTGAGGCTTTTTTATTCATAATCAGTTTTTCTTATCTGTGTTCCCCGACATGGAGAAGGCCTACGATACTACGTGGAGATTTGGAATATTGAGAGACCTCTCACACATAGGTATACACTGTAATATGTTCAGTGTCATTGAAAGCTATCTGTCTCATCGTACATTCCGCGTTAGAGTGAGCAATCTTCTGTCGCGAACATTTGTACAGGAGACCGGAGTGCCACAGGGTGGGGTGCTCAGCTGTACGCTCTTTATTATAAAAATGAATTCTCTCCGTCTGTACATTCCACGTAATCTCTTTTATTCAACATATGTCGACGATGTGCAGATAGGTTTTAAATCGTGTTCTCTTGGGCTGTGAGCGACAGGTTCAGCTTGCCCTTAACAAGGTACCCAAATAGGATGACGAAAACGGGTTCAAACAGAACCCACAGAAAAGCACCTGTGTCCTTTTTTCTAGAAAAAGAGGCTTGCGCCCTGACCCTGAAGTGGTCGTTAAGGGTGAGCGTCTACCAGTAAACACAGAACATAGGTTCCTAGGTATAATTTTAGATGCGAAGTTAACCTTTGTACCACACATAAAACATATTAAAAATAAATGCTTGAATACAATGAATATACTAAAGGTGCTGTCACGAACAACGCGGGGCAGTGACAGAAAGTGCTTCATGAATCTGTATAGAAGCCCTATACGCTCACGCCTTGAGTATGGGGCAATAGTCTATCACTCTGCCACGCCAAGCGCTCTGAAAATGTTGGACCCTGTTCATCATCAAGGCATCCGCCTGTCCACAGGCGCCTTTAGAACAAGCCCAGTTGAAAGCCTTTATGTGGAATCGGACGAGTGGTCACTCCATCTGCAGAAATATATTCTTCCTTCATATATTTCCTTAAAGTAAATGCGAACAGTGAGCAACCCGCATATTCCATCATCAACGACCTGTCCAGCTCTCAACTTTTTTGCAATCGGCCCGCAATGGCACGCCCTTTCTCGCTGCGTGTTAGAGACCTAGCTGAAGAAACAGATGTCCCGCTGCTTGAATACCACGTCAGCCCCCCCCCCCCCCGCTCTGCGGCTCCCGCCATGGCAGTGGCAGGTTATAGACTGTGTGACACATCTTTCGTAGCTGTCACAAAGCATGCCTCCCCCATACACATTCGGAAGTATTTCTTAGAGCTGCAACATAAATATGACTGTCCAGAATAATATACTGATGCATCCAAGTCCTATACTGGCGTGTCCTGTGCGGCGGTCAGCCCATCCTTCTCGAATTCCGGCGTTCTGTCCACCAGCACAAGCATTTTTACAGCCGAGGCTTACGCGTTATTCGTAGCCGTTAAACGCATCAATGAAGTGAATACGCCAAGGGTAGTTATATACACATACTCCCTGAGTGTCGTAAAAGCGTTGAAAAATCTAAAAAAGCACAAAAACCTTATAATTAAATCCCTCTATTCAATACTCTGCGTGGCCTATGCTTCCAAGCAACATATCGTCGTGTGCTGGGTGCCAGGACACCGCGAGATTGAAGGAAATGTGTTGGCTGACCAGCTCGCCACGTCAATCAACGGAAGCACTGCCAACTCTCCAGTTGATGTCCCTATAATGGACCTAAAACCAGACATACGGAAAAAGCTCAGGGCTTACTGGCAGAAGTTATGGGATCTACAAACTCATAACAAGTTACATTTGATCAAACCATACCTCGGTAACTGGCCACCCACGTCAAAAACACGCCGTACAAAGGTCAGTCTCTGTCGGCTTAGAATAGGACACACACACAGCACACACACACATCTTTTGTCCGGTGGTGACCCACCCAGCTGTCACAGATGTGGCCGTCCACTTACCGTACTCCACATACTCCTTGAATGCTCTGAGCTAGAGGCTTAAAGGAAAAAACATTTTCCACTAGCGTACAAGGAACACATACCCTTTCATCCAGCTATGTTTATTGGTCGCGAACCTCTCTTTAAATATAATGCATTGAATGCATTCTTAAAGGAAGTAAATACTTTCCATGTTATCTACTCAAGGGATTGGTAGCACGGCCTCTGAAAGGAGGCTGCTGCTGCGGATGCTACATCCAAAGAGAGCACCTGTCTCCCGGCCCTTGGGACCAAGGGCGCTGGCGAGGTATCGGTGCTAATATAACACTCCTATTCTATGGTGTCATGATAACTTAAGACTCATTCTCACCAGGCATGCTTCAAGTCACTTTCATGATTTTAATAAATATATGTCTTACGCACCTTTAGAGCGCAGAATCTTAGGCCCTGTTACAGCCATTTAACATAACCATTGCTCCGATTCGATATCAGTTCCTGGCGCTCTTTGGCCATCCAATGACCCTTGCGCCATTAAACAACATATATCATCATCATCATCATCATCATCATTGCTATTAGCCAACTCGGTATGCAACTCGTGAAGGTGAGACTGCCTCTCGATGTGATGGCCCGGAAATGCTCCCCCCTGTTTTCCTGCTTTTGTGAGCATTCTCACATTGTTTATTGTTTCACTCGGCCCCTGTTTTATCCTTTTATACTTTTAACATATGATCCTAGACGTGGAGCACAACTCTGTACACTCTTGTCGCTGGCATGTTATCAAAGAAGCGAGCTTTCTGTCTTTTCTACGCAGGACATCATAACGGAGAGCGCTTCGTTCGACCTGGTGGCCTTCATGCCGCTGCTGCGTGAGCGGGTCTACACAAAGCACAACTTTGCGCGAGCGTTTGTGGTCTCCTGGGTGAGTGCTCCCTGATACGCGGCGTTGCACAGGAATTCGCACTCAGCAAGTGTGACTGCAGGGTCGACAACGTTGGAATTCTGATTGAGATCACTTGTGGCGAGCCATAGTTACTGTCATTTACCAACCCACATTCTAGGTTGGCAACCCAAGTCCAAAGGCAAATAAAAAATTGCTGTTTTGCTCTAAGGGTGAAGGGATCATAGTGATAGCTACAAATTGGAATGCTATACAAAGTGGGCGCGAGAAGCGATAACGACGCAAAGGACGAAACAAACCAGCTGGACTGCATGTGTGCCTTTGGATGCGCAAACGGAAGCCAGTGCTTCACTTTAAAAAAATAACAGCAGAGAGACATCAACGCAAGAAAAAAGACCGCATATTTTCAAAGCATGGCAGCACATGCCAAGCGTGATAAATGATCTAAAAAAGATGTGCATTCTAAAGCAGCTGCAATGTGAGCGTGCTCTGATCTGCAAGCAATAGCCAGTGCACCACTTTGGAAGAAAAAAAAAAGCGGAGAGACATCGGTGCACAGAAAAAAATTCCACGTATTCCCGAAATGAGGCAGCACATGCCAAGACAGTGTAATGATTGAGAAAGGCGCGCATTATAACATGCAAGGGATGCCGTGCATGTGCGGCAAGTACTATTTGGTGCCTGTTACGCGATTCCGTACATGCTTGGAAAAACACTGGAAGGGTTAACAAGCTGCCCGCTCATTCAATGTTGACGTGCTTCTTTACCCCATCTGGTAAAAAAAAGTGTTCTACACTTTCCATCATGGCTGAGAGTGGCGCTGACTAACACTGATTATTGAAATACCCTATATTGGGACGAGAGGGTGATCTTTGCTGTAGCTCACTTTGTAAGAAAATTGGGAACGTAATCCGAAGCTCACAAGTTCGGTCCCTGCCAGCACCAAGTTGTGTTTTCATCCACTCGTTTTTTCTTGACATCTATGTCACAGTTATTAAAATGCACTTGAAGCAGTACAAGCAGCGTTCCCGATGCCTTCCTTGGTTTTATTACCTGTAGGTTTTATTTAGGTTGTGTCATGAAAAGCCATGAGCCCTCGAAAATTTCCTTTTTTCATTCTTTCATGGTAGCATTGGCAGTAGAACTCTTAGCACATACATGTGAAAGGATGGTAATGTACATGTTTTGAATTGCATTTCAGTTATTCTTCAGTAAAAGTTGCGCTCAGTTACCTCCTTTTGCGTTACACCCTTTTGACGTACCTTGCGATTATATTGCCATGCTCGTTTTTGTTTCGCTTTTTTCAGGTTTTTGTTTCGCTTTTTCCGTATTCAGCCTACACCCGCAAACTTTGTCGGCAATGCTCGACACAGACCGCGCCTCTGTGTCCGAGAAGCTTCTCTACTGTAGTATAGATCACATTGTTAAGATAGCACGCATGGACTCGAAACGGTCGAGCTTATTTCAGAGCTGCGCCACCACCAGTGACAAAACTGGAAAGTTTGGTGCTGGATTTATAAAAGACTGCGCGTTCCATCGATGATCACTTTCGTTGACGACTGATGCTCTGTTCGCCACTATCGTTGTACAGAGTGTATTTCTTACTGTAGTCTGACGTCCGGTTTCCCAGTCACAAGTTCGGTCAAATAAACTTCCATCTTGAATATGTGGACTGCTGCCTTTTGTCCACGTCATGACCTCGTGACAATATCTAGGTTTCGCACATGGAACTGAATAAATTTTTTTCGAATTTCCGGTTCATATGACCTCATTTCAAGGAAGACTTGTTGGCAGATATAAAATTTGTCTTTCCAAATGTTTTTTATGCCAGTGTTGGCCATTTTTTCAGCAGCAGTGTTTTTGTGTGCCTTTTTTGTCAACTGTCGTCCAGGTGTCTGTGATGAACTCTGTGCCGGACATTGACATGCTCATCTTCCTGCCCGAAATCCTTGATGGCCTTTCTACATACTTGAAGATCCTCGGTTGAACTCAAAAAAAATGTAAGTTTCTGTCAGTACGGTGATCAATTTTATTAAGTCAGCTGTTCATAAACACTCTGCAAGTTGTCTTAGTGGGTTTGGTGCCTCCTTTAGGTGAAAATATTGGAAAACAGGTCTGAAATAGGATATGCGAGCCATGTAAGCTATTTGCACATGTGATGAAATTGGGTTTTATTATTGTGCATACTATGTACAGTACAATAGAAACCCAATGATACGAACCTGAAGGGCCATAGAAAATATTTGTATCATCCCAAACATTCCATTACCATACCACCGTATTTACTCGCTTAATTCTCGCACTTTTTTGGCGGAAACCGATTCAATTTGAGGGTGCGAGAATTACGGCAACAAAATGGTCCACGAAAACGTGCAGAGCAAAAAAGAAACCGAAGTGGCTGCAAATTGAGATTCTCGTGCCAGCAACTAACGGAAAGCTTTGAGAAGTACTTATTAAAACTTACTTCAACAGTAAAAGCACAGGTTCAACACACGGCAAGGCTTATTTGAGACACAAAAAATGCAAGCAATAGTCAAGAATTAGAATACCATACGCAAAGCTTGTGGGTTGTAGTGGTTGCTTACGTCGCTCAACAGGAGCCCTCAAAAAGTTAGCGTAGAACGTCAGCATTGGGCTCATGACCATTTAACAGAATTGTCCGCAGTTTCCTTCTGAAGAAATAAAGTCTACCATGAATCCCAGCTTCAGCAAAATTTTGTAATGCATACTGAATTCGAACAGTGAAGTTTAAATGCAAATCAAATGGAAGAAATTTAGAATATTTTTCAAATTTTTCAAAGTGAAATTACAGGAAAAACTTGAAGAGGATTCCTAAGCTCATTCTAAACTATACTCTTAAAAAAATATAGCTTTTCTCCTTTAGGAAAAAAAAAACATTTCTCCTTAAAATTTACGGCTTTAGCTAGATCCTTCGTTCAGAAACAAGTGTACAAAAGTTGAAAGCTCATTATGAGGCTTTCAATTGGCTGTGTCCGCCTTGTTGCTGCAGCTTACTTTGCCATCAGTCCGATCATCGCTGCAGAAGAGTGCGTTCTGCTGCTTGCTTGTTGCGAGGTCACAGCTGTCGACTTCACTAAGTGACGCATTCGCACTCACTTTGTGTTTGCTACACTGGTTGACAATCATTTAGAGTGTGATTGCATCTACTGTTAGTACGGGTAGTAGTATCGTGATGACTACTGTGGACGAATGCATAGAAGGGCGCCAAAAAGAAACGCAGGAAAGGAAGGTACTAGTGTGTGTAAAGTGCCACACAGGAGGGGGGTACCACCAAAACAATAATTTATAATTATTCTCAACGAGGCCGTACGAGAAAGAGTGGTGGAAACACTGGATCTGTAAAACACAACAAAACTTTTACTAAGCAAGCATGTTACCGCTTAGATATGTAAAATCACGCAGAGAATTGCACATTTAATTTCGATAAGTTGCCACGTACACAACTCTAGACATCCTTACAAGAAGAAAATACTAAAAAATTCACTTAGGCAAAGCGATTCGCCACTTTTCGCGCACACAGTAACTTATTAACACACGGCTGGGATGCCCATTATGCCTACCTCCAAAACGTTCATCAGTGGGCTCCTCTACTGGCGTTCAGGTTAGATGATGGCCAACCCCAAGGTTGTGATTGGTCTGTTCACAATGGCGAGACGGCATTGTTTATCCAAAGTACGACCGCTGCAAGTTGTTTGCAGTTTCCACTCATGCAGGCCTTGTAAGCTTAACCCACACACTTCGCGCTTCGCTGCCAGCTACGAAGAAAGTGAATTGAAGATTAATTTGGCGGGTAATGTCCCCCTTTCCCCCTTCTTAATGGGCCACTCACCAGGTTCACAATTTTGAGCTGATAAGCGCAATGCATAGACGAGGCGTTTGTGATCACGTCTGCGAAATTTTGCAACGCTACACGCCGCAGAAATGGGTAAAATTTTAAGATGAACGCTGCTCTCCCCCTCCCTTCTACTGGCGCGCGCCCCAGAGATTGAGGGCATGACGTGCGCGTATGAATGGCCCTACGTACACAGCAATGCAGGGATGGTGGTCATCTACGTAGACGAATCTGCTCTGACATTGCAAACAGTGGCATGTAACAAGGCGAAAAGTATGTAACACGGCATGCGTAGTTTATGTAATTTGTTGCTTGAAGAGGATAATAAAGCCTCTAGATGAATATGAGAATGCAATAAGAGAAATGTGGAGCATCTTTTTTTTATTTTTTCCTCCCCTGAATATCAACGACATGCGGGGCTAAGTGTCGGCGTTTTGCATGCGTTCGTGTCCCCGCGGTCAGCGCATCGAGCACACGACCATCGTGGAACGCTCCTACGCGTTCGCTCACTCATTGTGCTCATCTATTCTACCGCGTCTAAAACCGCGTTTTCAAACCATCCCGCAGAACAGGCAGGAGACCACAAAATAACTCCTGGTTCAACGAAGCAAACGCCACTCGCGTGCTAGGGGTTGGACTTGTTTGGGCATGTCATACGCCACACTGACCTCTTGTCGGATGCCTGAGAAGAAAGGGGAGAGATTTGGCTTGCGAAGGCTTACGCGGAGGAGCGGTAAGGATTTCGAGCTCACCTCATCTCATCCTTGTTTCGCTTTGCTTCAAAACCCGTTTTCTCCGCTTGTGATGAACCGATTCAAACACTTTTTTTTGTAGCAAAAATGCTCCTTATCGAACAACCCAACAACTTCCCACTGTATAACTAAAGCTTGGTGTGGAGCCTGGTGAGTGGCCCTTTAAGCACAGCAAATAAAATTGCAAAACAAAAACGGCTTCTCAACTGTGCGTTAACATGCTACGAGAGCTGGAACTGCCGGCTATCGAAAAGTTATCTGCATGCTTTACTACTCGTACACTGTTCGTAAGACTGCAATGAAAAGCGCAGTACGCAATAGATTCCCACCTGTGAGTTGACGAGCTACGGAAACTTAACTACCGAACATGCACGAGTCTTTTAGATGCGGAGCATCTTATACTCGCGCCTTGTAGTGCGCCGTCCGCGCCGTCCGCGCCGTCCGCACCGCTTCTCGAAACATTCGACAGCTGACGCGCGCGCCATGCGCCATCGCGCCGTCGCCCCTCTGTCCACCATCTGTGCATCCCTTCCTTCCTCTACACACCGCGCGCGCTTCACTCCTCCACCATCTGTGCACCCTTCCTCATCTACACACCGCGTTCGACATCTAACAATTCTCCTGATTCTCCAGTGGACGCGCATGTGGCGTCGCCGCTTCGAGAACATTCAACAGCTGACAAGTGCATGCGCCGTCGTGCTGTATATATACTCAAGGTCGGCGCTCGCTCGCTCAGTTGCCGCTCGTCGGTTGGTTTGTACGGCGCGTCGACGTCCAAGGTCGCGGTGAAATGAATTCCAACGAATCCACAAAACACATGATCGACGTCCCTTCGACCAGCGCCGCCCTTTCGCATACGTGTGTACGTGTTCACTCATTAACACCCCCTCCTACAACCATGTAACCAATTTAGCCATCGAACCCAAGTAAGTCGCAATTTAACACCCCATTTCACAACCACGTTAACCAATTTAGCCATCGACCCAAGTAAGTCCGCACTTTAACACCCCGTTAACCAATTATATGGTCCCGCATCCTCCTCAGTGTTCCACCCGAGGGAAGCTGCGGGCAATTTTTTGCTCTTGGCACTGTTCAAAACATCGAAAACAAAAGCGCGACATGAGACGGCGTCTCCCCTGCGGGTTAACACACCACAACAGCTGCATATTGCGTCATTGACGCCGTGATCTCTCAAATGAGCTGCTACTTGGTCGAACGCATCCTCAGATATAATTATAATTGAAAGCGACAAAATAACTTGCAGGCAGCACAGACTAAGGCAAGCTCTTTCATGCTCAATTCATGCACAATGTCGTACGATGTTTGTTTGGCTTGTAAATGGCATTTGGCTGTAATTTGGCTTCTCATAACGTTCTGTGCAAAGGTTGTGTCCTTTCGACTGCGCACTGTTGCAAAAGCACCCCTCCATGAACACCACACTGCTGAAGCCATTCGGCATTATACCCGGAGGCATCACTGCTCGTTCGGTACACCAGCCTGCTCTTTAGTCAGAGCTTCTGATCTGTTGCATTCGACAATGCGCGTAAACTCGATTTTCTGGGCTGTAATTTTGCAGAAAACAAAACGCGGCGCAAAAACAGATACACTTCATAACACGCCGTGCGATGTTTCGTATGTGTTTCAACGTTGCCAGTGGCCCTGTCCTAAGGACTTTTTGAGCCAACTCGTTTGGCGCCCACACGTGTGCAGTTTCGTCGCCCACCTGAGCACAGTAGCTTTCTATAGCCAAAATTTTTTGCCGGTCAACTGGTTGGTAGCGTTGTAATATGTCTCTATGTGTTGCGCAGGTGCGAGACGACGTTGAGCGAATTCCTTGCGCAACATCCTGCAGCACCCCGACCGTGTGGACTTTGCTGCGATGATCCGGAACCTCATCGTCCACTCTCATTCCTCCGGTGAGGAGGACTCTTGTCCGCACACTTTGTCCAGTGCGTTCTAGTTCTAAACGGGAACCACTCTTAACGTTCAGTTTTAAGCACAAAATGGTTCTGTCATGGTCGTTGATTATAGGGAAGCCAGCCATAATTTTCTAAAAGAATTTTACCCAATGAATTTGTTGTTTCAGACCTACATGAGTCTGAGTCATTCGCTGTTTAGTCGTCAACCGCCTGTCCACCTATTGTTTGCAGAGGAGCTGGTGCAGTACAAGGCCATCCGCTGGATGCGTGAATTCGTGGCATTGTCCGGGCGCACGCTACTGCCACACGCGGCAGGCATTCTAGGAGGCCGTCCTTCCCACCCTCTCGTACGACGACCCCGGTGACCAGAATCACCCTCACATGGCCCATGCTGCTGGTGAGTTGGAATGTTTGGCGTTCTTAGTTGCGCAGCGGAGCTGTTTAATGCCAAGGTAATTTCCTAGGATCTGTTGTCCATGCTTTCTAAAATAGCTGCGAGAGTGAGGCTTGAAGAGGGGAAGAGCATGGATAAAGAAGCTATGTAGCCGAGAAAATGGTCTAGTGTAGCACGTCTTGAAGATAGGTGAAGCTGGGTGGAGTGAAGGAGAGCGAAACAGAAGCTAAGATGGGAGTGCAGCAGGCATAGTGGAGAGTAGTGGTGGGATTGGCTGTGCCGGTGCAAGGAGTTCACCAATGGTAGCCCATGCTCGAGCGCAGGTTAGCTGGCTTGCCCACAGCCCCTTTGTTGTGTCTACTGCCACTTTTTCAAGTAGCCTCAACTATGTTCTTTGCACTTGCCGCCCGCTGCATAGTTCTATTTCCAGACCTTCCGGAATAAAGTTATTGAGCCACTTCATGTGCGCATGAAGAAGTCAATATTCCCTTCCCCGTTACAGTGTCTTGAGTTTCATCTTGAACTGCCAGTGGGAGCAACTTCACCGTAATGCGCTCATCAAGGAGTTCCTTCTATCGACCTTAACGCACTCGGGCCGTTTGCAATGCATGCGCAGGCAGGATAGCTAATTGTAGGATAATCACCCCGCTTGTAGGGTATTTTCATAATTTTTTGATCTGCAACAAATAGGATGTTGAGGTAGCGTTATTTCTAGGCTTGTGCGGATAGTAAATTTTCAGTCAGATACAAATAGTCATTTTGGTTGAATAATTTCAAATCCAATTGGAATAGTATACATGACATCTTATTAAGAAAGTTGGGCATATTTTTATGCTGACCCAACTAACCTGCACAATATCTTTTGGGAAATAGAAACAAAGCTTGTGCAATTGCCATTTTTTTAGCTCTGAGGAAGTGTAAACAGCTTCGAATAGTAGCAGGATTTCACTTTTGGCAGAATGCTAGTGATAACCTGCAAGTGATGGCTTAGCACACCTTCACTGAGGTAAAACCATCTTTCCAGAGGGTCACATAGGGATTTATATGCATTTATTCGTTCATTTGGAATACTTTGAAATTTTCTCTAGTTCAAATATAAATCCATGTGAATTCAAATACTTTAATATTCTTCAGAATATTTGAAGCATCTGAATATTTGCACAAACCTAGTAATTTCAACTTTTCGCTCGTCATTGATTAGTGGAAAATGTGGAAGATCCGCACGACTCATCCGAAGGTTACATTCCTTGAGAGATCTGAATTGGAGGGGTCTTAATTCAAATGCCACTTGCACTAGACAAAGACAAATATATCTAATATGTCACACATCTTTTTGCTAAGCCTATGGTTTTTTTTTGTAGTGGATGTTTTTCTTCCTTTCTGTCGCTTCCCTGAGTTCATTGTGGGAATGCACTTTTGAATTTTTGTGACCCTGGTTGGCTCCAGTTATCAAGGCAAAAGCCTTAGATGCCTGCCTCATCATGCACGAAATGGGATGATTGGCATCAACGCAACTGAGGCGTAAAAAATCACCACGATACAAGGTCGCCGCCTCATGGTGTGATTGTGGCATGACATATCACCGAAATGTTTGATGTCATCATCACACGGTCATGGATGGGCAAATCTCAGATGTACGGAAGGTGCTGAAAGCTTGCGATGGCTCCGACTTCAGAGACAATCGATGGAGGAGAAGAAAAAGAAAATGGCTTCCAGTCATCATAAGTGAATGCACACAGAGCCATATGGGTCTTTTTTGCTTTAGTCTTCTTCTTACTATGCTTCTTACATGGTCAGCCATACTTGCTGATGAGTCGTCTGCCTTTATTTTTCAACTTTGAGTCAATGCTCTTCTTATACAAAACCGGAACACTTTTGCCGGACCTTGTGCACTGAAGCTTAAGTATGATTCTACTGGTGTTGAATAATTTGTACATATTTTGTTCTCTTTAAAAAAATGATTTTGTTGTTCAGTAGAGTGGCTGGCACATTCTACTTAACTTCAGTGTTCGTGTTGTCTTTCTTGCTTTGCGTCGCCCTGTCTTTAAATTTGTGCTATTTCTTTGGCCGCCTCTTTTATACAGCCCGAATTTGAAATTTAGTGCTTATGAGGGAGTTCTTTTTTTTTATTTCCCATAAACAGCTCCAAAAACATTTTTCTGCAGCATAATGGTTCCAATATTTATCTGGGATGTTGCTTTTCTGAAAAGGGTAATCATTTATACAAGAGGAATAATTATTCTCACTAGCATTTTCAGATAAAACTTTAAAGAAACTGTGGCACGGTCACCAAAAACTTTTGCAGTTTTCAGCAACAAATTAAAGTAGAGGGTCTAATTTGCCTATAAATCTATGAAATAAATAAAACTGAAAAGAATATTTCGATGCGAAATAAACCCTAGGAGTTGCCAGCCATAAACCCCAGCAATAGCCAGCAGCCGCCATTTTGCTATAGCATGTGTGACATCATGTGCTGTATAGAGCGAAGTTGTCAATTTCTACCACCCTTTCAGTTGCTGTGAATCATTCGCTTTCACTGCCAAGTTGAAATATGTCAATTGTACTAGCAGCTGGACACTGAACGAAATATTTACCAGTTTGTAGATGCTCACACAGCACGCAGCTTGTTTATGGTTCGCAAGTGTGCCAGTGTTGCCCAAATATCAAGCCATAGACAAGTTTATACACTCAAACCTTCACATAACAAACCTTGATATAACAAAATTTCAGGTATAATGAAGTAAATGAAGAACAATCTTTAATTGTACCTTTAAAATAAATTTCTAGACTATATGAACTTACTTTTGTGTAAGATTTAGCATTGTTATTATGAGTTCTGAGCGTAGAAATATTCAATCACAAATTAAGCGCTCAATTAAATTATCCAAGACTTCGCCAACTTATTTGTGAACGTGGATTAACTCGCCTAGCGCAAATCGTGATTTTTAGAAAATCGGTTGCCATGGTGCCTTTAATGATGTTGCGCAGCCATCCGCGAAACGGCCAAGGCGGTAAACATGCGGCTGATGCATCTGGTCACCGAGGAGGACGACCAACCTCTGTCTCGGGGCCCCGCGGGGAGCGACAGCGACTCACCTGCAACGCGAGGGCTGGGCCTTGGTGTGCAACAGAGAATTGCGGGCGAGCTCCAGCCGGAAGGCGTGAACGCAATAGCCGTGCCCATCGCAACCGAACTGGAGCTGACCCCGTTGGTGAATGTGTTGACGCGGCAGCTGATGCACGTCTCCATGCAGACGCGCATTGCGGTGCTGCGCTGGTTCCTGCATCTGTTCACCAAGATACCGAATAAGGTGTGTGGCACATGTTACTGGGCATCATAGTGAGTCATCAATGCAGAAGTACAAAGACACAGAGACACGCAAAATGATATACTATATTGTGTTCAACATACATGTTGCATACAATGCGTATATTTAATACAAGATACCGTGTTTGCCCGCATAGCTTGCAGACTTTTTTATTGATTTTTGAGCTCCTAAAGAGGGTGTGCGAATTACTCCAAGATTTCGTAATGCATCTAAAACAATGAGCAATACTATAAAGTCCTAATATGTCCGTTATGTAAATTGAAAAAGAAAGTAAATTGGAGCACCAATGAAGTGTACTAATTTATTTAAAAGAATTAGCATATATTTTAACCATCAGATCTGGTAACGTACGGTCTTGTCAGAATAACTAGAGAGGTCCAATTGGAAATCGTTGTCGCGGCTGCTGTCATTGCCATCCCAAAGCACATCGTGCCGTCAAGTGTGTCCAAATGCCCTGTTTTCTTGAACCTCTCCTCGACAGTGAGGACATAAACCGGGTTCTCTAACGTGGTTGTACTGGAGAACTTCCCTCACCTTTCACACATAGTTCCGAAGTTCTTCTTCAACGGCAAGAAACTTGTGTATTAGCAAGTGCGCGCTCTTCAACTTTCTCCCGTGCTGATCGACACATGTTTGAAGAACTTCACACTGAAATGCTTGGCAGTGGCACGGTTCTCGTTTTCTTGGGTGAACTTTATAACAGCGAGCTTGAATTTGCCGCATATATGAATATTGTAACCCATCACATGGGAAGAGTAAAAATACGACGGACGGATGGTGAAACCTTGACTGCGCTAAACTCCTGAAATCAATAAACTGTACATTGCAGGGTAGACTCAGAAAAAAAGGGGAACAATTGGCGCGACAGACTAACAGGCCTTTGCATGCCGATCCACAAAATTGTCCGTATCATGACGCGAGTGCATCAAGTGACACCCTCACATTCAATGCTCCCATGACACGAGTGCGTTGAACTGCATCGAACATGGCGCGTTAAGTCATTACAGGGATCGTCCCAGAAGGCCGCGACCTACCACGCATGCACGCATGATCACACGAAAAAGCCTCGTATTCGAAGAAAAAAAGAGCAAAAACTGCTCAAAGTCACGAGTCACGCATGACATGTTTTCTTTGCCCCTGCTATCTTTTCCTGCTTAGCCTCCAGCACTTTGGCGGGGCGAGAGAATGAGGTTGCAATGTGTGAAAAATCTTTTCAACTCCACCTATAGTCGACCGATTCTTAAAATTTTTTCAGCGTTGAATTCGTGGGGCAATAAGCTCTTTTAGTAAATTCATTTCATGGTTTCTAGAAAAAGTGCATCAGGGCTCCTTTAATTTTAAAAAATATTATTAATCAGGGTGCTGGTAATGCATTCATTTAACCTCAAAAGTGTTGCTTTACGGCAGTGTGTGTTTCCTCTAAGTAGGTGGTTTCACCGCATAGCAGCGTCAAACTGCATTGAAACCATCTTTTCGAGCAGATTAAAGGCAGTCACTTATATGTTCATTGTTAATTTCGAACATTTTGAAATTTGCAATAATTTTATTTAGCTCTAAAGCAAGTTCAAATACTGTAATATTAATTAGAATATGTGAAGCTCTCATATATTTTGGGTATGCATGCATTAACATTAAGTTGATTACTCGACAAAAAGAAGTATAAATGATGCATCTTTTCTATACCAAAAAACTTGCAACTTGGTTGACTTGACACTATGCTCCAAAACTTTTCATTTTAGATTTTTCTCCATGTGGAGGAGATATTTCCAAAGCTGCTACAGACACTTTCGGATCCATCGGATGAGGTAAGGCCCCTCCAGTTTGGTGTCATACTTTGTGCCAACTGGCAAACTGCATCAGAATGTGCCAGCACAAAATGTATTCACTGACTAATTTTGCGTCATGCACATATAGGAACTGGCCATTTATTCACTTTAGCTTTGATGTATGCTTTATTGTTCGAGATCTCAAGCAGCCAGACTTGGCTGATGGTATGCAACTTTGGTGCGAACAAAAAATTTTGTTTTCTTTGCACATCGGCCATTAGCACTCCTGTTATTGGGAATGTCCAAAAGATGGGTCATTGTTTACGCATAGATAGATGTTTTTTTTTTTATACAATGAAGCCTTCTGTGGATGCAACTGTGTCAGTCTAAGTGATCAACTTTCACTGTTCGAGTTTGCTTACATTAAACCATTCCTTTGCATCGTACCTCAAAATGCAATAGATGAAACAGTAAAATGGGCAGAATGCTTATTTTGTCTTTCTTAGTGTTTGAAGTAGAGCCTGGAAAAACAAGGTGATGTCATACCAACTGGTTTTTTGTGCATTAAACTAAGGTAAAAAAGAAAAAGTTGACCTAGGCAGGTCACCAGTGCAAGGAACAAACGATTTAGTTAGAGCAGTGAGATGGATACTAAGAAGTGGGAGAATGTAGTCAGGAGATGGGAGAAGGTTAAATGGAGTCTCAAAATTATGGAGTTTGCAGGAGCAAATTGGCATAAGCACGCAAAAGTCAGGATAATCTGGACATTATAGGGAGAGACCTTCCTGCAACTGTGCTATGAGCTGGTGATAATTAGGATGATCAAGTCAATCACTCATATTAAAGTGACTGCCTTAAATGCCTCATCACATGCTTAAATCTTCACCATTGACCTCACCTTCCTATGGAGTCGGCATCAACTTCAGTGATGCAAAAAAAAAGTCACAGCTTTGCTGCAAAGGCGAAGCAATGAACGCGATAGGAACAAATTGGAAGGTCACGCGAAACGTGGCAAGCAGATCGAAACGTGTCTCGCGTTTGTCATGCACAAATGACGCACGAATCGTACTCACAGGTACAGATGAATGTGAATAAGTGCCTCAGTTGTTTCTTTCCTGTGTATGAAAAGCACGCCCTTTTCACAATCGGATACTGTGCAGTGCGTGCAGTGACCTTTGTGTGCTCGGTAACTACAACAGAATTGTTCCAGTGGAAGCCCAACGCGTACAATTATCCCCACCACGAGGTAAGCATGTGTGAGCGTCCGCCACCCCCCTCTTCGCGGGGCAAAGCGCACCTGGGAGATAAGAGTGCGCGTGGGGGATGAGAGTGCGCGTCGTGACGACTTGGTGTCGCACGCTCATCGCGCCATCTCACTGGTAATTCCGAAAACACTATAGTTCCCCCAAGATGACCATCGCTAGCATAAGTGGTAGATATAAATAGCTTGCTGTTTCAACGTCGAAGAAAGTGCTCCTTTGTGGCTCAGTGGCTAACACCTCGTACTCACAAGCTAGAAGTTGGATGTTCGATTCCGCGTGCCGGAGTCTTTTTCTGGATTATTTTTTTGTTGCGTTTTAATGACAGTGACATGAACGCCAGCGGCAAAATCCAGCAGCTAGTGTCTATATAATGGCTATCGCAATGAAATTATTATGTGATGACATGGCCATATGACCTCATGATGATGTCACTGATCATGAAAATGAGGGATGTCGCATGCGGTGACGTCACTTGATGGCTTCATTGCATTACACCGTCACTTGGTCACAAGTGGGCTGATCACGGAGGCACTGCAAAACGACGTTACGTACAGAAAGCTTTCGGAGGTGGCCGGGGGAAAATCAATATACACTGACTGAGAAGAAAATGAAGATATTAGCTTTTACCTTTGAGTTTTCATAGGGGAATGAATAAGGAACCCTGTGAGTATTTTAGTGAGTGTCGCGCAGCATTGCCTTTTTTGGATTCTGTGCAGGTGGTCCTGTTAGACCTCGAGGTGCTGGCTGAAATCTCGTCGTCAAGCGCACCCGGAGGCAGCGGTGCCATAAAGCGGGCCATAAACAGCGATGGCAGTGTGCCTGCCGGGGATGCAGCCGCAGCACCCAATTGTTACTTCGGAAAGTTTATGCTGTCACTGCTGGACCTGTTCCAATCTGATCTGCAGCTGCTTGAGGACAGAGGCTCCTTCATAATCAGGTGTGTGTGTGTGTGTGTGTGTGTGTGTGTGTGTGTGTGTGCGTGTGCGTGCGTGTGTGTGTGTGTGCGTGCGCGCGCGCGCGCGCGCGCAGGTGTAATTGAATGCATGGGTGCGAGACACCCAGGTGTTCTTTAAGCTGTTTGGTCGAAGCGATGCAACACAATGGATATGTATTCACCTGAGAAAAGTGCTGAGAAAAGTGTCATGTACATTGTCATACAATATGTTCTCATTGATTGGGCTCCAGAAATTTTAATATCTGCTTTATTTTGATAGTGGGGTAAGCATTGAGTTGACCCTGATTCAAGGTATCTTATCAGCACCAATGCATCTCTTTGAGCCGAAACTATCGCTGCTTCTATTCTGAAATCCACCTTTGCCATACACTATACAGTTAAACCTGCTTATAACGAACTTCAATATAATGAATTCCTCGATATAACAAAATTTTTTTATTCCCTGCTGTTGCACCCTAGAAGCACATGTATAGTAAAACCTGGTTATTTAAATGTCACTGGGACCATAAGAAATCTTCGAATTGAGCGGGTTTTCGAATTAACGGAACATACAAAATGTGGAATGCAAGGAACTTTAAATTATTCAAATTAATTACGGCTGGTCAATTGCTGTGCTGGCTAGTTTGTGGCTTTAAGGGTCATGTTTTCCAGCAATATCTGGTTACGGTTTTGCCGCAAACAAGGGCCAGTTCCGGGCCCAACTGCTGTCACACAAAAAAAAAAAAAAAAACATCACCAACTGATATTCGCATTTGCGAAAAACAAGTCATCTTCACTGCAATACAATAGTGACACGCGGGCAGCATGTCGCTTGCTCCTCTAGATGCGACCGTCATGATGAACGTCATGATGCGACCATTCGCCCATTTTTTCTCGTAAAATGAAGTATTTAATAAAGGGCAGTGTGATGAAATTCGCTATGTGTTTTGGCTGGAAAACATCAGTATTGAGAAAAAAAAAAAGCCGCCGAGCACACGAAGATCACTTCGCTCGGAGGACAGGCGCCGTTGGTGAAAAGAGTGTGCTTTTCAAACAAAGCAAAGTAGCAACTAGGGCACATTGTTAGTTCGCACTCATATCTGTACCTGTTATTATGTGTCATACCTCGGTTTTGTTTAAACAGTGCATTAAGGGGGGACGCGCCCTTTGAAAACCGAAAAATCGCGAAAAAGTCGATTTTTTGAAAACCACATACTCGGGCAGTATGACTCATAAACTGCCTCTACTGTAAATATCAATGTCTAATTCATCGCGAAAGTACGTCAAATAAATTTTATAACATGCCGCGGCAGCCGGCAAGCGGCGAGTGAGCGCCGAAAATACCCCAACTTCGCGCGCTCGCCATTTCCCAACCGCTCGGCCGATCGCCGCCATCTTGATGTTGTTTTGCTCGTGAATTCTTGCGCTTTTTTTTTTCGCCACCCGCGGCAGTGGCGGTGGCACTCCGAGGCGGGAGTCGCTCACGATTGGGGGGCTCGCGGAAGCTTTCGAATGTCCCGCTGCCTGGATGCGAAGCCGCGATTGGACAAAGCGCGCGCCTCTCGAGGGAATGGGGAACGTAGCAAGCCCATCTATCAGCCATTGGCCGATTTGAACATAGCGCGCTCGCTGGTTACAGAGATCGCAGCGGGAGGCCACTACTTGTCCACGCCTGCACGCGCGATCACACTAAAAAAGCCACGCATTCGAAGAAAAAAAAAACAGAAAAGTGCTCCAGGTCGCGAAGCACGCATGACGTTTTTCTGTGGCCCGGCCATCCTTCCCTGCTTAGCTTCCAGCGCTTTCGTCGGGACGAAAGAAGAGAGAATGCATTTGCAGCATGCGACAAACATTTGTAACTCCACTCACACTGGACGGATTCTTAAAGTTTTTCAGCAGCATTTCCGATGGAGGCGGAAATGTTGTAGGCCCGTGTGCTCAGATTTGAGCGCACGTTAAAGAACCCCAGGTGGTCAAAATTTCTGGAGCCCTCCACTACGGCGTCTCTCATAATCATATGGTGGTTTTGGGACGTTAAACCCCACAAATCAATCAACGTTTTTCAGCATTGAATTTGTAATCAAGTGCGCCTGGTGTGTCGCGCTCGCCAACCGCATTGATTCCGGCCCCGAACAGTGAGACCGCGTCGTCGACTGTGCACTTCCAAACACGTTTTCGGACGTGCGAGGAGTGGCGACGGCGGAGAGAGAACGTGCTGCTGTGCAACGAAAGCTTGGCGCTATGCCAGCGACCGAGAGGAAGTTTCAAGCGATGATGCCTGAACCCGAAGCTGCCACCGCTACGACCGAAAGGTGAGAGATATTCCTCGTGCAAGGGGATGCCCTTAGCGACATGCTGTCCAAGACCCCGTGCCCGCGCTGCCTCGCGACCGGGATGAAAGTTCAAGGAGGCACCCAGCTTGGACTTGCCACGAAGCTTGAGCTGGTATGTCCACATTGTGGAATAGTTTCAAGTTCGTGGAGCTCTGCTCGTCAGAACGAATCAAGGGCTCAGAACGGATGAATGAGAAGCAGGAAAAGCGGCAAAGAAAAGACAGCCTAAGGACACAGACAGCCTAAGGACACATCTAGCTACTCTGCAGGGTCATTTTAGACCATAATAAATGTTTGAAACTTTCGAAGTCAATTTTCTCAGAATGACTTTTTTGGCCAGTGAGGCTGCTTAGTCAGGTGATCTCTCTGGAACTGCTGGTCTGATTTCTATCAGGTTTTTTTTATTATGCACCTTAATAAATTGCCCAGGGCAAGACAAGCCCGCTTTTTCAATTTATTGTGTCTGTAATTTGTAATAATTAACTAAAACTTCATTGATGAGAGCCACATTGTGAACACTAAATTCAGTGCTCTGCTAACATTTTTTGGCAAGGAAATTTTAAAAAAGGGCTCTGTCTTGCCCTAAAGCACCTATCCAGAAATCATCGTAGTGAATTTCACAGTGCTAGCACATTTTTCAAGTTCTCCAGACCCTGACTAAGGGACCCATGTGGACTACCCTGATAAATGGTTGTAACTTGGGAACCAGTGAACATAACTGCATGAAACTTTGTGGTTATTCAAATGGCTTTGCTATTAGTGTACCCTGAAAATTTCATTAAGATATCTCAACAAACAAAAAAGTTGCCCTTCGAAGGTAGCTTCCCCCCTTAAAGCGGCCCTGCAACACTGTTCTGGCACGGTCAGAAAACGCTGCCGGTCGGTAGTAGAGGCTCCCGGCAACACGCGAGTCAAATATTATAGCACAGCACGCATCCTGGAATACACAATATTATCAAAGTCAGCTGAAAATTGCTTCTCTTCTCTTGGCAAATCACGGAATATGTCTGAAAATGACACGTAGCAAGCCCATCTTTCAGCCATTGGCTGATTTGAACATAGCGCGCTCGCTGGTTACAGAGATCGCTGCGGGAGGCCACTACTTGTCCACGCCTGCGCGGGCGATCACACTAAAAAAGCCACGCATTCGAAGGAAAAAAAGAAAAAAAGTGCTCCAGGTCACGAAGCGCGCATGACGTTTTTCTGTGGTCCTGCCATCCCTCCCTGCTTAGCTTCCAGCACTTCGTCGGGACGAGAGAAGAGAGAATGCATTTTCAGCATGCGACAAACTTTTGTAACTTCACTGACACTGGACGGATTCTTAAAATTTTTCAGCATTGAACTTGTAAGGCAATAAGCTTGTCAGAATCATTAGAGAGGTCCAATTTCAATCGTGGTTCATTTCATGGTTACTTGAAAAAGTGTTTCAGGGCCCCTTTAAGTGTCGAGCGGGGAACGTTGTTAGTTCGCTCTCGTCTTGTGTATGTTGTTTTCGTGTGTCATTTGTGCATAAGCAGCGCGCTACCCGTTTCAACCTGCTTGCTGTTCTCGGCGTTAATTCCAAGTTGTTGCTATTGCATTGCTTCGCTGTTGCGGCGAAACTGTGACTTTTGTTAACTTCGGACAACCGTGTCGTCAACCCTGAGGGTATGTCAGATTGGGCGCTGATGGAAACTTTTCGAGACCACGGGGACGATGGATATTCGGAGGTCGACTCGTCACGCGCTTCCGTCTTGTGCCGCGAGTTCGCAGACTGGTAGCTTTTGCGATTAGCCGATTAGTTCTGGCAAAAACACGACGGGCTTTTGAATGGAATGCAATGAACGTGATAGCGAAAAATTGTAATGTTATAAGAAATAAGGCTGGTAGCCAACTCTTTTTAATCCAATATCGCAGAACTCCTACAAAACGCTGGTGGGAGCAAATGCGGCCGCTCCAGGGAGAAGTGCTCTTTTCACACAGTCCTTTCGCGTTGAGAACGCACTGATACTCGCCAAGGTAGCACGAGCGCCCCTAACATACAAGTTCAATATTACTACTCGAGCGATTCCCCTTCCCGCGTTGTTTCATGCTGTCAAGATGGGTGGTTTACTTTCTGTTCGAACATTAGACACAGGCGATGTTATCTTATGCACTTTCCAGATGATAGGGATGGGCCGACTGATTTGATCTCTGCTTCTGCAGCGCTCGCACGCTTTTACCCACTCCTGAAAGTTAGGATGAGCGGGGGCATGTGATCAATTTGCACTTGTTTCGGAACATGGTGGTGACAGTAAATACCCGCTGAGAGTGTCCATATAATTGCTGTCGCAATAATAACGCACTTTTTTGCTGTAAAATGAATGTTTTAGGTTAGCTCTGCCGTCAGTTTCCTTTTTGTTTATTTGCACATTTAATTTCCAAATTTTCATACCGAACCTGCATATTACGAAATCCTCTTTATAGTGAATTTTTTTCAGGAATTTATGAATTTCATTATATCCAGGTTTAACTGTAATTCAAACATTACAAGTGCAAGTCGCATAAGTTTTACACTGGCCTCGAGAATAGAAAATAACAGTAAATGTCATTTATGTTAATTTTTAGAATGGCAATAAGTGAAAAATATTTATCTTGCCTATGGAGTGCTAAATGTCTGGACATGTTGAGTGTGAATATGAGCCTCGGCTATCAGAGTTATAGTAAAGGCTTGTGCAGTCAAACTTGATTAGTGCATTCAACTAGAATAAACTGAACTATCCTTCATATCAAATCATTTTCGAGTAGTGCCATGCTTTAACATCAGTGCACAAGAATACTTACAGCTCCATGACCAAAAAATAGCTGGAGCACTTCATGCATTGAACATCGAACAGTTCAAAACAGCACAAGAAGTGGGCCTCTGCTCGCAGAAGGGTACCTTTTGATATCAATTTGGGAAAGCAAGTAGCATGGTTAGCAGTGCGCCACGTGGAGTGAGTGGAAGCTACTTCTTGCTTTCACATGCTTTTTTTCCTAAGTTCCTCATAGGCACACATGTCGGCCCGTCATGTAGGTAAAAACAATAACACTAATATCTGCTTTAATGTCCCAAAACCATGATGTGGTTGTAACAGACGCCGTGGTGGAGGGCTCTGAAAATTTCGGCCAGCTGGGGTTTCTTAATGTGCACCTAAATCTAAGTGCACGGGCCAGAACATTTTCCCTTCCATTGAAAATGAGCTGCAGGAGCCGGGATTCGATCCGATGAACTTTGGGTGAGCAGTCAAACGCGATAACTGCTAGGCTACCACGACGGGGCTGTCATGCAGGTAGAGTGGGGGTAGAAGGCTGGTGCGTCTTGCAAGGAAGGAATGACGAAGTTTCTAGACACATTTGTGTCTGAAATCACAGCTTGACCTACGCACCTGTAAATGTTCAGCTTATTATAACTTTCGTCCAGATAGGTTTACAACATCCGTCATTGTTTATTTTCATTCAGTAATCATTCCTCGTCATTCTGACATGCTTATTACTCCACATTAGCTCTCAGTTTAAGCAAACTCTTGCTTCTAATAGCATATAAGATGTTCCATATTTAAGAAACTGAATGGTGTACAGTTGAACACGGATATATCGAACTCGGAGGGCGTCAAGAGTCATGAAAAATTCGATGTAAAAAAAATAGGGACTCCAAGAGCTTACTTGTAGTGGATCATCACCTACAATAGGTGCATTCAAGAATGACCACTAATTCCACACACACGCCGCAACAGAATAATTTATTTGCATGAAAATAAAAATGCTAATCTTGGCTTATTTCGTCGTTTTCGAAATGTTGAAGATGCTAGTCTCGATCTTATCAAAGCTGTCCAGGTGCGACAGCCCAGTTTCCTCCATGCGGCTGTTGCAACACCGAATGATGCCGAACGCTGCCGTCACAATTAAGCGGCGGAGTATGTGTGTGTCGCAGGGCCTCGTCCGGACGATCTTCCTCGTCACATGAGCTGTCGGCCTGGACATTACACTCCGCTTCCACGAAGTCGTCCGCATGGAAATGCTGCCGAGAAGCGGGACGAGAATTCGCGAAACACGTCAACTATGCGCTTGTCGTCGTTGTCTTCACCGGTTCCTGCAAGTTCCGCCATCGCGAAGCCTGCCTCGCGGAAGCAGTTGACCACTATGTTCGTCTTCACGTCTCGCCAGGCATTGAAGATATCCGCGGGAGGAAACTTCGTGAAGATATCTGGCCACTCCTTCATCATTCACTGCTGCATGTCCTGGCTGCTGATAGCTTCGCTTTTGTCAGAATTGGTTTTGCCAACGATGTTGTAGCCCTGCTTAAATTGGTGAAGCCACCCGGTGTTGTCGGTGGAGTTGTTTCACTGAGTGCAGTGGCAAACCATTTGGCCTTGGCGATCAGCATTGGGCCATCCATCAGAATGTTCTTTGCGCTCACTTCTAAAAACCAGGCATAGAGTGCCTTTTCTACATTCCCATGGGCAAAAGCGCGCACATGACAAGCTCCCGACGTTTGCTGCTCCCCCGCATCTACCTAGATATCTGCTTTGTTTTTCAACAAGGTACTCAGAATGCTTCATAGTATCCCGAAGTAGTCCACGACGGATGAATATTTATCGCCCGCCTCAACACGCTGAATAGCCTTCAACTTCGTCGCAAAGTCAAGGGTCTTGCACTTCTTGAACACGAGATGTCGACAATTCAAGGAGTCGGCAGCGGCTTTGCACACCACGCACGCGTCAGAAAAATGCTGCACAAGCGGTGGTACGTAGGTAACACACGTACGGAAGCAACACAGCGGTAGCGAGGCGATGGCCACCTGCGAGAGCAACAGCAAAAGGCGCGAGCTGTAGTTCGCTGATAAAAACTCGAAAAACAGCAGTAAAAAAGTGAAAGAAAGGGAGAATGGAGAAAAACGTCGACTCCTTTGTTTCTGCAGACGGGTACACTGAGAAAGCATGAGAGAGAGAAAGAGAAACGAAAAAAAAAAGTGTTCCGCAAGTAAGAGATTGTGCAGTCCGAGCTCTCTCGCCCTTATCTTTTTTTCAAGCGTTTCGAGTTTCGACGAAGGCATGGTGCCGGGCTGAGGTCGCTGGGCGCTGCTGCAAGTGCCGAAGGCAGGTAAAAACACTGTTCGATATAAGCGTGCGATTTTCTATACTTTTACAAAGGAAATTCAAGGAGATATTTAGGGTGTTCAATATACCTGAAAATTGAACATTTGTGAGTTCGATATAACCGTGTTCGACTGTACTAGGCAAATTATTGTATAATTTTAAGTCTGTGTGCAAGTTTATACATAAACTCGACAAGTTTCTTCTCGAATGAAAAACTAAACTAAAAAAGCTTTCAAGGCCTTTGTTTCCTGTGAACAGACATCTGCTAGTGAAAGCATTTTCCCAGTTTTTCTCTCAACAATTTCGAAAACATTTTCAGTGTAAAATAAAATGCCTTCTTCTTATTCTAAGAAAAAAAAATTGTCTGCTTGTCCTGCAATGGCCCAGGCAGCTGTGCGTGCTGCTGAGCGCGGAGGACATCTACCAGTCCCTGTCCGAGATCCTGCTGGGCAGAGAGGACCTGCGCTTTGCGGCACACATGGTGCAAACCCTCAACACTATTCTGCTCACTTCCACCGAACTGTTTGAGCTGCGCAACCAGCTCAAGGACCTCAACACCAAGGTGGGCAGCTCTGCGTATGGTACTTATGGATTGAAATACACTCACACCACGATATAACGAACCCGGATATAGTGAAATATTGGTTATAATGAAGTAAATAAAGAATGGTTTTGCAAGATAGTGATAGTAATATATTATCACAACGTAGTTTTGGATATTACGAACTTATTTTAATGTAAGATGTAACTTCGTTATAATGAGGTTCAAGTGTAGGACAATTTAGGGTTAAGTAATGCCCATGTTTATATTTACCACTTCAGATCAAGTTGTACAGGAGTAACTTTGATCCGAAACACATCGATATGTGAGCCACCTTGTCTTTATGAGACCAGATTCATCGCAAAATAGCGTGGTTAGTTCGAGCAATCGGGCATACAAGTTGTTACAGTAAAAAAAATTTTGTCTCCTTTGGATTCATACGTACTGAACATGTATCAAACTGTTGGCTCTCAACAGGAAAGTTGTCAGTTGTTCAGGGGTTGAAATCAGGAACTGAAGTAACTATACACAAGTAGTAATAAAAAGCTAGAAGTGCAAGCATAGAAGGCAGTTACAGAACGCCTTCTCAAACAGGGTACACGAAATACCGTATTTACTCACGCAATGAGCCCACTCGCATAAAGAACCCACCCCCGACCTTGTTCTTTGAAAAAGGAAAAAAAAACATACTTTATCTATCTGTTCATTTTATTTCGGCATGATAGCCAGTGCCTTTTACGATTGAAACAAAGTTAAATCAAACCAATATATCATAAAATAACAGCGCAATAAAAGTGAAAACTTAGTTTTGCAATCATGCCAAACAGTCGCGAGCAGCGCGAACGTGGACGACGTAAGTAAAAAATTTGAAAGTCGTGGATGGATGGATGGATGGATATGGCTGTACCCTTTAGATCGGGCGGTGGCTAGCGCCACCAAGCCATAATGCTTAAGGAAGCAAAAACTATATTTTTTTTCTATTAAATAGTGAGGTTGAGGATTCGTACTTTGCAGTGAAGGGTTTAATTTTCACTCGTGCCTTGACTTTAGCCACCAATCAGATAACCTCCTTCTAGTTAATTCTACCCGCTTAAAGTCTGTTTTGCCCTCCCTGTCCCTAAACCCCAGTGCTTTGAAAAACTCTGCGCCGTCATCCTGAACAATAGAGTGAAGCCCATTACGGAACATTATCAAGCGTTCGGCAGTTTCTTCTTCCTCTCCACACGCATACCGTGTCTACCCCTTCGTATTTGGCCTGATATGTCTTGGTTCGCAGTACTCCTGTCCTGGCCTCAAACAATAGAGAACTACCCCGAGTATTATCATAGATTCTTTCTTTGGCCATTTCCTGCTTAAAAGTTTCATAGATCTCTAGTGCGGACTTCTTAATCATGCCAATTCTTAACATATCGGTCTCAGCTTCCTTCCCCTTCTTCTTAACCGATAATTCTTTTTGGTTTGGCCCCCTGCTCTTTTCCAAGTACTTACCAGTCAATTTTCTGGTTCGCTTCCTCCATTTTATATCGACATTCTTCATGTACAAGTAGCTGAATACCTTCCTAGCCCAACGCTCCTTCCCCATTTCTCTCAACCGCTTCTCAAATTTGATCTTGTTGCTAGCTTCCCTGCCCTCAAATGATGTCCATCCCATATCACCTTGTACTCCCTGATTTGTAGTATGCCCGTGAGCTCCTAAGGCAAGCCTACCTATTCCTCTATGCTTAATTTTTAATCTTGTTTGAACTTCTGATCTCATGCACAAGACCGCATTGCCGAACGTCAGACCTGGAACCATGACCCCTTTCCATATTCCTCTCACAACATCATACCTATTGTAATTCCACAGTGCCCTGTTTTTCATTACCGCTGCATTCTTGTTACCTTTAGTTGTCACGTATGTTTCGTGTTCGCTTACGTACTCGGCGCCATTGCTTATCCATATGCCCAGATGTTTGTATTTACCTTTTATCTCTAGCGTGACCTCCTGTATTCTAAGCTCACTACCTTCATTGTCATTGAAAATCATGACTGCTGATTTTTCCCTACTGAATCTGAAATCTAACCTATCTCCCTCATTACCGCAGATGTCCACCAATCTCTGCAAATCTTCCTTGTTGTCGGCCATTAGCACTATATAATCTGCGTACATCAATGCTGGTAGTGCCTGCTCAATGAGTTTTCCTTGTTTGACGAAAGAGAGGTTGAAGCCCAGGGCACTTCCCTCTAATTTAGCCTCTAATCCTTGTAGGTACATCATAAATAATAAGGGTGACAGGGGACACCCCTGCCTAAGCCCCCGTTTTACCTCTGCAGGCTTGGATACCTGTTTTTCCCACTTTATAATTACCTTGTTACCTTTATAGATATCATTTAAAAGATTAGTGACTACATCTTCCACGCTTAGTGTGTCCAGTATTCCCCACAATTCCTCTTGAACCACGCTATCGTACGCCCCCTTGATATTCAGAAATGCTAGCCACAAGTGCCTGTGTTCCTTTTCTGCTATTTCGATGCACTGTGTCAGTGAGAACAGATTGTCTTCCAACCTGCTGTGTTTCCGAAACCTATTCTGTAATTCCTCCTGCACCTCCTCATCCTCTATCCATGCCTGCAGTCTTTCCTTTATAATCTGCCTTTTATGGCAAAGCGCCATCTGGTGAATGCAGGAGAAATTTCTTTGCTGTTAGCATCAGGAAAGCACAGCAGCACAAAAACAAAAAGCGTGGTCTCCAAAACGTCGCACGCACGGCGCAGTAACGTGCCGTGTGTTTGCCTTCTCGGACTTATGCAATGCGCAACCGCACTCATTGCGTCAATGGCATATTGTGCACCTGCAATGTCTACCGCAACATTTGTGCTCTGCCATCTGACGCTGCGTTTATGTTGTTTGGTTTGTTGTCGTGAACTTAGTTGGGACACCTGCCGTGCAGGGTGCGTTCGGCCGGTGCGCTAGCTACACGGCGGGTTAAAACAGCATGCGCTGGAGTGTTGAAACCGAGCGGCTGGACAACACTTCGGCGTCGATCCGTGCGTTTTCATTACAGAAGGAAACAAAAAGAGTTTCGGCCTATAAAAAAAGATTTGTTGCGCATTTCACGGGCCAAAACAAGCAATACCGCCAAGCGAAATTTTAGGTGTTATAATTCCCGTGACTTATTTCTTTCTCCCGCGTAATTAACCCTCCCCCCAAATTAGTGTTAACTTTTCTGTAAAAAAGGTGGGTTCATTACCCGAGTAAGTACGAAACATGCAAGGAAGTACACTGAGACTAACAAAAGGAATATGCTATTTTTAAAAAATCGCAGGACACCACATTTAGGTAATACGCTCAGTGCGTAGAATATCTTGAAATTTCGTTATGTCTTTTTTTTCCCAGTAGCTACGTGAGATGATAAATAGTTCCATTCAATGAGAGTGTGTGGCATGAATGAATTAGCAAAACGATAACTGTGACAGCTCGTTTGGCTTTGTATTGGTGATCGCAGCAAGGAAAAATGACTGCAGGGGGCTGAAAGGAATCGTCAGAAATAATCATGGAGCATGTAGCAAGGCCATCCACCAGTGCCACATGTGGCAACAAAGCTCTGCATGAACGGAGGCCTGTCTGCGGCAGCTGTTGTGGAACGCTTGCCTTCTATGGTCTCTTGGGTAGCGAGAGGGTGATGCCACGCTCTTGTTTATGGCAGTTCATGTGAAAGGGACTACACGAAATGGTCTACACCAGTCACGTTACTCAACGCATCGTATGCAACTGTACATACGGCCCCGGATGAGCTGGTATGAGATGATGTCCAGAAATGTAGTGTGTGATCATAAATGCACGATGCCCGTCGTGGTGATCTAGTGGCTATAAGATACTCGGCTGCTGACCCGCAGGTGGTGGGATCGAATCCCAGCTGCGGTGGCTGCATTTCCGATGGTTGCATTTTTCGGATGCATTTCTGAAATGTTGTAAGCCCGTGTGCTCAGATTTAGGTGCACGTTAAAGAACCCCAGGTGGCCGAAATTTCCGGAGCCCTCCATTACGGCGTCTCTCATAATCATACAGTGGCTTTGGGATGTTAAACCCCACATATCAATCAATCGATCAATCAATCAATCAACTGTACATACGTATACGTCTCTCTAAAATTGCTTGCCTCAACTTGTTGCAAGATCAAAACACATAAACAGCTTTTCACAGAATTTGCTGTAGGCAGTCTCAGAATCATTGGTCAATTTTTTTTGTGATTCTTAATTTCAGGTGACATGAAAATTTTCACTCCCCCGTGAGATTCGTATCACTGAGATTCTGCTCTATATTGTAATATTGTGTTATTTGCTATACAGTCGAGCCGGACTATATCGAACCCGTTTATATCAAATTATCCCGTATATCGAACAATTCCTAAACACTTTAAGTTTACATTGAGAATATATAGCTAAAGTTACTGTTTTATCGAAAGAAAATAGCAACGACAACTGATATATCAAACTCCATGCGCCTCAAAAGTGCTCTAGCAAGTTGGCTCTCCCTCGCGGTGGTGGGAAAAACTGCCGGCGCCACCCTAGAAAATGTTGGTTAGACCCGTTTGTGCATGGGCGAACACCTCCCTCTAAGAAATGATCCTGGCCCACTTGCAGTGCCTACAGCCAATCTGAAGCCGAAGTGCTTTCTTCATGGTGCGAAGGCAGTAGAATTGAGCGCTATTTTTTCTTTCTTTATGCTTGTGTGCCTGCTGCTGCCGATTCAGCGTGGTCTGTGGTGTTGCCTGTTGGTGCTCAGTGACCTGTATTGGCGTGCTGTCATCATGGCTTGCGCAAAGAGGCAAAATTTGCCGTTCGCCGCGAAACTCGAAATCATCAATTGGGTTGAGCGCGGTGAAATGAAGTCCGACGTCGCCGCTGCGTACAAAATTCCAAGGAGCACCTTGAGTACTATCGTGAAGAACAAGGCAGACATTAGGGCCAAGTCGGACAAAAGGCCAGGTGCCCGTGGCGCCCGGCGTGTGCGCGCTGCTGTGTACGAAGATGTTGAAGCGGCCGTTTACAAGTGATTTGTTGACGTTCGGTCGCGAAATATCCCGGTGTCCGGCCCTATGGTCGAGCAGAAAGCCAAGGACCTTGCTTTTCTGCTTGGCAGGTATGATTTCCAAGGCGGTTCAGGCTGCCTTCAGCGGTTCAAAGAACGGCACAACATCGTTGGCAAAGCTGTTACACGTGAAAGCAGAGCGGCAGACCTGAACAGCATAGAAAAATGGCTCGAGGAAAACTGGCGAGATATCGCAGCAAAATATAGAGCCCAAGATATCTTCAATGCGGATGAAACCGCTCTATTTTGGCAAATGTTGCCAAACAAGACACTTGCGTGTCGTGGCGACAAGACAAGCGGCAACAAGGCAAACAAAGCTCGTGTGTTCGTGCTGTTGGCAGCTCATTTAGACGGATCGAAAAAGCTTCGACTTCTAGTTATCGGGAAAAGCATGGCACCGCGATGTTTTCCAAATGCGCTGTCGCTTCCAGTTACCTACCGAGCAAACTCAAAAACGTGGATGACCGGGGAACTTTTCAGCAGATGGCTATCGTCGTGGAATGATGATTTGGTAGACGAAAATCACAAGGTGTGCCTGCTCGTGGACAATTGTTCATCGCACCACTGCAGTACGACCTTCAGCAACATGGAGCTGCATTTTTTGCCCCCGAACACTATGTCTGTACTGCAACCACTGGATCAAGGCGTGATACGCGCAATGAAAGCCAGCTATGGGGAGCGCCTGGTGGAGAGGCTGCTGCAGAACCTTCGTGTCGGCAGGGAGCTTAAGATCGACTTGCTCGGAGCTATTTCTATGTTGAGTAGATCGTGGGCAGATGTCAAGGAGACGATCCAGAAGTGCTTTAGGCATGCCGGCTTCCACATGCCTGGTGATGACACCCCAAATTCTGACAGCACTGAAGACATCGCAGGTGTTTCCGCCAAAGTTTGGAACGAGCTGGCAGAGTTCCCGTGTGCTATCGACGGATTGAGATTCGAAGAGTTTGTCAGTGCGGACGATGATATACCCATCATGGGCCAATTATAGGATGAGGATTACATTGCAGACGTCGTGCCGACCACGAGCCAAACCGACAACAATATGGAAATCCACGACGGCCCATTGCCTACATCCTCCGAAGTGATTAGTGCACTTGCGTTGGTCCGGCGCTATTGCTTGAATGTGGAAGGTTGCGGCCTCAGCTGCTCCGACTCGTTGGACAACATGGAGTTGTGCGTGGCTGTCGCAGGCAGCGAAGCCGTTGACAAGGAAAAAAATCTTGGACTATTTTGTTCCACAGTAGGGCACGCAAGTAAGCCACCATATTAATAAAGTACTTTTCTTCTAGTTTGTTATCTGCCTTTGTGTCAAAACCTATACCGGGCCTATATCGAATTATGCCATATATCGAACTAATAAACGTTTTTTGGGGAGTTCGATATACCCGGGTTCGACTGTACAGTGCTCGTCTTGTCATCCGCTACTCTTGGCTGATTGATTCTACAGATAGCAGAAGCAGACTGTCATTATGATTGGTGCTGACCAAGCGCCAATATGCAGTACAGTGTTGTTTTTTTGTGTGTGTTTGAACGAAAGGAATATTTTCATTGCCTTGGGGTGTTCCCGAGTGTTGTTGAACCTCTTGTGCTAAAGAATGCTTCCTGTTTTTCATGCTGTGTGTAGGAGAGCTGCTCGCTGTTCTGCTGCCTGTACCGGTCATGGTGCCACAACCCAGTCGCCACAATATCCCTGTGCCTGCTCACCCAGAACTACGAGCACACCTGCTCCCTGCTGCACCTCTTGTATCCTTTGCAGAATGGAAACTGCTACACTCAAACCTTGATATAACGAAATATCAGTTATAACAAAGTAAAGCAAAAGTAGTCTCGCAATCACTTTAGTGTTAGAAATATTACCTTTATAAAAGATTTTTCGATATAAAAAAGCTTTTTTCGTGTGTGATGTAACTTTATTTTAATAAGGTTCGAGTGTACGTTTAATGCTGTGTAGGCATTCGGTAGTTTAACTACAATACTATCCATAAAGCCTACACATACTTTAGTGTGGTTAACCGGCACTCGTCTGTGTACTTCTCATACAGCAACATGCTGATCAAGTGTGCCAATCTCACGAAACTTGTCTCACATTGTGGCACTGAAATGACGATGCTGTGATGTGATGTTGGACCTAACCAATCGCAAGGATCATACCTGATTATATATATGTGGAGTGATGTTATACAGTAACAGCTCGTTAAGTCAGATTTTACAAGACTGAAAAAAAAAAACTGCCTGAAATAATCGAATGCTGATTTACCGAAAGTATCGAGAAAATAATAATGTATGTATTCATCAACCCACAATGAACGAATGTGTATTCATCAATGCACCTTCATTTTCTCTAGGAATATGCAAATCCAATAAATATTTTACATAGGAGCAGTGCAAAAGGTGCAGCTTTTGTCGTTGTTCACAATGTTAACAATGAAAGAACTCCATGTTTTATTCTGAAACGTGCTTTGTATCCATGCTTTGTAGCATACCGAAAACACAACTTTGGGTGGGAAGACACCTTTCCGAAAGCCCAGTCATTTCAGCTGTCAGCGAACACTGTTTAATTCCTTTCTATACTACATTTGCAGCACTTCGCGCTCGGCGCTCTCCGCGGAGCGTTTAAATTAGCAGAGTTGTGGCCACATAGGACTGAATCACCAAAAATAATTAAACAATGCACACACTCTCCAGGACCAGAGTGTTATAAATAAGGGAGGAAGAAGGGGCTTCGTTCCTCACACAAAGAATACGTTTGAATTATCCAATTTTCTGAATTAATGAGTGCTATACAAACGAGCTCTTATTACACTTTGCAACTGAATAAGAAAACTTTTGTCATGTCATTATTACTAGTGTCAAACCACTTTGTGAGTGGTGTGCTTAAGTGCTTAAACAGTAATCGCACTGAGGAGGTCATACACTTAAACCTCAATATAAGAAAGTTGCATCTTACATGAAAATAAGTTCGTTATACTCGAAAATTTGTTGTGGAGGTTTACTTCTAACGCTATACCTACTGCAAGACCATGTTCAGTTTACTTCATTATGAGGGATGTGTTATTATATCCGGTTTCGTTATATCAAAGTTTGAGTGTAATCACGCAAATGCTCGTCATGTTACCATCACAGCATTGCCCTCTCATCATTTTGTATGAGACAGCATATTTGATCTTTTTTTTTTATTGCTAGTACCTTTTTATGAAATGGCACTTTGATGACGTTAAACGGGCTCTCAATTTTTGAACAAAGAGCAGTGATAAAGCTCTGTGTCGTAATGGGCACCGATGCTGCAAAGGTGCATTCAGCAGTTGTTTGAATTGTGTTTCACTGAAGAGTTCTAACCTACTGTAACAAAGTACGCCACAGGTGTGCGTTCTCAGAAATGGGAGGCTTCCTGGTTAGTTGTGTTAATTCTTAGTAAGCCGAATGAAAAAAAAGTTTTTTTACCAGAAATCACTAGTTCAAAAATTTTATTCCGGCAAAAACTTCGATGTCTTGGGCTTTCATTAGCATAGTGTTTTAATGAATCTTCAATGTTTGATTAGTACTTTGATACTTTTCACGAACATATGACAAACGTATTATCTGTTTGTTTTTTTTGTTTTGTTTTTAGAAACTCGCTAACTGGATGTTGCAATGATGCTAGACCTTATGGCACTGATTCGAATTTTTAAACTAAACAGGCACGTGCAGTTTGTTACTTGTTTATGGAACCCTACTTCTATGACGCAGTCCCATTTTGTGGGATGCCGTGAGAAGAAAAAGTGGCTGCAAAAGGCCTTGTAAGGAATCTCTGTACAGTGGACTTCCAATAAACAAAACTCGCTTAAACCAAAATGCCTCAATAATGAAACTAAACGAGCGCATGTGGCTGGATTTCTATGTGTTGTGCAGTAAAATTCATCGGTTGATCGAAACAGTGCTTATTGGTCACCTACGATTAAACGGCACAAACTCTAAACACAGCATAAACTCGCTCAGGACAGAGGTAGTCTCACAACCATGACAGCACCTCGAGACAAGCCAATCCAGTAGCCATTCTCGCTTGCGGTGGCTGTGGGCATATAGTTTCTTAATATACACTAGAGGGAACTCTGGCGCTAGTGTCAATGGGAGCTGCAACGCACGGCGCTTCAGCGAGCATGGGAATGATGGGTAGTACACACATTTGTCTAATCTTCGTACTTTTGGCCTGCTTTTGGCTCTGTGTGTGTGTGTGTGGCTTGAAGCTGTTTTCTCACGAAACAACAATCAGCAAATGTTCAGCGGTTGCGCTTCACCACCTCATTATTTTATTACCTTTCCAAATTGGGTCGCGAAGTTCAAAAGGTTTGAATCTTTATTTCAAAACAAAACCGAAACACAGCAATGAACAAGCCGCAAGTACGAATTCGCCGCCCGCAAGTACGAAGACTAGACAAATGTGTGTACTACCCATCATTCCATGGTCGCTGAACGATCGCAGCACCAAAGTCCCCTCTAATTAATTTTAGGAAACTCTATGGCTGTGGGAGCTGAGTCGGCGAGTCAGTAGTGTGTTAGGCCTATTTGTGCGGCTAAGTGCGGTGGATCACAGTGTTCTTTTTAGTTTGATGGAAAGGAAGCGTCCGCACCATGCACTCTTGCTTGAAAAAAAGCTGAAAATTTTTCAGGAGTGGCCTGCCCAAGACGGAAGTGGCGAAAAAATACATCTCGAAGTCGACGCTGTCGCGGGTCTGCAAAGGCAGAGAAAAGATTGAAGGCACTGTAAAGAACGGGACCTTTACATCTAAAAGGATGTGGACGACCCCTTAGAACAAGTAGAAGAAGTTCTTTTTCTCTGGTTCAAGCGTGCACAGAGTTCCAGTTTGCTCATAAGCGGACCAATTCTCGAGCACAGAGCTTGAGAGATCGCCATGAAAATGGCTATTGAGAACTTCGTCCAAAGCGACGGATAGCTCAGCCGCTTCAAAACATGCCATGGCCTAATCTTCAAAGCAATCTCAGGTGAGCGTACTGCAGTCAACAGGGACGTTTGCACCGACTGGCAAAAGGGGTGACTTTTAAGGAAATTTTGATGAGCTTTGAGCCACAAGATGTCTTAACGTAGACGAGATGGGTCTTTTTTATAAGGCGCTTCCATCAAAGACTCTCACCTTCAAAGGTTAAGCCTGTAGTGGAGGAAAATGCAGTAAAGATCGCATCACTGTGCTGGTCGGTGCAAACAAGGCAAGAGATGAGAAATTGAAGGTGTTGGTAATGGAAAAATCAAGGCACCCACAATGTTTCAAAGGCGTTCGACACCTTCCCGTTGCGTACCATGCAAACGGAAGAGCGTGTATGACCATGACCATCTTCGAAAACTGGCTACGGCAGGAAGACGCAAGAGTTATGAGGCAAGGCAGGAAGGTTGTCTTCATCATGGATAATTGCCCAGCCCACGGTCAGGTTGACTCCAAGCCATCGCTCTGGAGTTCTTGCCAGCCAATGCAACGGCAGTGATCCAGCCGATGGATCAAGGGGTTACTCAGAACATTAAATTTCATTACCGCAGACAATTGCTCTATCGATTGCTGCTTGGTGCAGACAGTGGGAATTGCTACAGCATAGATTTATTGGCAGCCATTCACATTTTGGCCCATGCCTGGGAGCAAGTGAAGGCAACAACAATATACAGATGCTTTCATCATGCTGGCTTTCAAGTGCAAGAAGCTGTACCTGATGAAGAACAAAGCCCTGCTGATGCCGACATTGAGGCAGTATTCAGTGAGGTCGTGCCCTCTGCCCCTTTCACGCTGCAGGAATACGACTCAATTGGTGAAAATGTTCGTACCTGTCGTGAGGAAACTGTCAAGGAATTGATTGCAAAAGTACAAGATGACGATTAACCTTCCAGCGATGAATGTGGGGACAATATTGCCAGTGTAGTGGTGCCACGAGACCGATTAGCTAAAGAGGCTGTTGAACTTATGCAGCGCAATTTTGAGCATAAGGCTTGTCCAGAATTTCTGGCTAGTTTGTCGGGAATGCGTGTGTACCTTGTGAAAAAACAACTCAAGCTTGCCAAACAAACCACCTTTCGCTCTTTTTTTTTCTCCTACTCATCCTCATGAGTACGGTGAGGTTTATGCAACTTGAATTAAGGTTTTGATTCACTAAGTAAGTGTACTTTACTTAAATGAAACTTGTGATAAATGGAACAGCTTTATGGATCCCCTTTGAGTTCCGTGTAAGAGGAGTCGGCTGTGCATTTTATACATTGTAGTTAGCCTACCATGTAACAATAAAAACTGATTGGTGAAAGGGTTCAATTTAAATGATTGTGCCTGTCATTGTGCAATCAATATTTCCGTGAACATTCCTTCCTTAGCTTCTACTTGTATCACAGCAGCGACATGGAGGTGACAGTCGAGTTCCTCACTGAAATCGACAAGCTTGTGCAGCTGATTGAGTCTCCGATTTTCACATGTGAGTTATTGTCTTTTATGTTGACGTGCAGATTGTGCTTCACCTGAACGTACTTGTGGTCTATGAGGATGGCCTAAAAGTCTCGATTTTTTGTGCAGAAGAAAGTATCCACCAGAGAAATCAAACAGGCAATGGAACATTCAACACCCTTGCCAAAATTTTTTTTTTAACTTTCGAGTGTTTCGGTGTAATGCCCGGCACCGAGACGGATCATTTGCAGTTTCAATTGTTACATATACGCAAAGGTGATTTGCTTCTCTGAACTCCAAAGCTTTTGTTTTGCTAGGCTTCCTGACAACACTAGTGTGATTGTCTTCTGCGCCGTGTTTCGAAGTACGGCAACTGCATTTCAGCGTGGCAAGATGCTATAGCTGTGCGAATAGCCAAAATTTTGGATCTGAAGTGAATTCAAATAGAAAAATGTGAGTGCGAACTCAGTGCAGTATTTTGTGAATACAGTAGAACTTCGCTACAACGAACGCTGCTTCAATGAAATTTCCGCTACAACGAAAAATTCACGGTTCGTCGTCGGCAGTTCATATGAGTCAATGCATGAATGATGTCACCACAACGAACACTTTTTCTTCCGCCGTCCCGCTTCAACGAAATTTCACGATGCAATACCAGTCTCAGATATTTATCGCTATACAGTAAACACAGTTTTTAGCATTTCGATGCATATTCAGAACTTGAAAATACGTCGACTAAGTCTAAAACACGCGTTGGCACCACCAGAAACAGCCGCCCTTCAACAAGCATGGGCGCCACCATTGCTCAATAGCGAAGGTAATCAGACTGCCCTCCTTTGCCACTGGCTTGCATTTGAGCCACAGACAAACCGAAGCTGAAGCTCAGTCGCTTCGTTCGTGGTTTTTTTCACCCAGCTGTGCGAAACGATGCTTTTTTTCGATTCCAATGCGTATCATTTCATTTGGGCTTGGCCATTGTGGTAACTAATCAGAGCGGCATTTCGTCCGAATTATCAACAAAATCAGCTAACCGCGAGTGATGGATGTAAGAATGGCATAGAATAATGCAAAAGTCGCCATTCCACGATACTCTGCTTCTATCTCAAAATTGTAGGATACAATTTGACAGCAGCTGCTGGTGTTAACATTCTAATGCAGCTGTTTGTTCATTGAGGAAAGTGGTTATAGGCCTTGTTTCAGCGTGCTTTTCACCATGACCTTGCTATGCATGGGTGAGAATCGCGTCATGACGCTGCTGGGAAAAAATAGGAAGCAGCGGACACTTTTTGAATTTTGAGAATAAACGTTGCTTTGTTTTGCTAGCTCAGATCAGCTATATTTTTTCGATTTCACTACAACAAAATTTTCGCTTCAACGAAATATTTTCCCCGTCCCGTCAGTTTCATTGTAGCGAGGTTCGACTATATTTCCTGTTCTGACAGTAAGCGATGAACAAAGTGTTTGCACCCTCTGTGAGTTCGGTCGCTGATTGTGTCGCACCGGACTGTCTGCGCATAGACTTGCGCCTGCAGCTGCTAGATAGCCCACAACAGTCTTACCTGGTCAAGTCTCTGTACGGCCTGCTCATGCTGCTACCCCAGAGCGAGGCCTTCCACACATTGCGCACAAGGCTCGCCTGCCTGCCGCACCCGTCCCTGCAGCAGATGGATACTGGCGCCACTGTTCGAAGGTGAGCACTCGTTAAATCGGTTACAGAGTGCCGTCCACATTTAGAGTGAATACAGCTTTGTGTGGTGCACTCGGCGTGGCCATGCATCAAAGCAAATCTTTGAAGGCATACGGGTGTGTGCCTGCACTGCCTGTACTTCTCGGCAGCGCAAGAGCAGCGTGCTCCAGTGCTGTAGCTGATGCCGTAAACTGCTTGCCATTTCGCTCCTTTTGTTCGCTCCAATATAGCTGCCGTGGATGCAGGACCACTCTGCGGAGTGGGATCACGCTGGGCGGTGTTAGCCCCAAGATTGGACAGCCCTGTAGTTCGAACGATCTACCCTACCCTCGAACGTCCTGATGCCTGTACAGTCATTGATTGCAGTTAATTGACAGTGCCTCTGCTTATATTCACACCTTCTCTGAAGCGCGCTCAGTCAGTAGAGTACAGGGGCGTGTGTATTTGACACATAATCTTGCTTTGTGAAATTGTGCGCGTGACCTAGCTGTGAGGGTTCGGCGAGTTGGTGCAGATTCATAGTTGAAGAAAGCATGAAAAAAACCTGAACATTGACAAAACGGAAACATCCCGTCCCCTTAGTTTTGTTGTGTTCAGGTTTTTTTCACATTTTATTTCAAATGTGAATGTGTGCATGTTGCTGCGCTGAAGTAATTATTTATTTTTTGTATTGTCCTGATCATTTAATGCAGTACTTGTCACTTACTTGCAAAGATTATAGGAAAAAAAGGATAGTTGCATTCAAGGCGAAGTTGGCTGCTGCTCAGATGGCAATGCTATTATAGGCTTGTTTGTTCATCTCTGGCAGCTGAGGTGTTACATATTGCTCATCCAATGCTCATTTCTATTGAACACGCAGCAACCCTTTCCAAACGAAAGCTTCGTGGTGCTTGTGGCAACAGTGAAATAAGCTTAAGGTTGCCTTGGCAACAGCTAACTTCGTCAATCATGAAGCCTTTTGTCAATTAACTGTGCAAATAGTTGTAGTAAGTATCTTGTCTAAAAATCGATATCACAAGACCCAATGTTTTGCAATGTTTGAGCTAGGACAGTGCACCTCTGAGCACAACAAGCTCTCTCTTGTTCGTGGTGTCAGTCTTTTGCCATGGATTTTCATAATCAAAGGCATATCATCATTAATTTTGTAGTCATCGTCTGTTATTTACATAGCTGCATAAAAAAAGCATGAATTCTATATAACTCCATAAAAAAAAGCATAAAGAAATCACTCTTTTTGCAGTTTAATAAGGGTGTTTCTTTGTGCATATTTTCTATTTCGTGCTTTTCCTAAATAGTATTTTGTATGGCTTAAAACCGTTTTTTTCCAAAATCAGATACTAGTGAGTGAACACACACCCAAGGGCACGCCCCTTCTGCGCTCCATGCTTGCAGTCCATTGTTCAAATAAAAATTTCGTGTACAAAAGACAAAATATTTGTGTAGTACCTGTGTATAGGCAGTTGCCGGGTAACTTCTAAGGCAGTCTGAAGATAGTGTGCACCCTTTGCATGCCACCCTTTGCATGGGTCTTCGGAGTCCGTCGGTTCGAACACTTTCAGCTCCTAGCTTCACATGTTTGTCGTGCCTGTCGATGCGTGGAGATGTTCGAGGTAAAGGAGATGTTCATTTCGCGGAAACCAATAGAGTTCTCTAGTGTAATTCAATAAATTCTGGTGACGTATTGAGGCATTGAACGCTGAAGCAGCAAGTTCTTCATCGAACCTCTTTGGCCATTCAGCATTCTCCGAGGCGAATTGCGTAGAGGGTGACAACGTGTATGCTCTAACAGAAATTAATATATTTCTGATACAATTAGACGGTAGTGTTTGCAAACGACCCGGTTCAAGTTCTGAGGTGATGGGAATTTCGTCGCAGATTCTTTGCTGTCTTTGTTTAGATTCTGAGTCTTAATTGCGGTGTGCAAATTTGCTTTGCGGAGCTGCTTCATGGTAATGCAAGGAAGGCAACTTAATAGTGATACATTTCTTATTTTATCATTTTATAGACACACCAAGTACATTTTTGCTGTTACTATGGTGCTGCAATAAAGTTTTGTGTTCTTATCACTGAGATTGCTTTGAAGGGATGGACAGCACATCTATCGTTTCGCTCACTGCAGTGATTAATCTTTCTTATACCAGCTTTTTGTAGAGTTACGCCAGACTAGATGATAAAGGAGTTGGTTGGTGGCCTTACTTCATACAACATTTCAATTTGTTGTTGTCAGATTCATTGCTTTGCCTGTGCAACAAGACTGAGTGTTTCTTTTATTTTGGTTTTTTCGCTGTTTGTAATTGGGGGTGTGGTTATATGCATGGGTGGGTAGGTTGCATAGGTAGGTTGCAACGTGAGAAACTGCGTTGTGAGTGGAGTGGGTTTCAGCTGTTTATTTCATTTGTCTCCTTATTGGCATGCTTAACTATTTCTTTTTCTAATGCTTCATATTCGTCATCTATGTGCAGATTTGTGGAGAACAACAGTGCTGAGAGGTGCAAGTCTGAGATCAACTTCCAGGAGCTCCTGGAGCACTTCCAGAAGGTGCAGGAGTCTCACAAGAAGGCTAAGCCAGCGGCCAGGCTTAGTGAGTGTCTGATTGCGAGGAAATGCTAGTTTGTTCGCCGGCATCTGAGTGCTTGTATGTTGCCAAACGTGTGCTCTTGAGCGCCAGAAATGAAGGACACTGCTAGTGCGGAAATTTGTGAAAGTTCATCTTCATCTTTTGACAAGATGGATATTGCACTGCATATGTGTACAACGCATTTGTTGCACCTTCTATAACGTGAACAGTTAAATTGAATCTCATAACGATTGTGGCAGACCAATTGGAATTCTCTCCTCGGCAGGCAGCAGTGAAAATGCCATCAGCCATGCTGCTTCACCACCCACAGCTTTGTTGCGCTGCCCACTGCCTTGTTTCACTGCTCGCTGCTTTCATTAGGCTACCCGCCACTCTGTTTCGCTGCCAACTATTTTCGATAGACCACCTAGCCGTTTCTTTCACCACCCACTAGTGACTTTCATCAAACCGCTGACTGCTTTGTTTCCCCACGCACTGCTTTCTATAGACTGCCCACTGCTTTCGATAGACTGCTCATCGTCTTGCTTCACTGCCCACCACCTTGCTTCATTGCCCACCACATTGCTTCACCAACCACTACCTTCAATACACCGCCAACCGCTTTGCTTCACCACCCACTGCTTTCCATAGACCGCGCACCGCTTTGTTTCATTGTCGACTGTTTTCAGTAGACCTCCCACCGCATTGTTTCACCAACAGCTGCTTTCAATAGGCGGCCCACAGCTTGTGTCTCACTCCTTTCAATAGGCCACCCGCGTTTTGTTTCACTGTCCATTGTTTACAATAGGAGGAAGAAACAGCCTTTCAATAGACCGCCCAATACTCCAGCTAGCCTCCTTAAGGGCCTTATTGACACACTAGTAAAGAGCAACTGTGCGTTGCACAGTTCAAAACTCCTGTATTCCAGCTACTGCAGAGTGCCAAGCTGCTGAGACTGTGTCTGCTGGTTTCCTGCACACTACCTGTAATTGCACTTTTCTCCTTCTGTCCCAAATTGTGTGCAGTCTAGAGAAAGACATGATAATGAATAAGAGCTGAATTAGTTCTGTACAGTACTTGTAGTATTTTTTTCTAGGTGTCATGTGATTGCAGCCGCGTATGCCTAACAATTCAACAGGAAAAATGGCGTACTCAATTCATTCAGATTTGCTAGCATTTTTGTTTTGTTTGTGCTATGCAGGCCAAGTGCTACGGCTGAGTGGCGCTATCGATTCTGGGCCCCAGGCATGACAAGGTTTCGACTTAGGTGTCACAATTTTCATCAGTGCGTAGACTTCCGCATTGCAGAGGGTCACGTGTCTCTCCCGCGTCAGACAAGAGGACGCCTTCTACTATTGCCGTTTTTGTGCGTTATGTTTAATGCTGTAACATGCATTGGGCCCGCACATTTCCTGAAGCCACCTTACAAAAATGGTTCCATCTTAAAAAATGAAAAATGAATTGCTGAGCATTGTGTAGAAGCACTCGGAAAAAAAAATATTCTCATGTGCGACACTTCCTAGTTGGTGCTTCTGTTCCTTTTAGTCATTTTAAGATTTTTGAATCGTCACATCCTCACTGGGATCGAGTTTTGTCACGGGACATGGAGTTAACACTACGTGTCACTTGCAGCACATTGTGCTTTGTTTGTTGTGACATAATGTCGGCTTTTCTCAAAGGCTTGAAAGGAATATTCATTTCTTATGCATCGAATCTCTGCATTAAAACTGATAAAAAAAAGTGATTATGATAAGGCAACTTTAGTGGTACAAAAATGACTATGGTGTGTCTTTGATAAAATGTCATCAATGAATATGTTCACAAATGTATATAGAATAGACGCTGTCATTTTGGTGTGATACATGACTGAATTTTCTTGAAGAGATGTCTTCAGCTCTTAACAACACTGTGATGTGCGTATGAAATGTGTCAATCTTCTGTGCTAGTGCTGAACTGGGTAAAATAGAAGTGCTGTTCTTTGAATGAAGGGTTGAACTTGGGTATTTGTACAAAGTGGGTTTCACAGTTGCACACCAAATTTTTTTGCAATTGCCAATGGAAATTGAAAAGCTGTATAACTATTTTTAACTAGACTGCAACAATAGGGTGTAGCTTTGGAACTTGAGAATTTAGGCAGTGATGTAAATTGTTGTGGACAGCAGCTATGCTTTGTGTATTATCGCTTGCTTGCTTTCATAATTTTCATTCATTGCAGCGTTACAAGCACGACGTTTTGGCTTCTTCTGAAGGCCTTATAGGGCCCCTAGACCACCCAGAGGTCAAAATTGATTTTCGGCGCTGCAGTTGCACACAAACCTACAAGAAGCATGCCGCAATGAGAAATTTTTGAAACTCTGCGTTAACAGAGATCAACCGCTAGGGGGCCGTATAGACCAGACGCGTCTCGCATGGGCTCCTGATTTTCGTGCTTTTTAACCCGAAACAAGGCCGGTGACGAACCCAAGAGTTTCACAGCCTCAGCCGCCAAGACACGAGGAATCGGCGGATACCTGCTTCTTTTGGGTGAGTGCATTCTGTCTCAAGATATAAGACCTAATTCCCGACAATCGCGCGTCCAGTTTAATAAGCCTAACGCCAAGTTCGTTCCTGGGCAAAGCCGCGCGGCGCGTGCACAACGTGCTCAGGCGTTCCTGACGGCACGGCACGAGCGCTCGCGCTCACCGTGGCGAAAAGCTTAGAATGAGCAGAGACGCAGCCGCAGCAAGCAAAATGCAAAGAAACCAGCAAGACGAAGAAAATACAATGCAAACTGACCAAGTGGACGCAAACAAAACAACAGAAAATTTGTGGACCAATGACGCTGGCAGTGGCAGAACAATTGCAACGGAAAGCGCTTGGATCACGAGAAATAAGAAAGACAAGAACGCTGTCGCCAATCCAAGGTCACCGGCCAACCAACCCACAGAGCAGCCACCTATCAATGAGCAGACGCTAAAGTCATCACCAACGCAGCAACAATGCAGGCCCAAGATGCCACCTCTGCCGCTCGATGACTTCAAGATCGTCTACCGCCCGCAAGCAGGTCTTGACCTCGCCAAATGGAACACCGTCGCGTTCACGCATGCCATCAGCAGAGTGAGTGGACTATCACAGCAAGACTTTAACGACAAGGTACGCGTACAAGTCCAGAGAATGGAAACCTAATCATCGCATGCACCGCCGCCAAAGAAGACGCCAAGAAGCTGGTAAGCATTCAAAAAATACAGCTTGGAGGAAATTTTTACACTGTGAACGGCAACATCAGAACACCGGACGATGTCTCCAGAGGCGTCATCAGCGGCTTGATACCCGGTACGAGCACCGCAGAACTCATGGCTGGAATTCGCGCACCGGCAAGATACACAGTTCTTCATGCCCGAATGCTAAATCAATCGACCGCGGCAGTTGTCTTCTTTGAAGGACCGCACGTTCCCTACTACATAATTTTCCAGAGCGTAGACTTCCGCTGCAGACCATATCGTAAGTCAGTGCAGTATTGCCGAGCTTGTGGCAATACGGGTCACCGCCAGGGCGTCTGTCCGAAACCTGTCCCGGATTTCCGCTATAAATGTGGCAAGGCCGGACAAACGCAGGGACATGAATGTGCACCCATCTGCAAGATCTTCGGGGAAGGACACAAAACAGCAAGTAAAGAATGCAAAAGGAGACTAAAGCCAAGTCCACCACCCTTCAACGTAAGACAACAGCGCCTCAACAGGCTTCAAGAATAGACAACAACTGGAACGCCAGCGGAGAAGAGTTCCCTGAGGTTAGCATATCGGCCGCTACCTCTAACAGTAACAATGAGGGCCGCGTTTCCACGCGCAGCAGTTCCAAGTCAAAATTTCGTTCGAGTTCGCGCTCCCACTCTCGGAAGCGTTCCGTCTCTGCGCGCAGTAGATCCAAATCAATACTGCGTTCCAGTTCGCGCTCCCGCTCTCGCACGCGCTCGCGTTCCGTTTAAACGTGCGAGCTACGCTGCCATGGCAAGTGGATCTAATGACCGCAGCAGCTTAACCTCCTCGAAGTCGGACACCTCATCCATACAGGGTCTCGAAGATAGACTGAAAAACAGCAAGAAAGCTCCAGAATCAGCACAGCCAACTGCAAAGCCAACAAAGTCTCATAAATAAACTGCTTCAGAGTCAAAAACTACAACAAGAGTTCATTGACAAACTACTTGAAAAGTGCACGCATCAGCAAGGACATTCCGGCAATGCAGAACAACAGTATCAAGAACAAGCAAACTCAAGCACAGAGCCGGCAACGACGCTGACCAAGGTAGGCGTCCAAGCTCTATTGAACGCAAGGTGCACGATATTCGAAGAATCTTTCATGAATACCATGCACGCCACGATGGAAAAGGTTGTCCAGTCTGCAATAGAAAAAACAGCCTCAATGTTTGAACGCAAGATCACTACGCTTAATGCCAAAATTGATGGGATTGCTGCGCAAGTCGACAATTTCATCGCACACGTGAAGAAAACTTACGTAACCATGGCACAGTTCGACAGCTTGAACAACCCACGCCAAATGACTCGGAAGAAGGCACGAGCGAACAGGCACAATGCCTCTCGCTCAGTCTCGCCGAGTCGCGATGGCAGGCGTGACATCGAATCGATTGAAGATGGCAGTTTTTAACCATAAGTATAAGAACCAGCATTCAACTTTACGCATATGGCAATGGAACTGTCGTCATACGCCCTCGACGCGCAAGCCTACAAGAATTCATCAAGCTTAACCAACCAGACATCATTGCACTTAAGGAAACCAACACGCAGAACGTACGACTGCAAGGCTACATGACCTGCGCACAAACCCCATCGAACTGCCATATTTGTCAAAAAGCACTTTCAATGCAAAAGGCACGAAATCGAGGACACTTCAAATAGAGCATACCCTAATAGAGATTCTGCCGGAACGAAAGACGCAGCAAAGTCTTTTCATAACCAATATATACAGCCCCCACGAGGCCAACAACCATACTTCGATCACTTAATACGAGAAATCAGGAAGCGCACAAATGGCCACCAGATCATAATAATGGGAGCCTTTAACGCCTCTCACACGGCATGGGGCTATCATATCACCACGAGGAAGGGTTTAGGTAGTGATCGTCACATCCATTCAACTCTCCGTAGCGCACACTCGTAAAAAGACCAAGACTGGAATAGCGCGGTTAACGGAATGGCAATCCTTTAGGAATGACCTCGACGTTGAAACCACCATAATCGACATTGAAGACTGGTTTAAGAATGTGCTCAAAATAGCCGAACGCTACACTAAGGACATACAGCTTGACGTCGATACACCCGCCGTCGACGCGCATCTCCTCCACCTTTGGGAGACTAGAAGAGGACTTCTAAAACGGTGGAAGCGACAAAACTAAACAGAAAGTTACGGAAACGCATTTCTCTCCTCACCGAGCAAGCTCAAGATTATGCGAACCGATTGGCCAGGCAGAACTGGCATGCTTTCTGTGACAAGCTGCAGGGGACTCTGAGCACCAAGAAAACCTGGCATCTGCTACGCACACTTCTAGCCACGCAACCCTCCAAAGCAGCACAGAAGCAGCACTTTCAGAGGCTTATTCGAAACTACGCCGGTACAGAAGAACACCTCCTAGAAGAAGCTCTGTGCCGATGCACCCACTAGCCCTATTGGAAAAATTGCCATGGTGGATACTGGAAAACATGGTGGGCGTAGTGGAAATAATAGTGGGCATGGTGGAAATAATAGTGGGCATGGTGGAAATTATGATGGCTATGGTGGGACGTAGTGGAAAATATGGTGGTTATGCCGGGACATACTGGGTGGTATGGTGTACAGATGATGGGTAAAGTGGAAATGATGGTGGAAAGCAGAGGCTAGATAGTGGGCAATAATGGGACACTCTGCCCACCATTGCGATAATGCTGGGAAGCCCTAAGCATATGGTGGGTGGTGCTTATTATGGTGGGCTACATGGTGTACCAAGCTGAGAAACTCTTCCCACCATTGCGATAATGCTGGGAAGCACTAAGCAGATGATGGGTGCGGTTTGTTATGGTGGGCCACATGGTGTACCAAGCTGAGAAGCTCTGCCCACCATCACGATAATGCTGGGAAGCAGTAAGCAGATGATGGGTGGGCTTATAATGGCGGGCAAATTATATAGTGTACGAAGCTGGGATCTGTACACTACATGTTCTACCATCATCATTTCCACCAAAGGTTAGGCCTACTGACCGAGCCCGTACAATTGTGTTATCCGTGCTTCCGGGTTTCAGAATACACGATTACGACGATTAAGTATGACAATACAGCGCAGCCATATGGCATCAATTAACCTAAATGAAGCATTTTTCATTGTGTATGGTGTCCGCTCAAGAAGCAACAAACATCGATGCGACGCGATTAAAGCACTCCCAGAGAACGTAATTTAGTGTCTTCTCACCGACAGCCGCCGGTCGCACTCGCCGGCACTTCTCTAGCTTGTGTACAAGAACTCAGACGTGGCAATTCGTGTGCTTGGTGAACCATTATGATAGCGTAATGTTTCCGGTACACTGCATTCGTTTTGGCCAAGCCGTTATGTAGTTGTTGCTTTAGCGAAAGAGCAACAGCATTGCACTGGCGCGACCGCCCTCTACATTGCGCGAAAAGCGTCCCAATACTCAATCAAATAAATTAGGCGGGCGTATCTATGAAATGAGCCTAGAAGCGTCATAAAGCGTGAGCAGATGTCGCCCTTTAGAACGAGCGCGAAACGGATATTAAACTTGGCAGACCCCGCCGGTAAACTGTTGCTGCTCCCCAGTCCACTTGGTTTTTTTTTTCCTTTAAGTTGTGAATTGTAAAAAAAATAGCACTAGTGCCAATAACATAGTATCAATCGTTACAGGGCGCAGTTGCTTGTGTTTAATAAATGTGCAATTTTTAGTAGCAGGTGTAGATCTTGTCTATGTTGTGTACACGACAAACATAACTTAAGTTGAACCTTAAGTTTGTACGCCAACTAAGTATTTAACATGCAACCACCGTCATGTTGGTGTGGCGCAGTGGTTAGCGTCTTCGAATGGGAATCCGCAGGTTGCACGTTCGATCCTCCGTGGCGCCTTGTTTTTTTTTTTACGGGACGGGTGTTTTTTATACCGTTTTTATAGAATTCTTTTTTATTTTTTGTGGCAGCTCGTCACGGTGATTCTGACGTCATTTTGCGCTCAAGTGTTGCCGGCACTGCAGCACCCACCATACCCACCATGCGCCATGGTGGGTGTTTCCCACCATTCACCCACTACATTAATCCACTATAATGGTGGGTGGTGGTTTCCACCATGCCCACCATTCGTTTTTTTCCGATAGGGAGGGCTTCAATTCACACCAAAGAATACGCTGGCGCACCAAACACTTAACTCGACCGGCCCTTCAGCCTGGCTGAGCTGGACACAGCCCTAACGAAGTTGACAAGAAATACCAGCCCCGGAATAGACAGGATTGTCAACAAGCACTTACGCAACCTACCGCACCAGGCCACCACGGCTCTTCTCCGCTATTACAACGACTGCTGGGATAAAGGAGAGCTACCTGCGGTATGGAAGCACTCGGAAATCACCATGATCCCTAAGCCTAACAAACCACTCGGCATCGAGAACCTACGCCCCGATTTCTCTCACCTCGTGCGTGGGAAAGCTGTTCGAACACATGGTGCACGACCGCTTAACCCAGTACCTGGAAGATAGTGGACACCTACCGGACACCATGTTTGGCTTCAGGCAGCATCTTTCGACGCACGACGTGCTCTTACTACTCAAAGAAGACCTCCTTGATCACCTCACCCATCGAAGTAAGTACTCCATACTCGGAGTTGACGTCAAGGCGGCCTTCGATAACGTCAGCCACGACGCGATCCTCAACAACCTCGAAGGCGTTGGCTGCGGCATTAGAAGCTACACGTATGTCAGAAACTTCCTGACAGACCGTACAGCAACTGTGGGCATATGCAACATCCGCAGCAAAAGCTTCCAACTACCGAAAAAGGAACGCCGCAGGGTTCGGTCATCTCGCCGTTACTTTTCAATGTGGCTATGATCAATCTGCCAAAAATTCTTGACAAAATACCTGATTTACGGCACGCGATCTACGCTGATGACATCACGCTCTGGACCAGGGCTTCGAACACTGGGAGACAAGAGACGTGCCTACAAACCGCCGTAGATGCCATCGAACGGTATCTCAGAGACTGCGGTCTCTACTGTGCCCCCGAGAAATCCGAGCACCTCGTCCTCAAAGCGAGAACAAGAGGCAGACCCCCTCTATACGACGAGCCCGACCCTTGCGTAACGCTGAAAGGGACCTTAATTCCAAAAGTCGAGACCCTGCGAGTGCTTGGAGTTCACATCTACAAGGATGGATTGGGATCTGCCACCATACCGAGACTCCAACGAACACTATCACAACTTACGCACCTCGTCAAGAGGATCGCGAATCAACGAAACGCACTCAAAGAGCACGACACTCTACGTGTAATGCAAGCTCTGTTCACCAGCCGCATTACGTACGGCACGCCGTACCTAAAGTTGAAAACCGCTGAAATTGAAAAACTTTATATCGTGATAAGAAAGGCCACTAAAGTTGCCCTGGGACTTCCGCCAATGGCCTCTACCACACGTCTCCTAAAGATGGGCGTCCACAACACGTGGCACGAGCTCACTGAAGCACATAGGAATAGTCAGCTGGAGAGGCTCAAGCTGACGCCTACGGGGAGGTCGGTGCTCCGGTACCTCAACTACAGCGACACGTTCATCGCCGATGCAGACCGGAAAAAGCACATCCCGCTGTACATTAGAGAGTCGCTGTCCATCGCACCTATTCCACGCAACATGCATCCTACTTTCCACAAAAGTAGACGCGAGGCTAGAGCTAAGGCTATTCGACGAAAGTTCAAGCAAGACCCGGATGCCCGCTACACTGACGCAGCCAAGTATCTGCATAGAAACGCGTACGCTGTCAGCGTCGTCGATTCTCAAGGCCGAGAATTAGCGTCAGCCACGGTCAACGCACTCAATTCAGACGCTGCAGAAGAATCGGCAATTGCCCTAGCAACCACAACATGTACAGACGCCGCGGTGATTTTCACCGACTCACAAGCTGCCTGCAGGAATTTTGCTAAGGACCGTATCTCAGCCAATGCCATCAATATTTTGAAACGGCGAAGCACTCCACTCCCATACACTTGTGTATTATGGGTGCCAGGACACGAGGGTCTGCAGGGAAATGAAGCGGCCCACGCTGCTGCCCGCGAGCACGTCAGCCGGGCTGCCCCCTGCCCACAGGACATTCGATCCGTCGTTGAAGAGACGGAAGTTGTTCAAAACACCTACTCGTCGTTACTCCAGCATTACAGGCTGGAGCGACGAGTATACCATCCACCACACCCAAAACTTACAAAAGAGGAAAGCGTAATACTGAGACGCCTGCAAAGCAGCACATACACACATGGGGCCCTAATGCACCGTCTCTACCCAACGAGATATAGCTCTATGTGTCCGCTTTGCAACGTACCGGACACCCTGGCGCACTTGCTTCTTGCATGCCAGTGTATTACCAGACGTAATTTGCAACAACACACGACTGATAACGAAGCAGGACGGACGAACGAAGACCTAACCGAAACGTGGGAGGCGAAGCTCGCCTTCGAGGACCTGGAAGAGCAACAACAACTCGTCGCCAGGGCCAAGAGGGCAGTAGAAGCCAGAGGGTTCCTGGACTAAGGAGCCCTCCCACCTTGGGTGACATAGGGCATTGCTCGGAACACTGTTTCGAAATAAGCGTTTACTTCTCTCTCTCTCTCTCTCTCTCTGCGTTAACAAAAGAGTTACTGGCATTTGGTGACTCAAAGCAGCCCTCACTCATTTTGCCCTTTTCTTCGCTGCACTTTTTTATTTGCATCTCTCCTCTTAACTGTGTTCTCTTCATCATGCTCTGAGGAGAAATGCAGTGAGCACCCATTTGTGCAAGCAGATAAAAAAGTTCCTTTTGTGGATGACAGGATAAAAGGTGAATGGTGACATCACAGCCAACACCAGGAATACCGCAGTACTTTGAGTGGACTAGCAATTGTTTCTTGAAGTTTGTGGCATGCCTGTGGTAAGTAGTTCTGTTGTGTTAGGGATTTTTTATCATGATGACATTCTTAACTCGATGCACATGTTTGGTTGAAACATTTAAAATTATCCTAGGGAGTTTTGCAGTGGCCTGCACAGACGGTGTTGGCTGATGCTTTGCATTGACATGTAGTGAATGCTAAATCGTCCACTAAATGACAACCACCTGTTTTAGATACAGCAGCTGCCTTATTGCAGGCCCGGGCATTATGGAGGGTCAGCATGCCTGTGTACAGTGTAATTTATGGTATTGAAATAAAGGCTATGCTATTTATTTTGTATGAATCTTTCAAGTTCACCTTTCATGTCATCTTAAGCAAACATTTGAGCATGCTTTGGAGCTCAAGTGGCATACAGCTTGACCATTTTATAAATGCGATACATTTGTGTTTTCTAAGACTCCCGTTCTACCCAAAATTGCTCCTTTATGGCAAGGCGGTGGGACTAGTTGTATAAAAAGTGATGCTTAGGAAGACAAAGCTTGCAGGATGGTATCAGCAAGCCTCCTCTTCATTTATATAAATATGTGACATATGTATCGATGGGTGTGGATATCTTAAAACATTCATCAACTATTCCACCAAGAGCATTTTTCGCCATATTGATTGCATAGCAGTTAGCCCAGCTGAAAAATTCGTTAGGAAATCCTGTGAGTAAAGCTGACCACTAATCCAATTCTTATTCTTTTATACAAGCTTTTACATGTTTACTCCATCTCTGCTTCCAACAGTCTTCACCGAAACTAGTACGATTGGGCATATGGCACTAGAAATCGCCACTGTGTATGCAAGAATTGACAACTAGGGCTGCCAGTTCTCTGTAAGGCCTATCGTGACATCGTATTAGTGCGTGTGTGCTGCCCCTACATATCACCAGTGTCTATGAAGATATATCTCTCAGTGGTTGGGAGTTTTAGTCCTGTTTTGCAATTATTATTGGCCTGAGAGAGTGTCGCCGAGTGGCACATTTTTGAATATTCTAGACCACCTTGTCAAGTGCCAGGCGGAGTTGTCCAAAAGCCTTGATGAAAATAGAGCTATCTGTAAAATAATGAGAATTGGTTCAGCTATAGGTCGTATGTATATCCTAACGTGTACATTAAAGTATGATATAAACTGAAGCTGGAGTCGTATAGATTGTTTGTAAAAATTTGTACAAAGAACAATTGCATTTTGAAGAACCATTAGGTCAGGCTTATTGTGCCGGCTCACAAACTGAATTTCAACCACGCATTTCTATCTGTGTGTCCAAACGAAAAGTACCGTAAGGAATACACCAGGGCACAGGAATGCCAAAAATGCATGTTAGAGGAATGTAATAGGTTAAGCCTATGGTTCTATGTGATGGAGGGGACGTTATGGTATGCCGTTAACTAAGAATATACTATAGGACCATGAACATCTGGCATGTAAAAGTTCCGTTTGCACCTGATGCTTAGCGAAAACATCATGTTGACATAAGCAGTTCCTTGTTTGGTGGATGTTGGCTTCGCACGCTTTTATAACATACATTTATTTATAACATACTGTAATAACATTCTGTATTTATAACATACAGAAATGGTGGCCATCAAGATTTATTTGGATCTACTAAAGTTTGTCTACACGTTAACATATGTTGTACTTTGCCCAAATGCTTTTTCCAAACTTTATCAGCAGTGATTTTATGTCTGACATTTATTTTTATTGCCAAATTTAGCAAGTCATTACAGCTAAAGTTCGCACAATATAATGGCTTGTCATCACGGTCAGAATTGCAATAACGTTTTATTGCGATAGCAATTATATGGACGCGGGATTTCGCCGCCGGCGTCGGCCGTCATTCGCCGTATTTGTATACGTATCTGTATTTGTGGAAATGCAAGGAAGAAAAATAATCCAGAAAAAGACCAGGGCGTGCGGAATCGAGCGCCCGGCTTCCTGCTTGCGAGTGCGTCGCGTTCACCATTGAGCCGCGAAGGAGCACCTCCTTCAACGCTGAAACGGCAAGATATTTATATCTACCGCTTACCGCTGGCAATGCTGATCTTAGTGGAACTATCGTATTTTAAGCATTACCAACGAGATGGCGCAATGAGCGCGCGTCGCCAGATCATCGCGACGTGCCTTTATGCGTTGATCTTTCACGCGCACTTTGCCCCATGAGGGGGTGGGCAGGTGCTCACGCGTGTGTGCGCTTATCTCTTCTCATGGTAAGGGAACTTGTACGCCCTGGTCTTTCATCGGAACGATTCTGCTGTAGATACCGCGCGCACAAAGGTCACTGCACTCGCTGCAGTCTCTTTTTGCGAAAACGGAGCGCTTTTCAGACACATCGAAGTAACAAATGAGGCACTTAATCGCGTTCATCTGTACGTGTGAGTACGTTTAGTGCGTCACTTGTGCGCGAGCAACGCGGGGCACGTTTCGATCTGATTGCAATTCTTCGCGTAACATTTCAATTTGTCGCTATTGCATTCCTTGCCTCGCCTTTGCAGCAAAGCTGCGACTTTTTTTTGTAACTGTTGATGTACGCTTTGCTCACTATCCTTCATTCTTGAGGGAGGAGATCAAGAAGCTTGCTTTTCTCCGCTAATACATCACCTTTATATGCCACTCCCAGGCGAGGCGTGGGTTATCAAATTTTAATCCGGAAGAGCAAGCGCGAAACGTCGCTCTGGGAAATTAGATCAATCTGCAACGGCTGGGGTTTGTCGTGCCTCCGCACAATTGTGCTACGTCATCGACCTTTGAGTGACGACTGATACTGAGGTCCTCCCGCCCTTCTCGGCGACTGAGAGCAACATTTCTGAGCGGGGTGGAAGGGACAAACAAGAGCGCGCCGCGTATCTCGTGGTGTCGGCTCGCTGACGCTGTGCAGAGGCCAAGTGTGTTGCTAAAATCCCTATATTTTCTTTTTTTATCGAAGTACTGCCCCCTGCCAGCTCTCCCGGCCCCCTCTCAAGTGCAGCCGGCGTCTTCCGCTATTTTCTTCCCAACTTGGAAGATTTACCAAGCAACATACGTTTAAATGGACACTAAAATCAAAGAACAATTGATTTCCGAGTGAAAGTCAATCTATGACAGCATCTGAAATGGCAATATTATGAACAGCAATGGCATACTTGCCGATAAATATTGTAAATGCACGAGACCACATGCGCCACGAGCAGGACATTCGCAAAATGACCCCGATGACGTCAGAGTTACCGCCTACCATTCATCACTAGTAATCTAACTAGGTGCATCAAATAAAAATCCTTCCGTGCATTAAGAAACTTAGTCAAATACTGCTTGTTCGTTTGTTTGATTCATAGAAAAAAGAACCGCCGGACGTTTCCATGGGGAATGGCGTGAGTGCTTCAAAAGCTCAATTTTCGCCTGGTTAAATTGGACGGTAGCCAGAAGGTAGCTCGTATGTAAGTTCCAGCGCATGCAAGTGATCCGTAAACAAACCTAGAAGTCTAGGGACAACTTAGAAGTTGGCGTTTGATTAATAAACAAATATTATGAAATCATCCAGAAACCTAAGAACATGGATAACAATAGAGAACTCAAGATCTTTTTGAAGTTGTTCCTAGTCTTCTAGATTTGTTTAAAAATTTCCCAAGACTTGGACAACAAGAAACAAGTGAAGATCTTGTTGAAGTTGTCTTTAGTCTTCTAGGTTTCTTTAAATATTACATTGCCCTGGAACTTACACATGAGCTACCGTCTGGCAATCCGATCAGTTTCTTAGACCTAACACTTCTACCCTTTTACCTATACACTCGGCTCATTCAAAACTGGTGAAAAAGGGTGTCATTAATGTTCGCCTTGTTAACACTCTGAGGAGGTCATGCCCGCACTCGATGCAACGCAGCCAGTGCAGTTCCAAAGTACAAGTTCGCCCTGATTTTTGCTGTTGCAGAAAAGCTTTTGAAACAAAACATCAAATGAGGGCAATCTCAGCCTCGAAATGAGTCAGTTCCCAATAAGTGTCTTGCAGTCCCTTATCTGCATAACCTTAGCATAGCCGGAAAAAAAAATTGAGAAACGCACTGGCATCACGGTTGTCTTTCCCGCCGTGGAAAACCTATTAAAACTTTAGGTCCGTTCGATTCACCTGCACCGGTCGGAACCGGTTCAAGGCTGTGCACGCGAAGTTCTGAAATTGTGCAGCGTGAGTTCAGTGGTGCAGGCACAGCACGACACCTGAAACAAATGACGATGTGCCGACAAGGTGTTGGCCTTATTTCTTTTCGGTTAATTTACACCATTCAGCAAACACCGACCTATGGGGAAACGCACATGCGGACAGTTTATGAGGCGCAGACATCTTGGCAAAACACACCGCATTTGTAGAGGCGGGTACGGTGCCTAAGCCACCTACGTCTAAGTGCTGCGTCGTCTCCTCAACTGCCCGCGCGCCTGCACCAAGCCGACATCGTCAGCGAAGGAGGTGCAGGAAAATTGTGAACCGGTGCTGCACCTCTTCTGCACCTTTTGAAACGAATGGCAGGGTTCAGCGGTCGTCAATGCTGCACCGCTGAAACGAATGGTAAGGTGCAGCACCTCGTGAACTGGTTCACGTGGTGCAGGCGAATCGAACGGACCCTTTGTCATTTGAATCATCCAGCAGCAAATAGAGTACGATGCTCTGTGAAACACAGAACGCGCTTTGTTCCTTGTGCTACTGGTGTCGTGTATCTTCTTCGCATATATCTTGCAGTAATAAGCAGATATACCAAACCTAAAGGTGCTTGAATGACCGTGGCATTTTAATAACGTGCACAATGCGGTTCAAGGACACTTCGGATTTCACTGCCATGACTGCGGCTGCGTGCACCCCTTTGAAAGTAGCGAGGTAATGTAAGCACCACTCGCTGCCCACGCGTGAGATAATTGAGGCCTATCACAAAAGTAAGCTTGGCAGTATACGTGTAAGTTCCCCATCAATTGCGCTATTGCAAGAAGATATTACGTGTGACGAGTTCTGGTGACAAGGTACCCCGATCCCCCATACGCAGAACCATTTTTTCAGCTATATATTTACACCACTGCACTATTAAGCCATTGTTGAAAGTCGGGTGCCCCGCCGTGGTGGTCTAGTGGCTAAGGTACTCGGCTGCTGACCCGCAGGTCGCGGGTTCGAATCCCGGCTGCGGCGGCTGCATTTCCGATGGAGGCGGAAATGTTGTAGGCCCGTGTGCTCAGATTTGGGTGCACGTTAAAGAACCCCAGGTGGTCAAAATTTCCGGAGTCCTCCACTACGGCGTCTCTCATAATCATATGGTGGTTTTGGGACGTTAAACGCCACGTATCAATCAATCAAAGCCGGGCGCTCTTTCCTCATTGTTTTTTTTTTGCTTCCTTAGTTACGCCCTACTATTTGGTTGCGCTGTTCGTACATTCAGTCACTTTAATGACTTCGATCACAACAGCTGCTGAAAATTTTAACCACATATTTTTTTTATTCATGCAACAACTCAGGCGCGCAGCCAGGAATTTTTTTCCTGGTGGGGTGGGGTGGGGAACACCTTTGTCATTTCGGGATGGGCACATCCATGAAATGGTCTTTTTTTTTGGGGGGGGGGGGGGCGGGGGAGCACGGGCTGGTGTGCCATCTACTGGCTACGCCCTTGCAACAACTTCGCAAAATATTGCGTCGTTAGTAAACGGCACGCAACTGTATGCGCAACATGCATGCATTAAAATAGGCATGAGAATAAGCAGCCGGAAGAAAAAAAAAAGATATGGAACGAATTAGCCGTGCAATTCAGGAGCGCCACAGTCTTAAATACCTGCGCAGCGTGAAATAGCACATTTTGTCCAAGAACGCTATGAATTGCGATACTGCGTGCTTGACAGACTTGACGTTGGCCACGAAATCAATAAGAAGTGTCTCGAAATCAGTCGTAATACGAGCACTTATTTTTCGGGTTCATCTTGGAACCCACGGGACAATTGAAGGCCTCGGCAAACGGTGCAAAATTCATGACGGCCTTGTTGCAGTCACCGCCAAAAAGGTTGTCGGACGGCGTCCTGGCACAAGTAGAGAGGCAGGCCGTAATGAAGAACACTTTCTCTTCTGTCAAATCCTGCAATGCAAAACAAGAGCGTTTATCTTATAGCATTTTTTTTTCGTCCTCAACATTTTTAACTGCCAGCAAATATTCGCAGCGACGAATAAGCTGGCGAAGCGTTCAGAACTCAATTTTAGGACCTTTAAGGCAATATTTTTTACATGCGGAATTAAAAGCGCAGAAGTGGGGCAAAGTTTCTGCCCTGAGTATGTGTCCGGCAATGAACTGAGAGTGCAAATCAAACACCAGTCGAATAGAAGCAGGAGGAAATCAAATCGTATAGTTCTGTAATATTTGTTCAATAGTTTACGAATAATTGATAGCACCTGAAATGTGAACACACTTTTGGATCGTGATAATAATGCATACTTTTGACCACTTTACACACCAGAGAAATGGCGCTATTAAAATCACAAATGAAACATTCAATGAAGTGCTGTCCTAAGCAGACTGAATTATCAACATGCAAAAAGTTTACTGGTGCAGCTTTGTGTTCCAATCACCATCTTTGCGGCGTGAAAAGCTATGCCGGGTAAAGCGAGAATAAAAAAAAAGAAAGAGCGCGTTATGTGTAACTATGTGATGTCAGTAGACGTTGCCGTTATTCTAACGGACCAAAAGCTCAATCAACTGCGTTTAAGTGCTATGTAATGAGACAACACAAGTTCTGTTTTTACCCAAAAAAATAAAAAATACGCTCTGCCGAGTGCCAATCCTGAAGAAACATTACTGGATTTTAACCCTTGTTTTGCTCAAATATGTGGCGAACTAAGGCGACATTCAATATTTGGTTAATTTGACAGCAGAGAATGAAATTAATCGCACTTTCATTTTTAAATTTATTAAAATACGCAAAACTCTAAAAATATACTAGATCAAATATTTCAATTAAAAAAATATCTTGCAGAACGTCGAAACGAATAAAATATCCCAAATTCCTTTTTTCAGCTGTTCGAATGGGAAGGCTCTTGTTTCTTCAAACAAGGAATAGCGTGCCGTCATTCATATAAAAAAATGTGTAGGTAACGTCTTTCCAGAAAAATTTCACGCACGCTTTTGGAATACTTATTTTGTAATTCGTTTTACTTCTAATGCTGGATCTTCTAAAGATGGCGGTTGCTGGAGCATGCACAGTCTAAAAAAATCAAGTTCTGACGGCCCGGACCACTTATTGTTGTATTTGTTATGTAGATTTTAAAGAAAGACAGGAAAACCAGGACGCAAAACATCCAGTAGGCATGGGTGGTACTTGTAAATTTGCGAAAACAGTCGGTCACATGGAACTTGGAGGATGACTGCGGTTGGCCTTTAGGAGCGCAACGTGACAGCGTAATCAAGCCCAGTGCACATCGCCTCCTCAGTGGCTAACCTGGCTGCGGTTTTGTTCCCAGTGGATGCCTCAACCGTGCCGCATTGAAACTAACTTCTGTGAGCGTAACGTTTCCACACGCGATAATTTCTTTCGCGAATTGGCGATAAGCCCGCTTGTCGTCCTGAGGTGATTCAGGAATCTACGTAGCTGCTCTCTCTGTTGATGCGTTACTAGTGACGATGGTTTAACATGTCGGCACGGTTTGTGATGGGTGGGCATTAAAAACACACATTTTTCGCAAGTCGCATGGTCACGCCTGCGCGCGATTGCGTGTTTCTTCCGCGCAATATTGCCGCAAAGAATCTTTATGCCTTTTTTTCTTGCCTTCTGGTCGGTAACCTTATCTCTGTATGTGATACCAGGAGGCATTGAGGATACGGTACATGTCGCTATTTATCTGCCATAGTCGCGGCCCCATGCGTGCAGCTGTTTCGGAGGGCGTATCTCGAATGGTCGACGCTGTCTTGCAATTGAGCGGGCATTCTGCTTCCCGACGACCGCATGTTCACCACCACCGAAGCCGAGGTGTACAATTTTCCTCAGTGGCGCAAGTTCGCCTAATAAATGGTCTCTCGTTCATTCTTGAGACCATCCCGATCTTCCATTTTCCGGGCCACCGTCACTACGTGACATCTGTTGGGGGTGTGGTGTTTCCACAAGAGCAATGCCCCAACAGCCACCGCAGTGAACAAGGGATGCACTGAGGGCACGATTACTCGAAGCAGCTGCCGCCTCAGAAACTTGCCACCTGAGCTGAGACTGCTACAGGACCCCACGCGATATCGATTAGAGGCTCCCACGTCCGCCATCAGCGACGCACAGACGACCACTCCCGTCTTTTTCCAAACAGCACCGCGTGCCTTCAACTTCCCGTGGTTACGCCACTGAAGACACGGAAGAATGGCTGGACCAATTCGAGCGGGTGGCTACCATCAACAGGTGGGATGAAGAAATGAAGTTGCAATACGTTTACATTTCCATGAATGGCCCCGCCTAAACAAGGTACGGAAACCACGAAACCACATTGACCACCTGAGAATTTCCAAGGAATGAGGTGCTCGGGATTTTCATCATGATGCGAAAAGAAAGGGCTTAGCTTGTCCTTGAGTGAAAGACTCAACAACCCAATGAAACTGTCAACATGTACGTCGTAGAAACGCAACGTCCTTTTCTGCGCGCAGACATAAATGACACAAGACAAAGAGGTGCTCTGCATAATGCAAGGAGTGAAAGAGTCGTTTTTCGCCAGCTTAGTAAGAAATCCTTCCCAAAACCGTGACTGAATTCGCCTAAGAAATACAAACAATTGGAAGGGCCCTGGAGGCCAAAACTCGGCAAAGCAACCATCCATTTCAGCATACTCTACTTGGAACTGATGCTAGGTGGGCCACCCACTTGCGCGCCAACCACCCATGAGTTGCGGGTAGCTATTTGTGAAGTAATTCGAGAGGAACTACGACGGCTACTTTCAGTCGGAGGCTGTACCTATTTTATGGCAGAGAAGAGTTTTGCGATAGTTTGGGCCACGTCGAAATTCCGACTGTACTTGTACGGCAGACCCTTAAAGGACTGACCAGCTGGCTGGCTAATCTTAAAGGGCCATCCGTCTGGCTAGCTCGTTGGAGCGTATGCGGCTTCAGGAGTTTGACGTCAGGGTGGTTGGTACGTTCAGCCTTAACCACTCCGGTGCAGATTGCCTGTCACGAGCTCCGTCGACCAACCTCTAAAGCATGACGACGACTTTCCACGGGCATATAAGCATTGCAGCTTTCACACAACAGCAACGCTCAGACCCCAACCTCCAACAACTCGTCGAGTACCTGGACGGCAAATCCGCCCCTTCTTCGGCAACATTCAGGCGTGACTTTTCAGTTAGCAAAACGGAGTGGTCGTGAAAAAGAGATTTGCACCCAATAAGACCACCTAACTTTCCAGTCGTCCCAAGTAGGCTTTGAGAAAAAAATACTAGAAGCCCTGCGCGATGAACCCACCACTGGCCATCTCGGTTTTTCTCGTACCCCCATCAGAATCCAACAGAAGCACTACCGGCCCTGTCTTTCCGCCGATGTTGCGCGCTTCGTAAAGAGTTGCCGGGAATGCCAGCGCTGGAAAACACCGCAAACAATACCGGCTGCATTTCTACAGTCAATTCAACCGCCCTTGAGGCCAATTCAATGAATAGATATGTACCTGCTTGGCCCCTTTCCCAGGTAAACATCAGGGAACAAGTTGGTCATAGTGGCGACTGATTACTTCACATGATACGCCAAAGCGAAGCCCTTACCCAACGGTGCAGCAGTAGAAGTCGCCAAAGTTTTCGTCGCATTTATTTTCCTGTGACACGGTGCCCCTGAAGTACTCGTTACAGACAGGGGAACAGCTTCTACAGTGGACCTAACTCAAGCCATCCTACATTATGGTCGTACAAATCACTGGAGAAGAACGTATCATCCGCAGACAATGGTCTCACGGAACACTTCATGAAGATGATTGCCGATATGGTTGCCATCAACGTGGGCCCACAGCACAAGACCTAGAACTTTATTCTACCTTACGTGGTCTTCGCCTACAACATCGCCGTGCAGCCGGAGACCACCAATATGACGGCTTTCAAACTTGTCCATGGGAGAGACGCCACCACCACTCTGGACGCCATGCTCCCTAATGTCGCCGACAACAGCCTAGACCTCGCCGCCTACCTCCGGGGCACAGAAGCCCGGCAACTTGCGCAGCTACGCATTGAACACCAGCAGCGCACCGACGCCCAACGACACAAGAAGTGACATTCAAGCGAGGCGACAGAGTGGCGATTCGGACGCCCATTCACCGCAGCAGGGTAAGTCAAATATTTTTGCGACGTTACTTTGGCCCTTACAAGTTCATACATCACGTCGGTAAACTGTACTGCGAAGTGGTTCCTGATGGTATCAGTGTATTACAAAGACGCCGCGATCGACCACAAGTGGTGCACGTCGTCCGTCTAAAGCCCTATTATGATAAAAGACGTTCTATACTTGCACTTATAGTTACCTTTTGTTTTTCACGCGTGTGCAATTAGTGTTTAGTTTCGTATTTAGTTTCGTGCAAGCAGTCTTAGCATCAAGGCGTTGCTTTTTTTTTGATGGGAGAGTAATGACGTGCGGAATTTTCATGTCTTTTTTGCACTTGCCGGCACGCAGCCTTTCATGTATTTGTGATACGGAATGTGTCGTGGTTTATCTGAAATGATCGCGGCCCCGCGCGTGCAGCTGTTTCGGGAGGAGGGGTGGCGTATATATCTTGACACTGCCTCTCGATTTAGCGGGCATTTTCTTCCCCGACGGCCGTCGAGCTCCAGCCGAAATGTGCATATTTAGGGGCAAAGCTGCTTACATCCATCACATGGTCAGTCGTCTTTCAATTCTGCCTAGTCAGCATATCTACGGAGGGAACGATGACGAGTAGGGCGAAGCGTCCATCCGTCCAATGCGTGCTCTAGTGTGATAGGTGCGGACAGATGGACAGACAGACGGACGGACATGCAACGTCTGCTAGCGCGTTTCCGTTTTAAAAATTGTCACAGATGGTGGACATTTGTTTGAAAAAAAAAAACACTGCTTCCACTGCACAACCGGTGCCGGCCAGCCGGGATACATGGCACGCAAGGAATCTTGAGGAAGTGCCGGTGGTAGATTGTGTTATGCGTAGTCAGACAATTAAGATTCGCTCCGTGCGTGTTACTAAAAGTGGACTGCGGGTCTCTGTGTATCATCGTAGCCCGCAGCATAAGGGACTAAGCCCCTTAGGGTGCCATCCTGTTTCGTCTGCTGTACGGCTCATGTATACTGTAGTGCTTGATTCAAACCGCCTCAACGGAAGAGAGCGCCATGGCTTCAGTGTTCGCAGGAACCTCATTAAGACCAGGAGCATGAAGACAAGAAGAACGATTGGATGAATGGTGAAATTTTTTCCTGTCCGGAGATATGCCAATGATAAAACGCAGTTGCTAGTGGGCTTGTCTCACATTGGGACAAAGAGGCTAAGCTTGACCGCTGCATTGTGGGCTCTATGGACGGTCGAAAGCCGATGACATTGTTAGGGGTTCCTCATGGCGAAGCACCACTTGGCGTGGTTGGATTGATCACTACCCAGTAACGAGGGACATCGCCAGAGCATATGCTTTAAGTAAGCTACTTTCGCGGAACGGTGGAATGAACTGCTAATTTAAGAATCTGGGCAAATGTTATGCAAAAAAGGCCAGATTTGGATGTGAATTCATTTGTAAGTGTCTAAGCGTCATTGCCTTGCTGGTTGTAAATAAAAATGTACATTTGTATATAGCTGAAACAAGCTCTGTCTTCTGTCTCTCATTGCCCTTATATAGCAGTGATATGTTCCATTGGGAAACAATGGCCCATCACTGCGCGCTTTGGCTTTCCACAGCTTTCACGTTAGTGATGCTGTCTTAAGTGAAGCATGGCCCCAAGCAGCGATATAAACGTCAATCTAGACCCCGCAAGTTTTCTACACTTAAAAGAAACAGCAGTGTTCTTAAGTCTCGTGAATTGGTAAATTTTATCATCGTGACGTGCAATTGTGGGCTTGGGCGCAGTCGAAGCGCCATTACTTCAGCACTTTTCGTGGTTTTAGGAAAAAATTCTACACATCGCAGCAAATACTGACAAAGCTTTCTATTGTGATAGCAAATACATAGACACTCTCAATGGTATTTTTTTATTTGTGCATCTCCCTCGACTTTTCGGTCACGGACAGCGCTGCTTTTTCGCTCCAGGTCAACGACGCCGACACCGATATTTCTGCGAAACAAACTCTATAACGCTAATACGGTAATAAATGTGTTCTTCAGACAAACCAAGGAATTAAAGTACACGCTTTATGATGGTCTTGCAAATAACTCAATGTTGGCATATTTGACAGCAAATGCACGTTCGCTAACGTGTACAATACAGCGTCTTCGTGATAGATGTATAGAGCAGCGAATAGGCTATATATGCTGATATATTACAACAGCGAAACAAAAATGCGTTACATAGGTTTCCGACTCCAAATTTTTTGGCCAAAAACTACGAAGTAATTTCACCATATATGTATGTTAAATTTTGAAAGCATTGGAACTGATATATTGATGGGTCTCTGCACATCTCGCCCATGCATGGTTTCACGCAATATCACCATGACCTGCAGTGCGATTTTCTATATTACGTTGGAGTAAAACGTGCCTAATATATGAAGATATCATGATAAACAACTAAATACCCCAGAAATGGTCGACACATTGGTTTCGAAGGATGCTAGATGTAGTGTGTTCACCTTACACAGTTTGCACCTATTGCATGCCACTTACCTCTGATAGCGGCAGGGTATTGTTTTTGTCGATGCGTCGCTTGAAGGCCTCGTACGCCACTTCCATCGCCGGAACTTCGGGAAATATGCTGACGCCACCAGGCAGACAATGAAGTGCACGTAGGCTGAATGCTTTCTGGACTTCCCTGCTCAACCAACTCGAGGTGACCTCGGCTTCCGCGTTGACCTGAGAAAAGGCAAACGGACTTACGCTTTATTCGAGAAGTACCGTATAATAGCTCTAACCATATATCATTAATCTATGGGTTAATGTAAAGGACTTGCGCTTGAGAGAGGAAAATAACATTTATTGAAAACAGCCAGACTGAGAAGCCTCCTTCTATATAGGTGGCAGCCAGAAGTCCTTATGCAATGGTGGCATCTTTGGCTCGCCGATAGACTTGGAGTTGCACTTGAGAGTACGGGCTTGTTATAGCGATCTGCCATTGTTCTGCGTTAATGAATTTTCTGTTTTGCACTGTGGCTCTGTCACAAGCCCACAATTATATGATATAGGTCCACCCTTTTATGACAAAAGCTACACAGATCTTAGAATAGCTTCGGGTAGAAGTAGTGGTAAGCAACCGAATTCAGGAGCGTGTTCATACCTGTAAAAGGTGCCATGCCATCGCCTGCTGCTTGCTTAGCGAGATATGTACCGGAAGAAAGCGGGCCCTTCCAAGTCTGCACTGTTTTGTAATGTCCTCATAACTAACCATGCTTGCTATTTCCGTCCGTCTCCGGGTTTCGCGCTGTGCTTGTTTGGCCGGCCATTTCTCGAGCCAGGTAGTGCGCAATTGAGTTACCAGGTTGGGAGGAGTGAGCTGGCGCCAAAATAATAGTAACAAACCCTCTTTGAAAGTTAGCTAGATTTCTTAGTGCTTCTGGCAAGATTCTGCCCTTAGCGTAATTTTCAATAGCGGTTCTAGATTCACTGATTATGACTCCGGCTTGTGTGGAGGCTAATGTTCGTGCTATAGCCACCTCATACTTTTGCAATGCAGACAAGAAATAAAATGTGGCATGCTTCGATTGCAAGGCACTTCCATGCATCTTAAATATGTGAACGCCTGAATACATGAGTAAAGTGGATGCTTGAGTGTATTTCTTGTACTATAGTTTTACTGGTTGTTTTCATTTTACGCTATCGATCTCATGTTATATATGTGGGTTATGGAACAAGAAAACGGTATGGTTTTCACTATTGCTTACTTTTTTGTTGTCAGCACATAAATGGAAAGTAATTTTTTTATGTATTCATAGGTCGACAAACTCTACACTCGATTAATTCAGATTCCTTCAGGTGCGAAGCGAGTTGTGGGTGAGACTGAACGAGTCTGGCTGGGAAAAATTTTCCTGAGCCTGAGTCTGAGTGAGTCCGTCCGGCTGGAAAAAAAATATTTTAGTGACTCCGAGTCTGACGGAGTCCGGTTGAGGAAAGGTTTGATGAATCTAAGTCCGGAGTGACTCCCAACGGTAAAATACATTTCATGTGGGAGTCTGAGTGACCTCCACGTGTTTTGCCGACCTATAGACGCATCGCCTAATATTTGGTGAAAAATCGAATTCATGCTCCAGCGCATTGCCTCAAAACATTTCAGCGCACTAGCTGTGTTCAATATTGTTACGTGATTTCGTCTGACTTAAAGAGGGCATAGTGGGGCATACCCAAGTAAAGTACCTCAGAATGGGAGTGAAGAAGTGGACGTTGTCGGTGAGCTGCGTTGTGGCTGCGGACTGACAACTGTTATTTTCCACGTAACATTTTGGTGGAAGTGCTGGGTGCTCTTCTGACAACAAAGCTACGCAGTGGACGCCTCCTCAAGTCTGCTACCATGGCTCCGGGTGAGGATGCGGCTTCGCCACTTACCTCAGCAACGACAGCAACCCGGTACGTCGCCCTAACGGAACCCCGTGATCCCGGTACCTTTACTGGAGAGGACAACGCGAATGTGGACAAGTGGCTTAGCATGTACGAGCGCATCAGCAAGCAATATGACTGGGACCCAACCGTTATGCTTGCGAATGTCATTTTCTATCTTGACAAGACCCCTCGCATCTGGTTTGAGATCCACGAGCACGAAATCACAAGCTGGGAAATGTTTAAACAACAGCTCCGCGACCTTTTTGGCAACCCGTTTGGTCAACAGCTTGATGCCTGAAAGCAATTGGCTGTACGTACACAGACGTCCACTGAGCCCTACTTGACTTATATTCAAGACGTCTTAGCGTTGTGTCAAAGGGCCGATCCCAACATTACTGAGGCCGACAAGATTTCGCACGTGTTAAAAGGAATCGCCGACGATGCGTTCAGCCTGCTTGTATTTACCAACGTAACGACCATCGACGCCGTGATCAAAGAGTGCCGCCGTCTCTAGCAGGCGAAGAGTTGACGCATTTTGCAGCAGTTTCAGCGCCTACCCAACACCGCGGCAACGTCGTCTTGCGAAGCCACTCCTTGTCATCCGTCTACAACCGAAGACGTGACGAGCATCGTCCGACGCGTACTCGAGGCCGCTTACCCGGCTGCCAACAAACCGACGTTGCCCGACGCTTCAACACCAGCTGTCGCCTTGATCCAGGCTGTTGTCCGCCAGGAATTCGCTAACCTTGGTATCCTGTCCACTGCATCCACACTGGATAATACTGGTCCCTCGATAGCTTCTGTGGACATGAGACGTCGCCGTCCGTACTCTATTCGAACCAGGAACCCGTCTGAATGGCGAACAGCTGTTGATAAGCGAATCTGCTTCCGCTGTGGTCGCGCAGGACACATCGCTCGTTACTGCCGCAGCCAATGGCCATCTATGTCTTCTGGCTCGTACCTCGCTTACAGTAACTCATTCCGTCCACCAAACCACCGTTATCCGACCCGCACTGAGTCTACAGCATTTACTGCCCCTGAGGACTACGGCCACCCTGCCCCGTCGTCGCCACCGCCTCAAAGCCGCCATTCTCGTTCAAACACGCGTCGCCGCTCTCCCTCGCCATCGTTCAACCGCCGCATGTCCCCGGAAAACTAGGCTGCGCAGCTTCTGGAGGTGAAGCTGCCCTGTCGACCTTACCCAAAAATCCTCTGTTGCCCTTACGTTTGAACCGGAACACCCTAGAAGTATATGTTGATGGCACACCTGTTGAAGCTTTGATAGATACGGGTGCTCACGTCTGTATTATGAGTTCGCATTTTCGTCGTCGCATGAAGAAGGTCCTCAAGCCTCCCTTGACCAGAGTCGTCCAAGTTGCAGATGGTGCAAAAGTCCCTGTCGTCGGTATGTGCGCAGCTCAACTTACCGTAGTAGGTCATCAAGTGGTCGTCCTTTTTACCGTGCTTGCAACATGTCCCCACGACCTCATACTAGGCCTCGATTTTCTTGCCGCCAATTCTGCTCTGATTGATTGCTCCGCTGGTGTGCTCCGTCTTGAACTGCCACAAATCAGTGCCGCCCCGTACCAACCTACATGCCGATTACAATGCAGCGATTTTGTTCGCCTGCCCTCCAAAACTCTGACGTACGTCGATTTTCTGTGCTCACCAGCTGTGTCCGACGGTGACTATTACGTTACGCCTCTCACCGACGTACTCCTTGCGCACAATGTTGCAGTGCCCTATACGGTGCTCAGCATCACAAATAACAAAACCTGTCTACCTCTTGTCAATTTCGGCTACATGAATCATGTGCTTCCACAAGGCATTTCCGTGACCCACCTGTGTTCGTTGCTCGATTCACAAATTGAAGTGCTTGCCTTAGACACACTTGTTTCACCGCAGCGCACATCACTCGCAACACATTCGGGCAGCCGTCAAATTGTAGACATGATCGCCACTGATCTTCCGCCTCCGCAAGTTGAAGCCCTACAACATCTTCTCGAGGCCTACCAGGATATTTTCGATTTTGCTGACCGACCTCTTGGGCAGACGTCCTTTGTCCAGCATCGCATACACACAGGTGATGCCAACCCTGTTCACCGCCGTCCCTACAGAGTGTCTGCTTTTGAGCGGAGCATAATTCAGAAGGAGGTGAACAAGATGCTAGCGAAGGACATTATTGAACCATCCTCCAGTCCCTGGGCATCCCCGGTGGTATTAGTTAAAAAGAAGAACGGATCGTGGCGATTTTGTGTGGACTATTGCCACCTTAACAAAACATCACCAAGAAAGACGCATACCCTCTGCCCCGCATTGATGACGCCCTTGATTGCCTCCATGGTGCCGCCTACTTTTCTTCCATCAATCTTCGTTCTGGTTATTGGCAGATTGCCGTGGACCCCATGGACTGAGAGAAAACGGCTTTTGTAACACCCGATGGCCTCTACCAATTCAAAGTCATGCCTTTCGGCTTATGTAATGCCCCCTCCACCTTTGAACGAATGATGGACTCCCTGCTCCATGGATTCAAGTGGTCTTCGTGTCTTTGTTATCTGGATGACGTGATTGTGTTTGCTCCCACTTTTGAAGCGCACCTTGAGAGACTGTCGAAAATTCTTGATGTATTCCGTCTCGCCGGCCTTCAGCTGAATTCATCCAAGTGCCGGTTTGGTCGCCGTCGCATTACAATACTTAGACGTATTGTTGACGCTTACGGCGTACAGCCTGACCCAGAAAAAGTTCGAGCTGTGAAGGACTTTCCTGTGCCGAAAACCGCCAAAGATGTCCGCAGCTTTGTGGGGCTCTGCTCCTATTTTCGGCGGTTCATCAAGAACTTCGCGGAAATCGCTCGGCCCCTAACAGATTCACTCAAACCAGATGAGACGTTTACCTGTGGTCCCTCGCAAGCAGCAGCATTTTCCGACCTGACCACTTTGCTCACTTCTTCTCCTGTGCTGGCTCACTTCGACCCTACGGCACCGACTAAAGTGCGCACCGATGCAAGCGGTTACGGAATAGGCGCTGTGTTGGCTCAGCGACAACGTGGGCAGCATCGCGTGATAGCTTATGCCAGCAGGCTGCTGTCCACCTCGGAGCGTAATTATTCCATCACAGAGTGCGAATGCCTAGCGCTAATGTGGGCAGTCGCGAAATTTCGCCCTTACTTATACGGCCGAACATTTATAGTTCTTACCGACCACCACGCTCTCTGCTGGCTCGCCTTCCTCAAAGATCCCACAGGTCGTCTCGCCCGCTGGGCACTCCGCCTCTAGGAGTATTCTTACACCGTAGTGTACAAATCAGGAAAACTGCACAAAGATGTGGATTGTCTGTCACGCTACCTTGTGGCCGACTGCGATCCTACGAGTACTGATTCTGTGGGCTGCGTCCTTTCCATCTCCCAGCTGCTTCATCTCGGGGACGAGCAGCGTCGCGATCCGAATATCAGCCGCCTAATACAACAGCTCGAATCTTCACCGCAAGACTCTTGTGTTCGCATGTTTACCTTAAAGGACCACACCTTATATCGGCGTAATTTATCGCCCAATGGTCACGACCTACTTCTGGTCATACCAAAGCACCTGCGTTCCACAGTCTTACGCGAGCTCCATGACGCGCCAACCGCGGGTCACCTTGGTGTCTCTCGCACATATGACCGTGTGCGCCGCCGCTTTTACTGGCCTGGCCTTTCACGCTCTGTACGTCGCTATGTCAACGCTTGTGAAATTTTCCAGCTTCGCAAAAAGCCGTCGGGACTACCTTCCGGATATCTTCAGCCCATCGACATCCCATCGGAGCCATTCTTCCGTGTTGGTTTGGACCTTCTCGGACCCTTCCCAACATCCGCCTCCGGAAACAAGTGGGTCGTGGTGGCTACGGACTACGCGACCCGTTATGCAGTTACGCGAGCCATGCCAACAAGCTGCGCTACAGACGTCGCTGATTTTCTACTACGCGATCTCATTTTAGTGCATGGAGCCCCTCGTCAACTGCTGACAGACCGAGGCCGTACGTTCCTTTCGAAAGTGGTTGACGATATCCTGCGTTCCTGCTCTACGCAACATAAGCTCACGACATCGTATCACCCCCAGGCAAACGGGCTTACAGAACGTTTAAAGCGCACCCTGATAGACATGCTATCGAAATACGTCTCGGCCGACCGTCGTGATTGGGACCTTGCACTACCCTACGTGACGTTCGCATACAATTCCTCCCGGCATGACACTGCCGGGTACTCGCCATTTTACCTTCTGTTTGGAAGCGAACCAACATTGCCGTTGGATACCTTCCTGCCAGCCGCTGTGCAGTCTACTTCTGAATATGCACGCGACGCTATTACCCGAGCTGACCACGCTCGTCAGCTTGCCCGCAGCAGATTAATGGCGTCCCAAGACTCGCAGAAGCATCGTTACGACGAGCGGCATCGCGACGAACACTTTGCAACAGGTTCCCTTGTTCTTTTTTGGTCTCCTACGCGACATGCAGGCCTTTCAGAAAAACTTCTCTCTCGTTTCACGGGCCCATACTGCGTGCTTAGACGAGTGACCGACACTACATATGAAATTGTCCCTGATAATCCATCAACCTCTTCCGCTCTGCAGTCAAGGGACATCGTCCACGTATCAAGGCTCAAGCGTTACCACACTGCTCCTGCTGTGGCCCCGTAAACTCGCCGGGTCGGCGCTTTGGCCGCCGGGGGTCGTGTTACGTGATTTCGTCTGACCTAAAGAGGGCATAGTGGGGCATACCCAAGTAAAGTGCCTCAGACTGGGAGTGAAGAAGTGGACGTTGTCGGTGAGCTGCGTTGTGGCTGCGGACTGACAACTGTTATTTTCCACGTAACAATATGAAGAGTTATGTACAGAAATTCTCCCTAACGTTTCTGCGACATGTTGCGAATTACGAGTGGTTGTCGTCATACTGAGTGCTTCAGTTATCTAGGCGGTCATAGGTATTGTATTTGGCCGCAGCGTCTGGACAGTATACCTAACACGCTTCCGAGCTCCGTGGTGGGCGCTTCATAAGTGCCTCTGAAGCTGAAGCTCCAAGTGACAATGATAGAGGTGTGACTGAACACAAGTTGCTGAACCGTCTACAGTGAATACTTGGCTCTAAAGAGCACATACCTTGCTGGACGTGCTAATTTGACCATTCCGCATATAGCCGAACTCAAATGCTTAGGTTGAAAGCCACAACACCACCCGAGGACGACGGTGGAGTAAATATATCTCGCTGTCAAATAATATAAATGCCTTTCACTGCTGAAATATCCTTCGTAGAAGCGTGCCAATTGCAAATCATTACATTTCAGTGCAGCGGCCATCTACCAGAAATCGCTCGGCCACGCAGCGTAAGCACCACCAACTACTTCACCTTGTGGACTCGCTACCCTTGCGTGAAGCAAATGGTTCTTTATAGTTTGTTGCTCTTGAAAGAAATCATGCTGTTCTCTGCTAAGAACTTCTGTCAAGTGAAAATGGGCTAAAGTGATACATTTTGGTACAATACGCATTTTAAACATTTTAAGCTAGAAGCGCATTGTGTACGCACGAATACTAAAAACGGCAGATAAGGCCACAATGCCACGAAACTGCGTGGGTAGTAAACCGTATTGCTTTATGGGATAAATATTTTTGGAGATTTCCAAGTACTTCAATGGCTTGAACGTGAAAACTGTTCGATGAAATGATCATGCAAACAGTGATAGGCCCTGTGCGTATGGTATTTTTGTGCTTAACGCTGATGAATCAGGAATTAACAACTTGCACAAACCTGTACGTGGCTGTTATCTGCAAGAGCTTCGCACTGCGTTAAGACGTCTTCGAAGTTGGCATGCTTGCCACATTCGTGTACGGTATTTCTGATATATTATTGGCCAGCATACCACTTGGGTCATCAGCGACACCGGCTACCACTCTGTAGGGACGCATGTAAGCAAGTACCGAAATAAGGGATACAATAGTTTTGTGAGCACACTTCAGCATGCTTCACATGAACCGCATGTTTTAAACCCACCTTTACCATTTCACCAGAGTTTTTCCACATTTTGAAATGTTAGTGACGTTCCTAAGTGCCTTCTATGGCTTAACTACTTGCAGCTTTACTCTGTGATGTTCTTGCTTACCGTAAATCCCTCATTGCCAACGGCAGTGATGAGTGCCCGGGCGTATAAATACAAGACACCTCCGTACAACATGGCATTGGTGCCGTCCGGATAGTACAGAGGCGGTGCCAGTGCTCCGAGCGAAAGGGACAGGTGGTTGAGCAACTGCACGTATGCTGCGTATGGCGGATGGGTGTTGTCGCCCAGCAGCTGTTCCGCAGTGGACGCCTCGGAGCCGAACAACAGGCGCTGGCGGCGACGCGTCTCGATCCAGTACTCGGCAAAGGAAGAAGCGTTGTCGGGGAAATCTTTGTATACTTCCTCGAGCACCTCCGGGTCGAGGAACTTTTCCGGGGGCCAAACCACGGTGGACATGTTTGTGAGTTTTCCTGCAGCGGCCTGCTTTGTGTCGTTGTCGAACCACGAACAAGCCCAAGTTTTGTCCACGGCCACCTGCGACGGGAGAACGAAGTTTGGCACGGACAGTGATTCCGAGGCGTGGATTTCGCACGGAACAGATCTGTTCAAGGGGCATAGAAGCTTATGACAATTTTTAAGGGTTTGTTCTGCTGCACGTAAAAAAAAGACTACTCATGAATTTAATATTGACTAACTATAAAATAGTCACGTACAACGAAATGAGACACAGGTTTTCTTACTCTAAACATTCTCTGACATTTTTCTCGCTCTACTTTCCCCTTGGATTCAGTGGTATGTAGAGTACCAAGGTACATGTGGTTTTTTTTTATTGCGACATCAATGAAAATGACACTCTCGACTGGTTCTTTCCGTCAACGTCGCCGTCATGTACTGTATATGTATGTGTATATAAAAGCTACAAAGAAAAATCGCGCAGAGAACTATTTTCCGAAGTGTGCAACTGGGGATTCCGATTCGCAACACCTTCGGAGAGCACGGCGTTAGATGACTCAGCCATCAATTGTCAGCATACAAATTTAACGATGATCTATACATCAATTGCCGCTGGCGGTACGCAAAGCTCGGAAGCACCCCAGTGTGTTGTCCAAGCCATCAGTGATATGGTGCGCAGCAAGGGTCATCGCCCCGCTCGTTGCGTCTCGCGAGCTTCTTCTACCTCTACCACCTGTTAGCAGCCACTGCAGCAATCGAAAGAAGCTTCGTGCTCTCTGTAACTTCAAGGCACGCTTATAGCGGTCGAAATACATGGTGCCATATGCGCGCGCACGTGTGACCACGCCCTTTTGGGGTGAGGTATACGTATTGTATTTTCACCGCAAAGTTTGCCTTGAAGTTGCAGAAAGCACGAAGCTTGCTTCGCTCGCCGTAGCGGCCGCCTTTGCGAATGGAGCGCGCTACGCAACTGATGAAGCAACTGATGCTCGATGTGATTCCGTGCGATACTTTAGTACCACCGAGAAAGATGAGGCGATAAATTATTTTGGGGAATATCAGAACCCCCTCAACTACCCTGTAGTAATCGTGTTTGTCGCTGACATTTTTCTGCACCAGTGTGAGCTTTGGGAAATTCTTTATCAACAAAACGTGTTGTCTGCTCTCGAAAATGACATGATCACTGCTTTTTACTTAAGAAACTTTCAGGTTTATAAAAAGTACGGCGAGCAAATAGCTTTGTAGTGAGAGAACTTTATTCGCATTATTCTTGCAATATTTCTTTGCAGCTGAGTAGTATACAATGATTTATATATAACCTGTCCAAAAATGACATTTTAGTGGCAGCCCAATTCACGAGTTAGGCCTACCTATGGCGTCCTTTACCATCACACTGAAAGACTACCAACTACATGAAGGTAAAAACATCTCATGCTGGCAATTTTTTTGCATGCATTCTAGTGCAAGACGATATAGAGAGTTAAACTAGGTGTCGAATACCCAAGCTGGAAGCATTGCATGAGGCAGAAGTAATACAGACCCCAAGAGCCACCAGCAAAACGACATTGCAGCAATGAACCTAAACTCGGTGATTCTGAGCGAGTACACGTTCGAATGCACCTATGCGACAGGACCCAACGCCGTGATGTGTAGGACTAAAGAGGCTTAGAGAACACCGGCACTGTAAAGGGGAATGACGGTATTTACGACTTCACACAGAAGACAACTCTGTTAACTGTGGTGATGAGCAGCTGTCAATTGCAGGTGCACGAAAACGCACACTGTCACTCGCTAAAGTAACCACAGTTCAATACAACACTTCTTTTTTTTTCTGTGGCTCAGAGACTGTGGCAACTTCCTGGGTCGAGATTTAGACACATTGTCTTCGTGGTTCTTCAAACTCAATGTATTTCTATACGCAGTTCCTACTTGGAACCAACATGACCCTTTCTGACATAAAACTGTGAACCAGACGTAACATCTTGTGACTAAGGTTACCTCGCTCTTCAATAAATCGTAAATTATGGAAACAGAATGCCTTACGCAGAACTTGCCATGTTTATAATGGGCACGTCAAAACGTGCATTTTTTTTCATTTTCGTGAAGAGCCTTGTGTGATTTTCAAACAGCGACATTTAGCGCAATTTGTGAAGGGCATGACGTGCGATCACGGTGAACAGGAAATGGAAAGAATGACGCAGTTGTTTGTACCTCTTTCTGCCCTCCATGTTAGCACGCTGTGGCCACATGTAGCGAAAAAGACCAAGTGGCCATGGAGTTGCAACACAGCGGTATTTATTTTCGCAGGCATATACGTAAGTATGGTGGTGAGCTTTGTGTTTCGAAGCCTGTGCTACATTCTTCCGCTACAACGTACACAGCACGTAAATAACATTCCATGTCATTTTCGCTATAGAGTTGACGATGAATATTGCCGCTGTGACTAGGTCAGCCAATGCATTCAACGCATGCCATGGACCTCCTACTTGAAGAACGATAAATTCTTAAGGCAAGATGGACCCTGGAAGACTCAAGAAAGAGATTGAATTGACTGCACCTGCTTACTGAATGTTCAAAAAGGTAAAGTACATATATTGAATGCTTCAACAGACTAGAAGTCCTCAAACAGGGCTGTTACTTGCTCCAACGTCTTCACAAGAGGTCTAGTACTGTTGCTGTCTTGACGCATTGAAGAAGACAAGATCACTTGCCGAAACGTCTCCTTCAGTGAGATTGCGTGTTGAAGAATTTTATTAACTGGACGTTTTCGGTGCAATTTCATGCTCGAATCTACGCAGCAGGCCTCTCCAGGTCAAGCTTATCGGTATTCTATAGCAAAAAACTCCAACACTTCCCTGAATAAGACCACGTCACATGGGGGTAAATATATGTTCAAGACAACAAACATTAATCGCAGGACATACTGTCCTGTCTACCTGCCGCTTATATGGGCCCACTTGAGGGGTTCTGCAGTTTGCAATATAATAGATTGGCCAATCCTATGTAACATTTCGACAAATAAATAATGTTCGCGTACCTGGAGGATATTACCCAGAAGGTGGTCGATGTTGCGCCGCTCGTTTTCAGAAAAATGAGCTACAGTGGCCATGGCTGCAATGAGAAGCTTGTAGCCTGGCTCAATCTGGCGAGCGCAGAATCGAGGCCTTTCCTCTTCTGCACGGTGTTCGCTGCCATGAAGCACGAGAAGAACAGCCGTGGGGTAGGCTACAGCAGCGTACCCTTGCAGAAACAACCAGGACAGGTGGCGCAGCAGAGTCTTGTCGTCGACCTCGTCGATTATGTTTTTCATTCTCAGGAACTGAAAAATATCGCTGATAAGCACCGTTTCATTCATAGTGACAGGTGGATTGATTCTCGTCACAGCATTTAACAAGTTTATCGTATGCCGGCCAAAGAAGTAAGAGGTCATGTTTTCGAATTCCGTCAAGTTGAGCGACGCTTGAATGCGGGGCTCGCAGGGACACGAAGGCAACAGTTTGTTGAAGATGTACGTGAGCACGTCATGCGTCCGCGACGCGTCTTTCGTGTCGGGCTCACTACTCTTGTTGCTTGAAAAAATTTCGAAAAGTTGAGCGTAGACGCTCTCGAAATATGTCTTCGGAATCTCGTTGATTAAAGCCTTCCACAGAGCCATAAGGTAGTTCGGGGCAAAAAAGACGCGCCTCGACTTTTCTTCTGAAGTGGCGGGTATGATTCTCAAGGTGAACCAGAGGTGGACGTTCCAGTTGAAAGAGAGGTCGAAGAGGGGTTTCGCCGGCGTAACTGGTTCCTCTGGATCATCGGGCCAAAGGATGTCACGATCGCGCATAAATTCTCGCATGACGGGAACGTGCGAGCCTGTCTCTGTCATGCAGCTGTCGAAAATAGCGGCCACTTTCTTGCCCACGGGGAAGTGGACCACGCCTTTGGCGAGCGTCTCCGGGAGTTTGTACAACCAGGACAGGAACATGTCGGACAGCTGTGAGCGTGAGAGCTGAAACTCCTTGCGTGGCTTCCAGCGTGCACAGACGTACGCGCTGAAGTCGTCGCAAGGGTCGATGCTTTTGTCTAGTTGGTGAGATATCTGATACCTGTGGACAAGAAGGCCAGGAAGCGTTGAATGTTAAGCTGCGCATACGGCACCAGGGAAGAGCTATCTGAGCGTTCTGTAATAAACGTCATCTAAGTGTGTGCATCTGATTTCATCGTTCATTTTGAGCACGATGCTACGGAATCATCGATGTCGATGCCACGAGGAAGGCATGCACACGTTTCATAGCAATGAATCAGAGTTTTGGATGCTCAAAAACGTACACACACATCTTTGGGTTGTCAGCTGCTGAAGGTAAATCTAGATAAATAGCAAAGTAATAACATGACGAATACGTGTCGATTGCCGTCCCTCGTGTGTACTATACAACGAATTCCAAATACACCTTTCGCGGTGATTCAAGCATGAAGTTCACTGTGTAATCTTTGAGAAAAAAAAAACCGAAAAGTGTTGGTTCCCTCGTGCCCTCGAAAAAACATTTGAAGCTATCTAAGGGTCCCCAATGCCATTTTTAAGATTAGACAGCGGACGGTAGGAAGAGAACATTTAGGTTTACAGGAGTATTTGTAACGCGGAAAATTTGGTGTTGTACCGATTTTTAAGTGCCACGTTTCGGTACTTTCTATTTTGCGAATCTGCATGCTGGTTTCAGCGTGTGTGTGTATGATTTTTCACGTAGGCAAATGCTGTAAAGGTGTTGCTCTGTGAAGACGGGCACCGCTTACTTTTGTGTTTTCTAAGGCACTCATGCTTCCAACCTTCTATTCTACTCATGCTTCAAACAGTGCCTTTAAAGGTGAATTAGCATCCCTTGCGGAGGCTACAGCTTTTTGACAACCTTTTCAGGGTCGACCTTATAGGGTGCGGGTCGTTCCCTCCTGTGTAGTAGACGTCGTACGGACGGACGGACGGACGGGCGGACACGAACGAACGGATGGTCTTTGCCCCACTCATCATCGTTAACTTCGTGGATATGCTGGGATTTTTTTTAGTACGCCAGTAGTCGCCACAACTATCGTTCCCAACATAATGCTTATTATATTGAAGCTACAGTTTTCCTTTATGTACAACTTCACGCATCTTTCTCATACGTTCCCTTCATTTCATGCACTTTGCATCATTATGTGTGCAACCACAGCCAATGTTTGTATTAAAGGCAAACTTGTGTCTCACCGATGTGCCTCGCAGCCTTTCGTTTCGCAATACGATCGAAGACGCCGTTTCGGCTTGGGGTAGAGCAGGAAAACTGAGGCCGCGACGATCGTGAGAAGGGTGATCGCCAACAGCGACACCGCGAGCAGCCTCTTCAATCTCCTTCGAGCAGGGCTCGAAAAGTATCGATCCTGCGATTAGTGTACGTATGGTTAGCGACAATTGCATGTTCGGTCCATTGCGAGTTTTACCAGAAGATTAGCACCGTGTTATACACATTAGCATTATCGATGCCGTCTATTTTAGCAATCGGTTTGTACTTACCTGTTGAGATGAGGGTTTCCAGGTTAAAACGCGCAAAAAGTAGCCCGAGAGACAAAAATTAAACAAAACCTAGACAACTTATACGACAGGGGCAGTAAATGTGCATAACTAAAGGTAGCCTCGTCACCGTGACAGCCACTTCGACATTGAGAAAAATGTTAAGTACAGCATGTACACTCAGAAATCCTAATTACAGATAGCCAAGAATAATTCTTTCATTTCAGCAACTATTTGGTGCAGGATAACGAAGTTTCTTGCGCTGTTTCTAAATTGGAACTCTCTTAAACGTGTATTGCATAACTTTCATAGATATGACTAGAAAAAATGGTCTTGCACCGACAATAAAAATGAGTACTGTATGAATGCGATTAAAATACAGCTATTTTAATTGAAGCAAAGGTTTTAGCCAGTTTCACAGTAATTTTCTGCGCGATGATGAAGTCCGAACGGTTACTATTCTTAAGTCGCGGCGCAAACTTAACCCTTAGAAATTACGAGAGAGATGTCTGGAATATTCTGCTTCCAATGCTGACGAGTGCAGAATGCCGAGTGAAGAATGCCTTGTACGTGATACGCTTTCGATTGTCCAGTTCATTGCCAATGGTGATTTGAAGTCGCATTCTGCAATGGGCGAACAGCTTTTATGCAGCGTGAAATGGCAGACGTACATCAGAAGGCACATGAGGACACCACACAGCGCTACTTGCGACAGCATGGTGGTTTTCCAAAGCTGACCTGCTATAAACCATGGTCGCCCTGCAGCTGACCACGTGTTTTTTTTAAGTCATTTTAAGCGAAAATATGGCAAGCATAATATCTTACATCAACACTAACGCAAGAAACCCAGCTGTTTAGGTGACAATGATATGCACGACTTCCCAATAAACAAAGCAGGTGCGTCTGGAAGTTCTGCTTTAAGGGTCATACGGATGGTCTCTTGATAGTCAATATACCAACACTGACTGTGCTGTGATACAAAGGTCGGCAGGCACGCACAATAGAGCGAGAAACTCTTCAGGTGGCACATCTATTGATTTGCAATTGTGTTCTCTAATCGAACATTCACGAACCTGTTTGTTTGGCTGAGATTGTTTGGCAGTTGAGAACGGAACCCTATAAATCACAAATGTCTTTAAATTAACAAAATTGATCTGAATGATTTTTGTGAACTAATCTTTTGTAGCCCGATATGGAACTGTGGCAGTTTCCTGAGCCTATTAAGGACTGAGAACACTATCTTAATATAATATTATTGTCATGCCACCTTCTTGAGATTATGCGACGGCTGGGGAACATGTGGTATTACGGCCATGCGTCTCGTGTCTGCCATCATGTGGCCATGAGCGCTTGACTTATTTAAACTTCCTTGGAACTTCCGGAAACTCTTTTCAATTGTCTTTTTTTTTGCTACAGATGCTGTTTTAGCGTCTGTAGTCAGATGTCTATAAGCGTGGAATCTGCTTGTGGAAGTTCAGCTTTGTTAAGTGAGCATAGGACGTATTCAATGCTTTGTTGTATCAAGTCGTCGCGATACCTGCTCAGTTAGTATTAATTGAAATAAAATAAAGTGAAGCTGTTTGAACGCATGAGTCATAGCGCCAGCATAGGCGGTTATAAGCAAACAATAATTGCGAAAAAAGAGCTCACAGTCTCTAGCAGACTGATTGAATGAACAGAAGAAGGGGCCCAAGACATACTGGCCGATGTTTCAATGGATGGACGTATTTCGCCAAGGGTGTCTTACATGGTTGTTTAAGTTTATGCTAGTTAAATGGTAACGTCATGTTTCCCTTCACCGCTGGTGGTACTCGCTATGGACCTTTTTACGGAGAGGAGTCCTTCATCCTTTCTGGGCTGTTGTACGAGAGTAAAAAAACCTGACGTCACAACCTTGGCAGTGCATTTTTTGGGGGAGTCACGCGTACTAAAAACAGCCCAGAGAGAACTATGGTGGTGCCCGAGAGTCTTGGGTGAAATTATTTATATGCAATGAATAATCTGGAGAGGGAACGGTATTGTACAGAGCTCGTCAAACGTTTCTAGGCCACTATCCTATGAATTTTGTGGCAGCGTGGCCTGGGAACTTTTGACTCCCCCCCCCTCTCTTGTACTCTCCAGATTTTCTCTTACATAGAAATCACTGCCGAGGATAACTGGGAACGTGACGTCGGTACCATAGAACCCAAGGATAATTCCATAAAACTAACCCACATAAAACTAATCCCCAATTGATGAAAAAGATAGGTGCCGCTATCGAAAGGTCACCCAGCCTGTGTTAGGCTTGTTCTCTTCATCATTCAATTTATATGCATCTTATTAACATTCATCGACACCCTCCTTACCTTCAAACCACCGAGATCTATATCTTTACACGAGGTAATGGCGCTAATCGATAAGGGCAGTGAGTAGGCGCTAGCAAGGTGTCAAAACGGGTTTTACAGATAATCAGTGCCTACAGCGGCACAGCGGCAGTACCTGTGCCGCATTTTCTGCAGTGATGCGAAAAGATGAGTGCATGAATTCACTCGACGTGGCAAACCATCTTCGCTTTACTCACAGTGATAGATGATAACTCCATGCGAATGTTGAAGGTCGTGTTGGAGGCTCTTGTCGAGTCCTGCCTCGTGCGCTCCTTCTCCCCAAAGGCCGTCAGCGTCTCAAGGGTCTTGTACATGTCGGCTACTTGCGACGGCCCGGGCACCGTTGAGCCTAGTTTCCCTGGAGAAATAGTGGATCCAGTGATTGCGGGGCTATCGGAACCTGTCGATGGGCATCTCCGAGATGACCTGCCTTAGAAGGAAGATTGGTGGCTGGCGTTCTCTTCGAGAGCGCAGTGCGGGTTGATGCGTCCTGCTTGACAGCGGTATCCGCCACCTTTGCCTGCACAGTGAATGTTTCCATCATAAATGTGTGAAAGGTAAAAAAAAGCAATAACAGAATTGACTGAGATTCAGGCTGAAATCATGACCTGCATAGCGTTGTGTGACAGCGAGGACTGTCGTAATGCTCTGCATAACGACTGCTTAATTTGTGGGACAACACGCTTCTGTTAAGGAGCCATGTGCACGCCGATATCTCGCTATGTTTTAGTGAATCGCGTGTCATTGTTATTATTTTTTTAAACAAGCCAGCAACCGTGGAAGACTTCGCGAGACTTGGGGAGATATACAGACATACAGGGAAAATTTTGGGAACTCCGCCTGGTTTTGCTAGAACATTTGGGACGCTGCCATACCTGGGGAGACATTACGAGAGCAAGCAAGTCTTAGCAAGACCTAGCAATACCTTTTGTTAGCGATTCCCACAGAATGCTTTAAATCTACTTTTTTTACGAAGCCCTGCACATGCGTCCTTCACCTCGCGGGAAAATTGCGAATGTCTATGTATCTCTCCAGTATTGCTTTTGGCAATACCGGTTGCCCTGGCCCCGTATCAAAATTGCATAAGGCCGCACAGGAAAATGAAAGAGGTGGATTACGAAATGATTCATAACTATCGGTAAGGGTGTACATGAGCTTGTCGCCAGACGAACACCCTTTGCTCCCTATTGGGTGTTCAAAAAAGGGTGCTGAGAAAGGGTGCAGAGCTCAGCACCCTTAAGAAAAGGGTGCAGAGCAAAATTTGAAGGTGTAATGAGTGCACCCTTTAAAAAAGGTGCTGTGATGTCATAACACCTTTCAAATGGGTGCTGGAAGGGTGCTCCACATCGACGTACCAGTGGGCCAAATCTAGGATGGATGCTGTAGATGGCTAAAAATGCAGATTGCTGTATACTCTGTAGACCATGCTGAGTAACAGCCCACATACGGTTTGTTAATACTTGAACACATGTACTAAGTCGTCCACTTCACCCTGAACACGTGCACCATGCACGCGGCCGGCCCTCCACAGAGTGCCTTCCGCAGGCGCTTATGAAACTAGCACTGAGACACAGTGACATCTCTAGTTGGGGCTTTTGCATCATCGTCTTTTAAAACATAGTGTCTCTGCAGTGAAGCTACTGGTAAGTTGGCTCCAGTGTTTTGCTTTCTCTATGTGTAGGCAAATAGAGAATCCGGCACTGTTATCGAGAACCATACATTCGCACCTTCACTATTGTCTTCTGATTTGGGGAACGACGACAAAAACTAACCTCAAAAATTTATATCTATTACAAAAACGAGCTGTGCGATTAATTGAACTTCTACCTTTTCGTTCGCACACAGCCCCTTTTTTCGAAAAACATTGACTGCTAGTCATTAATAATATCCGATATAAAAAATTAGCAATGATTATATATCGTGAAGTTAAATCTAATCGAATTGAATTTTTCAGGAAGTATCACGAGCGTAACCACAGTCATAATTTACGACATATTAGTTTCAAGAAAGACACGCTTCGTACAAATTACGGTACACAAAAACTAACTTACCAAATTCCCCACTTTCTTAATGAACACCCCACTGTGATGGCATTAATTGAACAAAGTTCCTCCATTTATGTTTTCAAAAAGAAGATACACACATTCCTTCTAAAAACTCAAACAGATTCTCATACCTCTTTCGATTCATTTTATTTTATGTAACTTTTATGTGCTGCTGTGACTTTATGAATTTTTTTTTTTGCTTTTGTCTGCCTGTTTGTTGTGCGTAAATAGTCTCTTATTATTTCTTTATGTGCTAATTCATAATTGCTGTTCATTTCTTTGTTAATACTGGCTTGATGTAAAAAAAAAAAATTGTAAATGTTTTTTGATATTGTATGTATCTCAATTTCTCAATTTTTGTACTGCTATATATAACCTGTTTATGTATGTGTGTACATAGGGGGTTGGCGCTTTGTCAGGCTTTCTTTGCCTTTACGCCGATCCCCTAGGCAAACTGTGTACACGGGTTGTCTGAAATTAAATCAATAAAAAAAAAAAAAAAAAAAAAAAAGAAGTGCTGCAATTGTGCCTTACCCTGTCCAGGTGCTGTTCCTTGGGTTTTCGTTATTGGCTGCTCTGGATAGAACAAGCTGCACTTCTGAAGAACAGTGTCGAATTTTAGATAAGCTTGTACTGTTGCAAGAGCAAAGTTAGCTTCACCACAAAGGAAGTGTGATTTGGCGAAGCCGCCGTTCTCCAGCAGTCAACAAAGTGGAGGCCCCCTTACAGCTGTCTGTACGTTTGTGTACTAGTCACCAAAGTGCCCCCGAGAAGCGCTCAGCAGAGTGCCGGATGCATGGTGAAATGTTCAAGGTGGAAGTAGACAATATGTAAATATATACCTTAAAGCAAGCTATATTGAATAAATATGTGTGTTTCAATAATCATGAAATTGATCCCAGAGTGCGTATATGGTCTGTGCTACCATTTTTGGTCCAGAATGAATGTAATCTATTCAAGGCCCCTTGCTGCACACATGCATGCACAATTTATGGATACTTGGTCACCATACAGACATGCATGCCTGCAAATTAAAATTCACAAGTTTCAAATACTGGTGATTATTTCAAATGCCATATACTCACTTTGAAAGACACACAGATAATATGCATTAAATACAGAACCTTACCACATTGCGCTCTTTTAAATTATGTGTAGCAGACGTGAGCTTTTATGCATGTGAGAATGCAAGATATTAGGCCCCAACAAAAATTTATGATAAATAAATTAACATGATGCAAATAGTCACTATTTTATTGTACATAGCATACAACCGAAAAAGATTGACAATAGTAAACATGAGCTATGACCTTCTACATCGATTGTAATGGTGAGATCTTTGTGAGTGGGGATCAATCTTCTGTTTTTGAAATCTTTTTTTCTTACGAGTAGACATCTTTAGTGTGACGAGACTTCTTTTTTAACTTTTAACATTCTGACGTCCCTCCTTGCATAGTAGGTAACAAATAAATTATTTAGAACAACAAAATATAAGTTAGAGGCACCAGCAGTCCAAAGGCGCTTATTGAGAGTGTTGCCAGTGCCCACAAAATTGAAAAATAGATAGGAAAGTAGGTGTGTGGTAAAACATGTGGGCTTATATAACATGCTTTGGTCATCATGCTAAAAGCCTTGACTACAAACTTGCTCAAGGCTTATTTACAGCTCTTCCTTTATATATGTGTGTGTGTTTCTAAACTTGTGCGTTACAAAATCACAAATATTGGCAAAGTAATGCAAGTGGTGTTGGATTAATATAATGTGATCATTCAAACACTTGCACAATCCATCTTCAGCTGCCCAAGCGACTTTGGTTCCTTTTACAAAAGTGTGGTCAGGGCGCTCCTTCTCTACAGCACATCCGCACTCGGAAGCCTAAAATAAAGACAGAAGTAATCACTAAGAGTTTCACAAGACAGACTGTCCAAGATGCAATATGCTTTGTCATGCTGGAGTGCTCTTAGTACTATGTGAGTAGAAGTCAGCATCGAAATTCGCTTTGTTTTCAACGGAAAACATGCTTGTTGGAGGTCCCCCAGGCAAAAAACTGTTTAAACAACTTGACAGTACCTGGGGGCCAACAGAGGGTAGCACGTACAACAGATTTCACATACAAAAACAAACAGCATAGTAGGAAGTAAATATATACACAAGAAACATCTGAGCAATGATTCAGCATGATGCACACGTGAAACATGAGTTAGGTTTGAGTAAAAAAGCTATTCATCAAGTAATTGCGCACATCTGATTTGAGCAAACCGAATAAGGCACTGAAGTTAATTCGGGTTTTTAAAGAATTGTAAAGTCCCAATAAGCAATATTCTAGTCTAGCTCTACAATACTGTGTCATGTATGTAGTACTAGTATTTGCCTGTTAGGTATGCTGTAGTCATGAACATATTCAGTTTTCCTAATACCTAAAGCTTAGTATGTTGCAGTCCAGCTGTTCATGTTCAATAAATAATTGTTTATGATAGCATTTAGGTTACAAAATTGATGCTAAAAATTTGGCAGACCCCACATACTTTGGGAATCGATGTTATGTGAAACACGCATAACATGTACTTTAATTTTTTTATTGAGCGATCTTATGAAGTGCAGCTCAATATAAGTACAAATTCTCGCACACACATACGTTAAACAGCCGCATATGTTTCATTTGTTATGGGGAGATGTCACACCTTTGACAACATTAGCAGTTATTTGCTGTTTCGTAACGATGCCAACAGAAACATGGATATTAGCCACACTAGAAGTGGTAGGCTCGTATGAAGCACTGGTGTTTGCACTGGCACTTGCGAGGATGGTAGCCCTCAACACTGCTACACAAATACTTCACAGGATGGTGCCAGACTACAATTGACTTTGATTCGAGCTCACGGCTGCATCATAGGAGTGCACATGTAATAGTTATAAAATTTGATAGCCAGTACTGCAACAACAGTTGATGTTACACAAACATTTGAGACTATTTAGAAAGTATAACCGAGGCCGGGCATGGCTCTGCGGTAGAATACTTAATTACCAAGCAGAATACTAGGTTTCGATTCCTGCTAGGACACTTGACTTTATTCTTTGCAGTCATTTGGTCAATGCTGCCTATGTCAGCTTTTTAACATGATAGCGTTGAAGAGCTTGTGTCGCAGAAAACCCGCCGCCGGCGTCTGCCCCGTTGGTTGTGAGCGAAAAATCGTCTGTGCATCTGTGACCGAAAATTCAAGTTACCTAGTATCCAGAAACTCAAAATTCCTACTTATGACCTAATGGAGGCATGCTAATTGCTGCAAAACAAAACCTCCAAGTCATACTTCTAGACACTCAACACAGGGCTTAACACACGGAAGTCTATTGACATTGGCCAAAAATTAACGTTAGATGTTCAGCGCTATTCCTTTTCCCCATTTCATGAACTACACAATGCCATGATAATTGTACCCTGCTATTTTTGGTGGGCTATATCGCACAAAAAATACAAGGATTAGGTCAAAAGAATGGCATCAAATTTTACCGACATGTCGTCGAAATAGAGACACAGGCTACTAGTCTTATTTATAATGCTAAGAGCATTCAAGGTAAAGGCATTGAAGATAGCTGGTGGCCTTTTTCACTATCTAGGTATCAATTTTTCACTATTTAGGTATCAAAGTTCTGCCATGTCAGTCATAGTTTACAGACATTGCAAGCTCAAGAAAAGTGTGGCTCTGAAGGCATCAACACAGCGTTTTGCCAGATCTTCTAAGAAGGCAGTCTTTAAAATTGCTAATGTTTCCAATTTTTTTTGCTATAAATTTCGTGCCTTGCATCCAAATGAACCTCCATCCTACTTGTTTTTTTGCACTCGTGCTCTTACTAACTGCTTACCTTGTCTTGTCAAGTGTTCGTTGACATAAATAGGACTACTTGATCTAAAAGGAAAGGCCACTGTAGACAGACGTAAGTTTTTTGTCTTATCCAGAACATTTCATTTGTAACATCGTTCATAATGCACAACTATTTTTTTTTCAAACTAGGCTTGTTTGTTCCTACTCTGTCTGCAGTGTCAATATCATCACGAGTAATGGTTTTTCCATCATCGCCCAAAAATTTCGGACAGCGTCAAAGGAAAACCCTCATCTGAGACGCCTTTGATGTCGGATAGTTCAACCTTGAATACAGTGTAAATTCTTCAATTTTCATCTGAAGTTGCTTACTTTCACCTGGAAGTTTTTTGTGCCTATTTCAAGGTGCGACAGGCTCTTCATGCAAAGCCTTTATTTCTAAAGAGAGCGCGTTGACACTGTCACCACCTTCGTTCCACACTTCTTGAAGGACCAAAGTTCAGTATGAATTTTGTGCTTGAAATCCTCTGTTTACCATGACAAACAATTCACAGGAAACTATTAGTACTCTTGCTTGGCAGGAGTGCATGCAGTAATACTAACACAATTAAAGCAAGAAATAAGTGTCTCACCTGTGCAAAAGTGATTTTGGCAAGCACTGTGAAGACCACACACACTGCTGCCAAACTGAGGAGAATATGGAGAGCACTTCATATAAGTAGGCAGCGTCCAGTAGCTTGGTGAGGCACAGCGCATAAGCAGGGTGAACAGAGCTGATGCTTGAAACAATGGTTCAGAGTTCGCTGGTGCTTGGGCTCCTTGACCTTGTCAGGAAATTTCCTTGAGCAGCCTCACTCAAATGAAATGACAGACCGTGCCGAAGAATTTCTGCACCAGTGCAAAAAAATTATTTTAGTGAGGTTTGTCTAGACTGCATGCGCTGCTTGCCAAATTGCAGTGAATGGCTAGAAATGCATGGCCAACATATATTTAGTGGCACGCAAGTGAGAAATACAAAAAGGGCATGCTGCAGTATAAATACATCGAAAAGCATGCTGCTGCAGAGCTTTTCATGTCGATGTCATACGTGTGAAGTTTCATTCACCTTTATAGCTCACTCATGCACGAAGATGAAGTTAGAACTCTTAGATGAAGACACCCCCTTTTAGCTGTATCGACTGCGCGTATTAATTGATAAGCATGCATGAGTAATGCTGTTGCCTGCAATCAATAAATTCTGTTCTTGAAGCTGACCAATTATATGCACGAGTGCATCCATAGAGGCACATTTGCATTTCTGTAGTTATGATACCCATGTGATGTGTTTCTTAAGCAAATGCCATGCAATATGCACCATATGAATATTTTATTCCGTAAAATTGCAATACCACTGCATATACATGTCAGTATGCGCATATACATCCACTGCAGATAAACCATAAAATTAAAGCAATACTGACACATGAATTTTTTACCAAGGTAGTGGAGGGCTCCAGAAATTTCGACCACCTGGGGTTCTTTAACGTGCACACAAATCTGAGAACACAGGCCTACAGCATTTTCACCTTTATCGAAAAAGCAGCCAGCAAGGCCGGAATATCATCCTGCGACCATCGGGTTAGAAACCGAGTACCTTAGCGACTAGACCACTGCGACAGGACTTCAATCTCCCTGTTCCCCCGTGTAGGGTGATAGACCGTCTTTGCTGGTCTGGCTAACCTACCTGCCTTTCCTTCTCTACCATATATTCTCATGAGTTAAACGAATGAAGCTTCCTTCAAATGGCTAACATTCGGACATTTATAATTTGCCTGAAATTGAGTTCACTAAATGAATATTGTGTGCTGCTTCATAGTGATCATTGATCTAAATTGTTCTGGTTGGCTAAAAAGGCACAACTCCACACTTCTAATCAAACAGCACAAGCTGTCGGACCATAGGGGAGGAAAAGTGGAAACGCTAAGACAAAACATCAATCTTGAACCCCATGCCATCACAATGAAGCAGGCAAGCTTCTGCAATATTGACTGGCAACCAGGATCTCAGACACTGCAGATAGCTACATAACATAATGGTTTTCCAACATGACGTAAAGGCAGCAGAATCACATATTGCCTAACCTGCTTCACTATGATAACGATGAGGCCATAACGTTATTGGCCTCTGTATGCTAATAACAATTTACCTTGCATATCATGTGACATTAACATTCAATATGACGTCATGAATCTTGCATACTACCATGTGGTCTAAGTACCAACAAGGTGGTTTTAGTGACGTCGGTGCAAGGCAATAAACAACAATCACTTGGTGAACATTGTTTTTGATATTATTCAATTGGTCTGACGCGTACATCTTCAAAAAACGGCAGTTTAGATTTGTTCATTCTTAGATAAATGCAATGTCTAAGTTTGCATGTCAGCAGCAACATATGCATGCCTTTGGCACGCATACTGTGATGTATAACCTTATTGTGTTTTGAGCAATAAATTAGGCATTCATACACTGCACATATCACAGGTCACTTGTAAATCTGCAGCGAGGTCACAAAGAATTTATAATATCAGATAAAGCGTTACACTTGTATTCGAAAGTGTCATTGGAAGTTTTGGTAGAACTTAGTTTCAGAATGTTTGTAGCCGTATAGGTATTCGGCAAAGTTTTAACTCCAAATCGGGCTGCAGCGCCCACAATTCTTTTACAAACCAGAAGAATGCAATGATATGTGAACAGGGGGGAACAAGCAGTACCACCAAAATTGCACTCGAACGAGTAAACTACTGCTCAACCTAGCGCTTGCACAGCTAAGGTACGGCTATTCGGCCACTCTTAGAGAAAATGTATTGACCCAGGCGTAATTGCACGCTTTGAGAACCACACCTACAGCACGCTGTGTCAAGTTTACGCACACTTAATTAAGCTGAATATCATGGTAATTTAATATTATACGTGCCCGGAGGATGCAAACAGATTTGGTCACTACAGGAAAACACATCTACCTTATAGTAGTCACACACATTTAATGATCATGTAGCTGTTGAAAAGAGGACGCGTAACATATAAAACTTTCTTCATATACTTCTTTGCCACAGAAAACGGACAAGGCCGCGTAAATACCAACGCGGACACCACGTTATTCTTCTCAATTCTTCTAAATTAAATACGCAAAGATCTAATTCAACGCGAATCACCGGAATACTCCAACGCACGCGACACACAGACGACGCTTACGGCTTCCATGCGCAGTCCCCGAACGGCATCCGACGGCATTGCAAAAATATAGTGATTCATAGCGTGAAGAGCATCGCCCGCCGACTCACAGCCGCACAGCGCACATTGCTTTAACCTCCTTCCCCACAGAAAAATTCATCCGCGCGTAACGTCCCTGAGCTTAGACTTGAGCCTAATGAAATCAGACACGCCAGCAGGCTCGCTACGTTAATAAAAACTCACTTATCGTCTACCAGCTAGAAAAACCTTAGTTCAAAACGTTATTATACTATAGCGCTTTCGGTGTTAACCGCGGGAGGAGCCGAGGACGCGAGCGGAAGCACAACAGCCTGGATCGGCCATGCCGCGGCCTGGCCGGAGAAGCAAAAAACAAAGCGTCGACAGCAGAAACATCCACCTACCTTTTTAGTTTGGCGAGCGCTCGACGGTACAAAGCAGCCGGTCCTCTCTTGAGTATAGTGCATCTTCGTAACAAGCAGCACCGACAGAACACGAAAGACAGCGCAAGCACACTTTGAACAACATAAAAAATCGACTTTAAACACTCGGCACACGGCCGTTGCGGCCTTCAGGAAGATACCGCCATTTCTGTCCTGCTGACGCCACCGATCCGCATTTGCGCACATAATTTTTTATATGATGAGTAAATAGATTACATCTGCTTAAATTTTAAGTAAAAATAGTACAAATAGAAGATACGCTAGTGTGTATTGCATAAAATATTTTTTACCTTCGAAAATGACAAAATCACATAACGCGTATTTGCGCGAAATTTGAAATGTGAAAGAGCGCGCGAAATTTGAAACGTTTGCTTGCTTGTGCATTTCTTATACCGATACCTTGTTAACATCTGTACATTGGTTAAGTGGTTAAGCTGGCTGTTAAAAACAGTGTTAAAGCAGTTGTATATTAGTAGAAAGTACAGGCAGCAAGCAAAATTTGTCACAACAAAATAAGCGTATTAGTTGGCAAACAATATTTTAGCTGTCTTTAGTGAATTTTTTTAGGAAAATGTTTTAGTCAAGGCTCATTTTAACTTGCTTTGATGAATATTTCTATGAACAAAATCAAGACAACGTTTCTTTAATGTTATATTATTAGAACGTCAAAGTCCATTGCCCGCCATAAAAATTGGTAACACGTGTAAACTGATACATTGTATGGTTAACAAATATTTGTACAACACAAAAACTATTTTATCTACCTCGGTCTTGTTGGTTTGTATTTCTTTGCATTAACAAATGTATGATCTATATATACTGTCATGGACGAAGCTTTGTTTTCAATGTTAGGCGCAAACGAGGCCGAAAGCTCTATATGTGTAAGTCACAACCCTGTTGTAGCTCTACAAGCTTCGTACTCCGCCATTGGCTAGTGAGCTTGTAGCGCATGGCTTGGTCAGCGCCGGCCGTGAGGCAACGAGAAAAAGGCAGCAAGAATGCAAGAACCAGTGCAGAACTTACGTTCAGCCGGGCACTATCGCTATTCAGATATTCGTTACTGCGGTGGGGCTAATAATGAGACCATGGTGTCTAACCAGTAGACATATAAAAGCTGTTGGTTATGCTGTATGACCACGTTACTCACAAAACTTTGTCGGCGACTGTGCACCCTAATGGGTGCTCATCAGCACCCATTAGTTGTTGCACCCTTTTTGCACCCTATTTTCCACCCTTTTGATGTGTTCACCCTTTAGGTTCCGCTTGTAGGGTGCTGAGACGCGAATAGGGTGCTCAAAGGGTGTGCTTAGGGTGTCGGCACCCTTTTGACACCCTTAAGGGTCAGAATCGGTTTACTGTGTGCCTACAGCGGCACAGCGGCAGTACCTGTGTCGCATTCTCTGCAGTGATGCGAAAAGATGGGTGCATGAATTCACTCGACGTGGCAAACCATCTTCGCTTTACTCACAGTGATAGATGATAACTCCAGGCGAATGTTGTAGGTCGTGTTGGAGGCTCTTGTCGAGTCCTGCCTCGTGCGCTGCTTCTCCCCAAAGGCTGTCAGCGTCTCAAGGGTCTTGTACATGTCGGCTACTTGGGACGACGCGGACACCATTGAGCCTGGTTTCCCTGGAGAAATCGTGGATCCAGTGATTGCGGGGCTATCGGAACCTGTCGATGGCGCATCTCCGAGATGATCTGCCTTAGAAGGAAGATCGGCGGCTGGCGTTCTCTTCGAGAGCGCAGTGCGGGGTGATGCGTCCTGCTTGACAGCGGTATCCGCCAGCTTTGCCTGCACAGGGAATGTTTCCATCATAAATGTGTGAAAGGTAAAAAAAAGCAATAACAGAATTGACTGAGATTCAGGCTGAATTCAGGACCTGCGTAGCGCTGTGCGACAGCGAGGACTGTTGTAATGCTCTGCATAATGACTGCCTAATTTGTCTGTTAAGGAGCTATGTGCACGCTGACGTCTCGCTATGTTTTAATGAATCGTGTGTCATCGCTAGTATTTTTTTAAACAAGCCAGCAACCGTGGAAGACTTCGCGAGACTTGGGGAGATATACAGACATACAGGGAAAATTTTGGGAACTCCGCCTGGTTTTGCTAGAACATTTGGGACGCTGCCATACCTGGGGAGACATTACGAGAGCAAGCAAGTCTTAGCAAAACCTAGCAATACCTTTTGTTAGCGATTCCCACACAATGCTTTAAATCCACCTTTTTTTTACGAAGCCCTGCACATGCGTCCTTCACCTCGCGGAAAAATTGCGAATGTCTTTGTATCTCCAGTATTGCTTTTGACAATAACGGTTGCCCTGGCTCCGTATCAAAGCCCTACCAAAATTGCATAAGGCCGCACAGGATAATGAAAGAGGTGGATTACGAAATGATTCATAACTATCGGCGCAAGCAGAGATATTTCATGCGCAACATCCTTTCAAGCAGTTCTTCATAGATGGTGACTTGTGGGTCATTTTAATGTGATATCGTTAAAGAGCTCGTCTCGTGGAAATTCCGGCGCCAGCGTCAGTGTCGGCGTCGTTAATTGTGAGCGAAATATTGAGAGAGATGCAAATGAGATAACAAAAATTCTGGGTAGGAGTAGGGGACTTAACCCAGGTCGTTTGCGTGGCAAGTGAATTTCTATTATAGCTGCGCCTCTGCTTATAAACGCAGTAAAAATAACTTCCTCTCGTTGGGAATGCAGTGAAAGTAACTTTCATGCTTTACAAACACAGGTGTCCCTATACATGCTTCACATTACAACATGAAATAATGCCATAATAATGCGTTATACAAGCGTACATTGCCATTTGGCGTCATCATAAGGGCTTCATAGTTTAAAGCCAGTCACTCACTACAAAAAGCACGCTATACTGCACCCTTAAGGCCACGCAGTGGGCGCACAGAAAGTTTGCAAAGATTTCCTTCACAGAGTGTTTGAAGTACGCACTAGGAGCATAATATCGCTATCGTGTTCAACTCTTAAAGGCAAAGCTTAAGGGCCTCCCAATTTAGGACGAACTAGTGGTGTAAATATTTATACGAAATGAATGAATGCTGTCCACGTAATCTAGACAGCAGTAACCTGTACGCGAGGCTTACTCACCGGGACGTCTTGAGCCATCGTCTGGGACGTCCGAGCATCGGAGGCAGAGGCTGCCACTATCGGTGAAAGCATCACGGAAGGACAGGGCTGTGGGTTCACCACCGACGTGCTTCTGTGATTTTGAGGCTGTACCTCAGCGTTGCTCACTCTGGCAGCGACAGCCTTCTCCGAATCTGATTGTGTGGAGGCAGCTTCGGGTTTCTCTGCTGCAAATAAAGATGCGGCACTTGCGTCGACGACGGCAGTCGGCTTTTTCATCTCGGTGTTGCTCGATTCATTGTGTTCGGTAGCTTTCTTCGACGTAGATGACATTTTGCCGGTTGGTTACTGGGCCATTTCCGAAGAATCATCAGCTGAAAAAAAGAAACGATGGCGACTGAGCATGGGATCGTTCACTTCTTCTGCATGTGCCTCGCGCACACGTTGCTTCACGCTGAACCAATGCCACTCGGTCGAGTGTAGCAGTATAATTATATACATTATTTGATGAATAACAGGTGATCTTAGTTTTATGTTTGGCTAGGAATTTCACACGCACATTTTGGTCATATTTTAGCTCTCGAAAATGTTAGCTACGTAAACGTAACTCTTCGCTGAAGCTATAGCTACCATCGCGTATTTTTCGCTCTGATGCGGCTCTTTTATGCCGCCTTTCAATAGGTGTTGCATTCACAAAGGCGTACTCGTCTCGCGCTGGCACGGTGGACTCCTGTACATGTGACTCCCACGGAAGTGAATAGACAATGGAACGCGTCATGTACAGCTACGCTCGATATATATATGACACCCGGCGAGGCCCTCTTCGGATGCTTCTTGGACCGGCTGTACACGAAACTCTTTTCTGTAACCTAGTTTCTGAGGGCATGAACATGTGCGTCGACGGTGTATACGTAGAATGCACCGAAATTTGTCATGTCAAGGGACTATGTCATTACGCCGTAGAATAGCTTGGTGAAAGTTGGTCTGATCACAGAGGCACCACATGAAGTGCGGAAGGCTTGGAATGAAGGAGGAGAGGGACACAAGCGTCGCTGCTTGCCTAACTCTGGCACCGCAATGAAGTTGCTCGAAATTCACTAGAGGGAACTCTGGTGCTGCGATCGTTCAGCCATCATAGGAATTATGGGCGGCACACATATTTGTGTAGTATTTGTGCTTACGAGTATAGATGCCCTTGTGGATTCGTTTATAGCTGTGGTGTCGTTTTCTTTCAAATAAAAAAGAAAGAACCACAGACTCCATTTGAATTGGTTAGCCTAAAAGAAGAGGGTGATGAAATGCAGCTGCTGAGAATTCGCCTACGCTTCGTGAAAAAAGCAGCTCCAAGCCACGCGACACCAAACGGAGCCGAAAGTATGAAGGATAGGCAAATTTGTGTACTATTACATTATTTCCATGCTCGCTGAAGCGCCCTGTTGCAGCTCGCATAGCCAGCGTCAAAGCTACCTCTGGTGTACTTATGGGAAACTCTGTGGGCATCACTGGGGAGTAGCTGCCACAAGTGTCTCAGCGCGGGGTGATTCAGAGGCCCGAGCTGTCGTATGCTGTCGTGTAGCTTTCGAAGACGTCCGGGTCATTGACACGAAACGTAGCCGCACAAAAAGACAGTTGTTAGAGTACTGGCATATCCAAACAATGCTATAGAACAGCGTCTGTAGCTCAACCGCTCAAATGGAACCTTACCGAGTGTATACGTGCACGGTCTACGGAATGAGTGGAAGAAACACCGCAGTGACAACAACGGCGGAAAGAAAGATAAAGAAGATGGCAACAAACAAAGAAACACCACAAAAAAAATAGCTGAACAGGCACCCCTGAAGAAAATACTAAATTGGTCCCGAAACGTCCGGTCAGTTTACGGGATTTAAATTTAACTTTAGAAACTGTGGACTATAAGTTGGCTGGAGGGTTTATGTTAGTCGTAGGAGCTTGGCATAACGCTGGGAATAGTTCTGGCGCGTGCTGCTGTGCCGACGCAGCAAGATGTCACCACGTACAGCGAGGGGGCAGGAAAAGAAGTGATGCTGAGGAAAAGAGCAATGGTGAGAAAAGAAGACGAAGAAGAGAACGTGGCACCATCGTAACAGCCGTCATAGGCTGTTATTCTACGACATTGCTTGACGCCACACACGCGGACTCTGTAGCATAGCAAGAAGAGGTCGGGAAAGTGATACGCACTAGGGAAAGGATATCGCTGTCGCGTTCAACTCCTAAATGCATGGCTTTAGCGTCCCCTAATTTCGTAGGCGGATGTTTTGAACTGATGCAAAATTGTTGGAAATTAATCAGATTACAGTAAATATACGATGCATTAAAACATTTACTATTTATTTTCTTCATTACCAGACGCAAAGCTACGAAGTACTGGAAGAAAGTTGCAAATGAAATTTTCGCTGACACGCGTTCTTTGGGGTAGCAGTAAATTGCATGCTGTGTGAAGAAGAAGATGTGCCTGCGGCGAGCAGCATCGCCAACGTCGTTTCGGCATTTAGTACCGAAAAACGTAAAAAAACTGCATTTGCTATGAGTACCAGGCCACCGCGGACTATATATGAACGAAATGGTGGACTCTTCAGCAGCAGTGTCCCTGGGTGGGCCCACCATCCCAGTTTTGCCAGATACGGCTTACGTAACCGCGCTAAGGTTCCGAAATGCTTGCCTGCAATGGGGAAAAGGTTATTTGGATAAATTCAAAGATTTCGAGCATTTGAGCTATTGCTGGAATAAACAGTGGTGTGTATCTCGCCAGTTAGAGGTCACTTATACCAGATTGCGCTGTGCAGTTCCACAACTAAATTATTACCTCAATAAATCTCAGCTCAAGGCGTCACCGCTATGCATTTGGTGCAACGAAATTGAAACAATTGAACATTTCTTTTTATTCTGTCATCGTTATTCTTATCAGAGAAAAAGATTTTTAGTAGCCCCATTACAAAAGCTAGGAATACAAGTAAATTTACCAGTAATTTTATCACTTGGTGGAACTTCATTTGGTTACTGCCACAGGGATGTATGCTCCGCTGTGTTTGATTACATCAACGCAACTAAAAGATTACCATGCCAGTGAACCACTACCTTTTCAGATCTTTAGTTTATAATTCGTAGTTATGTTTTTCAAAAACAAAAGATGGTTTGACCGCTTGCTCAGCACACATTTTTGTTTTTCGGTAGTAATATTTTAAGCTACTTTTTCAGATTGGCTTCATTTTCAGTTTAGTTTCATTTAAGTATCCTGCCGCCCGGTTCTTGGCCCATCCCCCTTTGTGGGTAAGCGCCATCCATCAGAGGTCATCAGCATCAGCATCAGCCCGGCTCTCTCGGCTCGTGCTTCGGCTCGCTGCTGTGTTGATCTCTGCTGGACGGTTCTTCACGCTGTCCTGCCGTTGTCGTTATCGACTAATAAACCTCGTCACATTTGGTGGAGAGTAGTGTTCATCCCCGTCGCTACACCCTGAAACTGCGAAGCCGCATGCTACCGCCCGTCATGACTGACAACGCTAACCAATTGGCATCGTCGCCCCAGTTAAATTGCCCGGCTATCCTAGGCTACGGGACCCGAAGGTCTTCAGCGGTGCGGATGGGACTGACGTGGAAGACTGGCTTGAGCACTAGGAGCTGGTGAGCGCCAATAACAAGTGGGATGAAGCTGACAAGCTCAGCCATGTCATATTTTATCTCACTGGGGTCGCAGAATTGTGGTTTAACAACCACAAACACAACATCCCCACATAGAGCGTCTTCAAGACGTCATGTGCTGAAGCGTTTGGTCAGCCGGCTGTCCGCAAGCAGCGGGCAGAACAGCGCATGCGCGTCCACTCTCAGCAGACTGATGAAAATTTCACCAGCTATATTGAGGATGTCGTCGACCTGTGTCGACGCGCGAATGACACCAAGCCCGAGTCGGAGAAGGGCATCGTCAATCCATGGAGGACTCCCGATAACCGACCGATTTGCTACGCCTGCTTCACTGCCGGACACGTTGCCCGCTACTGCCGCCGTCGACCTCAGACTTTCGGTAACTATGCCCGGTCGTCGCAACCCGGCAGCCAACCCTTCGACCAATACGGGCCGGTCTCGTCACCTCGCTATGCCCCTACTGACCACCTTGACTTTCAGCCGCAGCGCGCACCGTCTCCTCGTCGGCGATCGCCCTCCCCCATGCGTCGCCGGCCCGGACCTTCTGAACAGGAAAACTAAGCACCGCAGTTCAAGAGGCAAGAACTGCGCCGTTTTGGAACTGTCTAAGCCCTCGCCCCTCTCCTGCTAGCGTGGTCGCAGTAACTGTTGAAGGTTATTGTACTTTCGCCCTTGTGAACACCGGCGCAGCTGTTTCTGTTATTGCCGCTAATCTCTGCCGTTTATTGCACAAAGTCACGACGCCGCTTTCGGGACTGTCGCTCCACACCGCAAGCGCACAGCAAGTAACGCCTCTCACAGCCTACACTGCAAGAGTGTCCATCGAAGGCAATCTTTACATCATGAAATTTATTGTTCTCGCTGTCTGTTCGCATGACGTCATACTCGAGTGGGACTTCCTATCCCGCCATAATGCCGTCATCGACTGCGCTCGCCCCGAAGTTGAGTTTTCATCCTTGTGTGATGTCCCATTACTTGACGCTCTTCATCAGCCGGCAAAGTTGCTCGTTCATGAAGATACCGATATTCCACCTGGAAATTTTGCCCTTGTTCCCGTTTCATGCAACGCCTACACCGACGCTACAGTCCTTTTTATGCCTTCCGATATCTTCAAGAGTCGTCGAGCTCTGCCGCTGTCTTTCGCAACGATTGACCTTGCCGCCGGAAGCACCAATATGTTCGTACTCAGTCCGCTATCCCCACAAGTCACTTTGCTTGCGGGTGAATGTTTCGGCTGCCTGCAGGATCTCGACCTTTCGTCTTTGGTGGATATCTTTGATGACTACTGCGACCACCCAAAAGCACTGTCGGCACTCGAGGAGTCGTCCAAGGATACGTTTTCTAGCGCCATTGCCGACACTCTCACTCCCACCGAACATGCCGATCTGCTGAATCTTCTGCAAGAGTTCAGGAGTTCTTTCGATGTGTCGCAGCCTCAACTGGGCCGCACGTCACAAGTCAAACATCATGTTGACACCGGCCTACACCAGCCACTGCGTCAAAGACCATACCGTGTCTCCGCTGAAGAGCGCCGCGTCATCAACGATCAAGCCGAAGATATGCTTCGTAGAGACGTCATTGGACCATCTCACAGTCCCTGGCCGTCTCCTGTCGTCTTCGTGCGTAAGAAAGACGGATCTATCTGATTTTGCGTGGACTATCGTCGTTTGAACAAGATAACCCGCAAGGACGTCTATTCTTTGCCGCGCATTGATGACGCCATCGACACCCTTCACGGAGCGGAATTTTTCTCGTCGCTAGATTTGCGGTCTGGCTGTTGGCAAGTCCCAATGGCTGAAGCCGATCGCCAAAAAACGGCATTTATTACACCAGACGGACTATACGAGTTTAACGTCATGCCCTTTGGGCTTTGTAACGCGCCTGCCACGTTTGAAAGTCTTATGGATAATACGCTACGTGGCCTCAAGTGGAATATGTGCCTCTGTTACCTCGACGATGTCGTGGTTTTCTCCCATGATTTTCCTACGGACCTCCTTTGCCTCAGGCACGTTTTTACTTGCCTGACCAATGCTGGCCTGCAGCTTAACCTGAAAAAATGCCGCTTCGCTGCACGCGAGCTCGTCATACTAGGCCACATCGTGTCCAAACACGGCGTATTACCTGACCCGGCAAAACTTCGAGCAGTCGCAGAATTTCCCAAGCCGATGACCATGAAACCTCGACCGGTTGCCAGAATCCCGGATGCCAGGGGGCGCCGCTCTGGCATCCGGGATTTCAAGGCGACCGTAAAATAAAACCAGTGTGTGTTGGGTAACCATGGAGTGCGGTTGTTGTTCTTCTCTTCGGCGCTTCGCGCCTACCCGCGTGTTCGCGTCCCCGCCGGCCGCGTACGTTTCCGTCGGCCGTCTTCTTCTTCTGCTTCGTCGGGACCAGCCAGCCCCCTACACAGTCAAGTTGCTTCTGTCAAGTTGCTTGTGCCTTCAAGCAACTTTTACCCGCAGTCTCCTCCATCGCTGATGGAAATAAAAATTATTATTATTATTATTATTATTATAAACAACTTCGCAGTTTTGTAGGCCTATGCTCGTATTTCCGGCGCTTTGTTCGCAATTTTGCATCTATCATGTCACCGTTAACCCAGCTTCTTCGCGGTGACGTGAACCTCTCCTCCTGGTCCCCTGCATGTGACGTTGCATTCACTACTCTACGCCGTCTGCTCACCTCCCCACCTATTCTTTGCCACTTTGACCCGACGGCTCCCACCGAAGTGCACACCGACGCCAGGGGCGTCGGGCTAGGCGCTGTCCTCGCTCAACGAAAGCCCGGCTATTCAGAATACGTTGTAGCCTATGCTAGCCGCACTCTGACGAAAGCCGAAACTAATTACAGCGTGACAGAAAAAAGAGTGTTTGGCTCTGGTGTGGGTGCTTGGAAAATTCCGGCCATACTTGTACGGCCGCCCGTTCAATCTAGTAACTGATCACCACGCGCTTTGCTGGCTCTCCACTTTGAAATACCCTCCTGGCCGCCTTGCGCGATGGGCACTCCGCGTCCAGGAGTACGACATTCGCGTCGTATACCGCTGCGGACGCAAACACTCTGACGCTGATGCCCTGTCCCGCTCACCTTTATCACCAGATCCGACGTGCGGAGACACTCGCCTCGAGACCTTGTCATCGCTAAATCTCGACTCGATTGCCACTGAACAACGTCGTGACCCGTGGATCGCATCTCTCATCGAATATCTATCTGGCACGCCCAACCTTCCAGTATCTCGATCCCTCCGACGTCAAGCTTTCCATTTCGCCATCCGCGATCAACTCCTTCATCGACGCAACTACGCTCCCGATGGCTGCCGGTGGCTGCTGGTCATTCCACGCACTTTACGATCGCAAGTATGCGCCTCTCTTCACGACGATCCGCAATGCGGCCACGCCGGTGTATTCAAAACATATGAACGCCTTCGCCATCGCTATTACTGGCGCGGCATGTACAATTTTGTACGCAAATTCGTGCAGTGCTCTCCTGACTGCCAGTAACGCAAACCAACACTAACACGTGCTACTGGCACATTGCAGCCACTTCCATGCCCTGCCAAGCCATTTGATCGCGTCGGCGTTGACCTCTACAACCCCCTTCCATTGACATCAAATGGTAATCGGTGGATTATAGTGGCAGTTGACCACCTGACACGCTACGCCGAAACAGCCGCTTTGCCGAGCGCTACTGCTCAGGATGTCGCCTCTTTCATTTTACGTCGCTTTATCCTTCGACATGGTCCACCTCGAGAGCTCCTTAGTGACAGAGGCCGCGCTTTCCTCTCCGAGGTCGTCGAAACTCTGCTTTCGGAATGCCACGTCATTCATCGGAAAACGAAAGCATACCAAACGCAGACTAACGGGCTAACGGAACGGTTCAACCGCACGCTGGGTGATATGCTCTCAATGTACATGGCATCTGATCATAGCAACTGGGACCGTGTTCTCCCATACGTCACATTCGCATATAACACCGCAGTTCAAACCACCATGGGATTCTCTCCTTTCTTTCTTCTCTATGGACGCGAGCCTTCTCATACAATCGACACCCTACTACCATACCGTCCTGACGCTTCCGAGTGCCCACCTGTCTCCGATGCTTCTCGACAAGCCGAAGAGTGCCGCCAGCTCGCCCGTGCGTTCACCTCAAAAGAGCAGCAACGCCAGAAAGAACACCGTAGCACTGCACTTTCAGATCTCAGCTATGCCCCAGGGTCTCTTGTGTGGCTCGCAATTCCACAACAAACACTGGGACTCTCTTCAAAACTTGTCCCCCGGTACGAGGGGCCTTACACCGTTTTGGAGAAAACCTCTCCAGTCAATTTCCTAATTGAGCCAGTTTCCAGATCGGACGACATGCGCCGGCGCGCACGTGACATCGTCCATGTTTTCCGACTGAAACCATACTATGAGCCTCTGCCTGAGACTTCCTAAGTCGCCAGTATGGCTCCTTTTTCAGCGGCGGCGATTGTGAAGAAGAAGATGTGCCTGCGGCGAGCAGCATCGCCAACGCCCGGCTCTCTCGGCTCATGCTTCAGCTCGCCGCTGTGCTGATCTCTGCTGGACGGTTCTTCACGCTGTCTTGCCGTTGTCTTTATCGACTAATAAACCTCGTCACAGCTGTATCAAGATTGAAAAAGGCGTACCTGCCGAAAAAATTGAGCAAGTCCCACCATTCTTTATTATACCACTAAAATGAAGAAGGTGACAGTTGGACAAACAAACAGTTATGTTGTGTTCTGGGTTTTCGGTTTCGGAGTGACATGTGTGGATGCCAGGGGGCGCCGCTCTGGCATCCGGGATTTCAAGGCGACTGTAAAATAAAACCAGTGTGTGTTGGGTAACCATGGAGTGCGGTTGTTGTTCTTCTCTTCGGCGCTTCGCGCCTACCCGCGTGTTCGCGTCCCCGCCGGCCGCGTACGTTTCCGTCGGCCGTCTTCTTCTTCTGCTTCGTCGGGACCAGCCAGCCCCCTACACAGCAATGGCGACGAGGACGTGCAAGAACCCATTTCGTTCTCCATGTTCGTTTTTTTCTTGCATATAACGGACCTACCCTGCTAACCCTAGACGCTGTTTGTTCCCGGCAAGGTGGCTGCTGCGTGCTGCGTCGCTTCATTCCTTCTTCATTCAGTTACGCCACCTCTCTCGTATTCTTCAAACAGTGTACTGGCGTCATTTTCTTCTCGTCTGGTGGGCGGACTGGAAATTGGTGTTTCAGGCGTAAGCAGACGCGGCCGGGGAGGACGCCAGCAAGCCCGAGCGTCGCAAGGCCCTGCTGCTCAACGCGTTGGGCCCTGCCGGGTTAAAGCTCTTCTATACTTCGGACGCCACCAACGCGTCGCCGACGCCAGCGTCGGGCGATGCCTTCAAGAATGCTGTTGCTCTTTTCGATGAGCATTTTAAAGATGTCTCGTGCGATTATCTCGCACGCGTAAAATTCCAAGAAAGGCGACAATTGCCTGGGGAGCCAGTCGCCGAGTTCAATACTTCACTTCGAACGCTCGCCGCATCGTGCGGCTTCGGCGCGCTCGAGGATGATATGATCCGCCATCAGCTCTTCACCGGGGTAGCCTCGCAAAACGTCCGCTGCCGCATGCTTCAAAAAGGCTCCTCGATTTCATTATCCGAAGCGCTCTCGATTGCGCGAGAGGACGAGCTTATTCGCTCCCAGTTGGAGCAATTCGCTCCGCATTCAGTGCAGCAACTTTCTGCTGCGGGGGGCCAAGGCGGTGGCTCTTTGTTTCACGGGACGCGTCAACATGGCGGCCCTTCATCTTCGTCTCGGCGCGGCGGCCAACATGGACGCCCACCTGCACAGTCCTTCCGTGGCAGCCAACAAGGCGGCCTCTCTGGGTCGCGGGGGCGAGGAAGCCGGCAATATGGCGACCCCATTCCGCCAAATTCTGGTTTTCACGAACAGCACCGATCTCCTAACTCGCGTTCGCAATTTTCTTCTCCAAGCGCAACCGTGCATTGCTTTCGTTGCGGATCGGCTCCGCATTTAGCCAATTTTGCGCAGTGTCCTGCGACAAAGCGCAGTTGTCTTGCGTGCGGAAAAATCGGACATTTTCAGTCCGTATGCAATTCCCGTCCAGCAAATCTTCTTGAACCAGTTTCTTCGTCCACTCCTTCGAGCACTCCGCAAACCAATACGGTCACTGTTTTAAATGTGGATGGCCTCCACACTACGTCCGAGCCCAGCATCGTAGCTTCAGTGGGCCATGTGCCCTTGTCATTTCTCGTGGACACTGGTGCCTCAGTCTCTTTAATCAGGGCCGCTGACTTTCATAGTCATTTTTCTAACATTCGGCTTTTGCCTTTACACGTCGTTCTACAAACATATTTCAAGGAAACGATTGATAATTTAGGTCATTTTGCAGCTCAGGTCTCCTATCACAGTCGCACTGCTTCCATTACTTTTTTATGTAACTGCCAATGGCAGCTCGCTTTTGGGACGTGATGCCATCAGGGCTTTGTCCATCAACATCGTCGGTGCGTCTATGACGTGTGCTCAAGTCAACGTCCAAGATGATCTTCCGGCCAACGCGCCTTCTGAATTCCACCACCTGTTTACCCGTGAACTGGGTTGTGTGCGCGGTTTTGTGCATAAAGTGATGCGTCGACCAGGTGTGTGCGCTGTGCGTGCCAAGCTGCGCTGCATTGCTCTTCTTCTCAATGAGCAAGTCTCTGCGGAACTGTCTCGCCTTCAAGCCAGCGGAATCATCAAGCTTGTCTCTGCTTCCGACTGGGTTTTTCCACTGGTCGTCGTCAAGAAAAAAGATGGATCCCTTCGACTATGCGTCGACTTACGAGAACCGAACAAGGCGATCGTCGTAGATGGTTTTCCACTTCCTCACATTGAAGAACTGCTTCATCAGCTCTCCGGAGCGGTATGTTTCTCCAAGCTGGACCTCGTGTCCGCTTATCACCAAGTTGAACTTTCTGAGTGCCATAGAGACTTGACCACATTTGTATCGCACGAAGGCTTGTTTCGGTTTCGCCGCGTGTGTTTTGGGCTTGCATCTGCCCCTGCAGTGTTTAAGAAAATGATGTCAATTATTCTTAAGGGTTGTAATGGCGCCCTTTGTTACTTGGATGACATTTTGGTGTGGAAACGTACTCGCGAAAAGCACGATGCTAACTTGCATACTGTTCTCAACCGCATCAGTGAATGTGGTATGAAACTTAATAACAAGTGCATTTTTTCTGTGAATGAGTTACAATTTCTAGGACATAATATCAGTTCCCGCGGCTTGACACCTGTTGAATTTAAAGTTCAGGCCATTGTCAATGCCCCACGGCCTGCTGATGCCAAATCCTTGCAATCTTTTTTAGGTCTTGTTGGTTATTATGCCAAGTTTGTCCCTCACTATGCTGATGTTGTTGAACCACTGCGTACTCTACTTCGACAAGCACAGCCTTTTAAGTGGTCTGCTGAAGCTGAGCAGAGCTTCATTCGAGTTAAGTCAATACTGGCCTCAAAGCCAGCTGTTAGCATTTTCAATGAGAAGCTTCCCATCGTCATCACGACGGAAGCGTCCGATGTTGAACTGGGAGTAGTGTTTCAACAACTCAGAGGTGGTCAGCAGATCACTATCGATTTTGCATCTCGTACATTGACCCCTGCTGAACGCAGATATTTAGTAGGAGACCGTGAAGCTCTCGCGTGTCTTTTTGCCTGTGAGAAGTGGCATGTTTACTTGTGGGGCTGGCACTTCACATTACGTACAGATCACCAAGCACTAGTTGCTCTTCTTTCGCGAGGATCCGAAGGCCGCCGCCCCATTCGCATTTCCAGTTGGTGTGCCAAACTCATGTATTATAATTTCTGTGTTCAATATTGTAAGGATTCTAATAACGTGGTTGCTGATGCACTGTCGCACCTTCCTCTTCAGATACCGGTTACTGAAGAGCGGGATGAGGAAGTTGTTTCATTAGTTACTTCCTGCATTACTAAAGCTAAGCTTCAGGCAGCTACAGCTTCAGATTCCACTTTGTCTCAAGTTCTCAAATATTTACGTGAAGGATAGCCTTCCGAAGGTGCTCTTGCTTCTGAATTCTTGCCTTACTTCGCAGTCCGACAGGAACTGTCTTGTGTCGAGGACTTGCTTTTCCGCGATGAACGCGTTATTTCCCCTGCTTCTTTTCGTAACAAGCTAATACAGCTTGCCCATGCGGCCCATACAGGCATTGTCCGCACCAAACAGAATCTCCGAGACAGGTACTGGTGGCCAGCCTTAGACAAGCAGGTCGAGCATGCAGTGTACAACTGCCATATATGTCAGGCAGCTGACAAGTCTGCCAAACCTGCATTTTCTTCGTTGCAGCCAGTCCAGTGGCCTGATCGGCCTTGGCAGAAACTCGGCATGGACATCATCGGTCCTTTGCATAATGTTCCGCAAAATGCCCGGTTCATTGTTTCTCTCATCGACTACCATTCCAAATGGCCAGAGTTTTGTTTCACACATACGGTTACTTCTGAGGTCATCATTGAGTTTCTGTCTTCAATCTTCAGCCGGGACGGTTTTCCTGATGCCATAGTTACGGCCCATGGTCCACAGTTTCAGTCCCAACATTTCGAGGCTTTTCTTTCACAACGAGGAATTCAGCACTTGAGGTCATCAGTTTTCTATCCCCGATCAAATAGGCAAATCGAGCGCTTTAATCGCGTTCTGAAGGAACATATCCAGATCGCCCAATTAGAGCACCGTTCCCTCAAGCAAGTCTTGACTGAATTGGTGATCCTAAAAGATTAGGGCGACGAAATGCAACTGCTGAGCATTCGCCTACGCTTCGTCAAAAAAGCAGCTCCGAGCCACGCGACACCAAACGAAGCCGAAAGTATGAAGGATAGGCAAGTTTGTGTACTATCCCATTATTTCCATGCTCGCTGAAGCGCCCTGTTGCAGCTCGCATAGACAGCGCCAAAGTTACCTCTGGTGTACTTATAGCAAACTCTCTGGGCATCACTGGGGAGTAGCTGCCACAAGTGTCTCAGCGCGGGGTGATTCAGAGGCCCGAGCTGTCGTACGCTGTCGTGTAGCTTTCGAAGACGTCCGGGTCATCGACACGAAACGTAGCCGCACAAAAAGACAGTTCTTAGAAAACTGGCATATCGAAACAATGCTATAGAACAGCGTCTGTAGCTCAACCGCTCAAATGGAACCTTACCGAGTGCATATGTGCACGGTCTACGGAACTAGTGGAAGAAACACCGCAGTGACAACAACGGCGGAAAGAAAGATAAAGAAGATGGCAACAAACAAACAAACAACACAAGAAAAATAGCTGAACTGGCACCCTTGAAGATCGTCTTAATTGGTCCCGAAACGTCCGGTCAGTTTACGCTTTTTAAATTCAACAGTAGAAACTTTGGACTATAAGTTGGCTGGAGGGTTATGTTAGTCGTAGGAGCTTGGCATAACGCTGGAAAAAGCCCTGGCGCGTGCTGCTGTGCCGACGCAGCAAGATGTCACCACGTACAGTGAGGGGGTAGGAAAGGGAAGTGATGCTGGTGAAGAGAGCAATGGTGAGAGAAGAGGAAGAAGAGAACGTGGCGCCATCGTAGGCTGTTATTCTACGTCATTGCTTGACGCCGCACGCGGACAATCTGTAGCATAGCAAGAAGAGGTCGGGAAAGTGATACGCACTAGGAAAACGATGTCGCTGTCGCGTTCAACTCCTAAAGGCATAGCTTTAGTGTCCCCTATTTTTGTAGGCGGGAGTTTTGAACTGATGCAAAATTGTTGGGAAATAATTACACTACTACAATTATACAATGCGTTTGAACACTTACGACTCATTTTCTTTATTACCAGACGCAAAGCTACGAAGTACTGGAAGAAAGTTGCAAATAAAATTTTTGCTGTCACGCGTCCTTTGGGCTAGCGGTAAATTGCATGCTGTATCAAGATTCAAAAATGCGTGCGTGCCGAAAAAAATAGAGTAAGCCCCACCACTTTCGAATGTACCACTAAAAATGAAGAAGGTGACAGTTGTACAAACAGTTATTTGTCACTTGTGCGGCTTATCACAAAACTATCACCATCATAAACGGCTATTTCCCAACGAAATTATGCAAGTTTCACTACTCACAGCTCCACGAAAAAGGGACAAGGAACAACCGACTGTGAAGCACAGTGGCCAGCCGAGTACGTACAACGAGAGAGTAGTACTAAGTAGCAAGTAAACCAACAGTGGCTGCGCGAAGACTCCGAAGCGATTGAAGGCATACACTAAAGACGTGCCTCTGTCGTCTCTGCGACTGTCTGTAGCTGAACTCGAACCTCTCTTGATTGAGAGTCAATGTAAACGCAAGCTTGCATGACCTAGCTAAAGCCCAGGAACGATCTGGACGTAAGCTAGAAACAAACTATGTCACCTAGCTAAGGCCTCGAAAGAACCTTGCAACAACCACACCATTCTTAACAATCATCTGGTGTCGCTGTTTCAAGCCTAGCACGGCACAGAGCAGGCAGTGAAGTGGCGCAGTTCAATCCGGTGTGCGGCGTGACCACCTTTACTGCACCTGCGCAACAGTTGGCCCAAGCACTGCCCGAACACGTGCTATAGCGCGTTTCGGCCTGCGTAAAAGTCTGTGGCCTATCCCCCTTACTCTCAGAAACCGTGTGATGAGCGTCAGGGAAGGAGATTCTGCAGGCGCGCGATGAACTCACGTGCTCCTGCGTGGCATGCTCTTGCAATAATTTGCGATGACTAACAGCAACAGAAATTACAGTGGACGCGTCAACATCGGGCAAGGTGTCTGTGATGAACGGAACTTTACGTCGACCCACGCATCGCTGTTCGTGCTACTCATGGTTCCCTTTAGTTGGACATGGTGTAATTTTTCCCCTCATACTTCATCTGAATTCATAATTTCCCCCCTTCTATTAACGCCAGTTTTATGGCCCGCCCCCACAGAGGGTGGGAGCGAAAAACCAAGGCAGAAAAAGCACAAACGTGGGTAGCGTGAGCGCGAGGCACGCGCAGAAGAAGTCTAGTCGCTTGGATCGAACGCATCCAGGCATCTAAGGGCCAACCAACTAACCAACCCTCGTCGAGTGCTCCTGTTCCTCATACGCTAAACAGCAATCACTCGCAATGTCATTCTCGGCGAAGTCTACAAGCCAGGAGAAAGCACCGAATGCTGACTCTAGTGCAACCAGTGCTGCAAGCGTAGCCCAGGGTGGTTCCTCGGCACTTTCCAAGCCTCCAGCGCAGGACAAGCTGGTCCTCGATGAACGCAGGAGTCGCCAAAGCCACCGCAGGCAGAGCAAAGCGCAGCGCGGGCCACGATCTTCCATGCAGAGCAATGCTACAAAAACGCCGACAAATCCGGATGTACAGGTCAGCCAGTGTTTCCATTCGAGCGTTTCCTATCATAGTGACCACCGGTAACCGCAGAACGCTTGCCTTACGTTATGCATGACTTGGGAGGTCTTCTGTATGGACACTGTCGGTTCTTCAACAGCAGACCTCAAAAACAAGGAAATCTCTGTATATTTTGAGGCCAGAATTCCGCGCCTGCTTCTCCTTGTAGTGCTGTCACAATTGGCGTTAGCGTTGCCGGCGTAACCAACAGATCAAACGAGTAGGGTACAATAGAGAGCGACCACATACTTAGTCTGTCGATATCGTGAGCCACCGACACCTATCCTCGCTTTCTTCTTCCGCCATGTGCACCGGTCACTCAGCTGGAGCTCGCAAGCGTGCATGGTTGGCACGTTTACGACGGCTGGTTTGGCTTGTCTGAAGGGACTGTCGGCATTTCGCTTGGTTCGTGACGCCTGAAATGCACAGAGTGATGCGAGTAGCACTCACTCACCGCAGGTCATGAGGCTATTTTAAGGAATATATGTTTACAATGCTACAAATGCGGATAGCCAGCACGTCAAACGCAGTTGTCGTTGCCCTGAGCTGAAGCTGCGCTCAGGAGATGCATTTCTGAGTAGTGTATTCGTCAGTTCATTTTTTCCACAAGCAGCCCGGAAAGGTCGCGTGGTTGAAACACGGCCGCAGCCGGCTGCATTTCGATGCTGGTGGCCGATGTACTTGCATTGCGGTTCACGTTGGCGAAAACTAGGAGGTCAAAATTTCCAGAGCCCTTCACTATGGCGTTCCTCACACTGATGTTTTCGTTTATGTGCTACGTCAATATTATATATTGAAAAGTTATATTTTACTGCTGAGTTGGCTTTAAGCTACCCACGGTGCTTGTTGCCGTCTTTTCTGTGTAAGGTCTGTTCAAATGAAATTCGACTGTGTTGTATGTTGTTCGACTGCCCTACCACTCAGGGACGTCGCTTATTCTATCACGCGTATTTTTTTAGCATACTTGTGTTCAGTTGTACAACATCCATTCGTCTAAAGTACTTCCCTTTGCTGATTTTTTTCTCCGTTTCCACTAATTTTTCAGTTCTCGTCATCAACGAAGTTAATTCGTCATGTCACTTTCATGTAGCGGCAGCTAAGGAATTCCTCTACAGTGAGTTAGCTCCAAAAATATCGTCAACGTGGTGCAAAATATAGTCTATTGCGAATCGTGAGAGAATACACTCATGAAAACAGGGCACGTGACATGCATATGGCGTTAAATATATAAAACGATCACTCTATACGGGGTGATTCCACGAGAGATCGACACGGGTACAAAAGTTGATATTTTAGATTTCATTGAGTATTTTATATTTCGTGCGCCTCTCACCAGGTAGCCCGAAAGTCAACTTCGTTTTATGATTAACGGCATAACTTACGAGAAAAAAAATATCAAACTTCACCAACACGGAGGCACCAATTTCGTCACCTGTCATTTTCGAAAATTGCAGATGCTAAAAAAAGACAAATATTTTTGTTTCAAAGAAGATATTTTTCACCTGAAATGCATGTCTAATGAAGATTGAATTCATACGGTTTGAAGTTTGTAGACTTTAAGAAAATAGCTTTTAAAAATGTCTAATTTTGCGACAGTTTAAAATAATTTACGTATTCCCCATTTTTTTTCTCCAAAAGTAACGCAAGCAGCGTTTTCAAACTTGACAAGTTTTAATGATTTCACAAGGTACATAAATTATTGCTGCCGTAGGGCAAATATAAATTTTTATACATTGCCACAAAGTTCTCATATTGGCATAAGTGTACTCTACTGAAATTTGAATAATAAAAAAACCCCAAATTCGATTTTTCTGAAAATCCCGTAAATAGACAACCGAAGGCCATCATACAGTAATATAGGAAAACATGTTGCTTTGTTTTGTTTTTAGCGACAATATTCGGGGTACAAATCAGAGCTTTTCGAGAATGTGCTGATAAAATGAGAAATCTAGAAATCGGAACGGAAAAGCGGCAATGAGCTTCAAGCGCGAGTAAACGTGACCGCATTTGGTGAAGAAAGACTGTTTTAGCAGATAGGAGTAACTATTTTGAACACGATATTCTAAAGTATCTGAATTCACTCTTATACGTAGAGCACTGAGACTTTTATTATGTGGTGCCTCTCCATTACTGACACAAAGATGGAGTTGCTGTGACGGCCATGTGTTTGCAACACGTTGGGTAAGGGAATTGAATGTTGAATGAGTTCATAAACGATTCATATCAAATTTTTATCATTTGGGGTACGAAGACTGCCGCGTTAGACTGAAGAACACGCTTTAGGGCAAGTTGTCATCCGTCGTCTGCTCTACAGATGAATTGCTGTGCGCCGCATCTGGGAGGCAATGCTTTAGATCATATTCTTCAAAGTAGGGACAAAGATTACGCCTCCCGTAAATTTATCGACAAAAACATTGTGAAATTCATTTTAACGTACTACACTTCAGTTTTGCATTCGCATTGTGGATACTTGCGCACAAGTATCCATAGTGCGAATTCCGATAGAGGTTAGATGACCAGGTTTGCCGGAAAGTGATGATCATATACCGCACACCACTTTGCACTCTTCACGTGGTTTCAAGCAATGAAAACACACTTAAGAGGAATTTGCAAAATGATATGTGCGGCGGTTTCGCTTCCGCTTAGCCTTTTTGTAAACACAACACCGTTAAAGAACTAAGGGTGTCATGAGGTTTCAAAACTCCTGTGGCCTATACATTAGTAAGCGGTTGTTTCGCTTAATTAAGGGAAGTTGATTAGTGGCTCATCCTTAAGCTTGCGGGCGGATTCTGTCAGTCGCCGGAGTGAAATGTGAACCACCGCTGTCAATGTATTGACGTTGAGCAGTAATTTCAGTGTTTGTCCTCAATATCTCATGGGCCGTATTAGCGAGAGGTTCTGCCACTGCAGTTGCTCCTTCGGGAAATCTTCAGCCAATCCCGGCATGAGGCATATGCATGAGGCCGAATGCGCCATTAAAAATTGTGACGCAAAGGTGGTTCTCTTAATATTCTACCGGTTTCACACCCTCGTCACACGAAAGCACATAACTGTTTCAAGCTTACAAAGGGTTAAAGCCCAACTGCAACGAAATTTCACTTTAGTGGAAACGTCCCTATAGATACGTAATATACATACGGTAAGTTAGGATAACGACTGTGAAAAATCTTGCAGTCGTGAATTTATTTATAATTTCTGCTGTAACTTCCAGTAAGCAGACGACGTAGACCTCTAGCGGTGTGCCCAGGCAAATCAGACAGAACCAGATATGACGATTACTACAGAACGTCGCCGCGTCGCTCCTTGTGAGCAATCCTCCCTGCCACTGAATCCCTTTTTCCTGCGTTGAAAGCACTTTGTAATGTAGCTCGTTTAAAACGCGCCTGTACGTTTGTTTGTTTTTTCCTTCCTCCATGGTTTGGACTACCTTGGCACCGCCTAAAGTGAGCGCGTACGAAATGCGTTCGCGCTGCATTGAAATCGTTGGTACGTCAAGTTCGTGCCAAGCAGCATTTCTGAATACGGGGATCGACACTGCAAACCCACCAGTGGGAAGCCCAGACCAGCGTACGATAACACGCATGTTTATGCAGTTTTATTAAGTTGACAGAAAAAAAAACACACATTCTAAGGGGAAAAACACACATTCTAAGGGGCACGTCCACGGTATGCGTGCTCTAAGATGGCGGAGCAGACGATATTTCTGTCGTTCACGAAACTTCCAGTTAGCCGTAATGGCGCCGTTTAAATGCGAAGCATTCCTTAGCGAACTTCGGCGACATTGAGCGTATCTATCTATCTATCTATCTATCTATCTATCTATCTATCTATCTATCTATCTATCTATCTATCTATCTAATCTATCTATCTATCTATCTATCTAATCTATCTATCTATCTATCTATCTATCTATCTATCTATCTATCTATCTATCTATCTATCTATCTATCTATCTATCTATCTATCTATCTATCTATCTATCTATCTATCTATCTAGCCGCCTACAACTTTTAGCTCTCCTGGCCGTTTCGATATTGTATCGATACCAAACTTTGTATGGCATAACATGACTGTAAGAAGAACATATTTGACTAATCATAACATGAAAATCATGATATGTATGTCGTGAATGTCATGTTTTACATTTTATGCTCCGGCAGCTCTTGCGGTGGTTTCGTTCACATGACATGTTGGAAAACTGGTATGGTATGACATGATTGCATGGTGAACACAAGCGACAGACCCCAACAAGAAAATCACGACGTGCGTGTCATGTAACAACATGACTACATGCCACACTCATGATGCAATCACGGCCGTTTTGCTATCTTCACATATGCCAAATTTGGTATTACGTGACGTCAGTGAATGACAGAGGTATGTGACTGGTGCGAACATAATCATGAGATGCGTGTCATGTGACAACATGATTACATGCCACAGCCAAGGCGCCAATACTCTTCGACGTAACACGGTGCGCGTGCGCGCCGACGTTCATTTTCACACCGGCGTTGCCACGCCAGCAGCCGGTCCTGCTATAAATTTGCAAGCGCGCGCAGCGTTGCGTTGCTTTGACAGCGCGTCCGGCGTCCCTCCGTGACGAAAAGAGGCAGACGCTGTGCTGTCTGGGTAACGTAGTGGGTGTGAAATGCAGCAGGTCGCGGTTCGCACCGGTTGGCGTCGGGCCGTGCCGACGGACGCTGGTCGCACCGTTCGCGCCTGGCGTCAGACTATAAAGCCCTCGCGTTTGTTTAACGTATAGAGTCGCTGTGCCCAGCGTGCGCGCGCGTCAACTTGACGTTGGAGTATATTGGGCCCTTCATGATGCACTCGCGTCCATTTCGCTAGCTCCACCACCTATACCAAATTCGGTGTTACGTGATGTCAGTGGATGAGAAGAAATGTGTCCGGTGCAAACATGATAATAATGACAGGCGTGTCATGTATGAACATGACGACATACCACGTTCCTAGAGTGCTCGCGGACATTTTGCTAGCGTCACATATACGAAATTTGGTATTACGGTACATGAATGGACGACATGAGTAAATGACACATCCAAACATGATAATCACGACAAGCGTGTCATGTAACAACATGACTACTTGCCACACTCATGATGCAATCGCGGCCATTTTGCTATCTTCACATATGCCAAATTTGGTATTACGTGACGTCAGTGAATGACAAAGGTATGTGACTGGTGCAAACATGATAATCATGAGTTGCGTGTCATGTGACAACATGACTACATGCCACACTCATGATGCAATCACGGCCGTTTTGCTATCTTCACATATGCCAAATTTGGTATTACGTGACGTCGGGACACATACTACATGCCACAGTCAAGGCGCCAATACACTTCGACGTTACACGGTGAGCGTGCGCGCCGGCGTTCATTTTATCGCGTCACGCCGGCGTTGCCACGCCAGCCGCTGGTCCAGCCATAAATTTGCAAGTGCGTGCAGCGTTGCGTTGCTTTGACAGCGCGTCCAGCGTCCCTCCATCACGAAAAGAGGCAGACGCTGTGCTGTCTGGGTAACGTAGTGGGTGTGAAATGCAGCAGGTCGCGGTTCGCGCCGGTTGGCGTCTGGCCGCGCCGACGGACGCTAGTCGCACCGGTCGCGCCTGGCGTCAGACTATAGAGCTCTCGCGTTTGTTTAACGTATAGAGTCGCTGTGCCCAGCGTGCGCGCGCGTCAACTTGACGTTGGAGTATATTGGACCCTTCATGATGCACTCGCGTCCATTTCGCTAGCTCCACATATACCAAATTTGGTGTTACGTGACGTCAATGGATGAGAAGAAATATGACCGGTGCAAACATGATAATCATGACACGCGTGTCATGTATGAACATGACGACATACCACGTTCATAGAGTGCTCGTGGCCGTTTCGCTAGGCTCACATACACTAAATTTGGTACCACGTGACGTGAATAAATGATGAAGGTAAACAACACATCCAGACATGATAATCCTCACACGGAAGTCATGTACGGCATAATTTACTTCCACCTTGTAACATTGTTGTGATTTGAAAGTGACATATCAACCTTCCTCATTCGTGCTTCGCATATAATCGATTCCCACTGTACGTGGGATCTGCCAATTTTTTCTCAAAAACACCGTTGTTTGCAAGCTTTTCTCTATAAGGTAAGCGCTTGTATCTCGAAGGCGACATTTGGCAGGCACACTACCTCTAGCTAAATTACCTATATATTGACTTCTTGCGGAGTGCCAAATTTCGTTGCCGTTTGCCTCTAACGTCCCGCTGCAGGTAGGAGAGGAGCGGAAAGGGGTCCGAGGGGACGAAGTCATTCGTACTACCGGCCTTAAGAGACTTGCCACGACCGACGTTCTCCGCCAACCACGTGGCTCGCAACCGGCTCTTTCTGTAACCACTGAACGAGCAAAGGCCGCGGCATCGGGTATTTCTCCTGTGTCGCCGGAAAGTACTGCGTTCTATTCAAGCAACCCCGCTGCTCTCACGCCGTTTCGAGACAAAGGCAGCCAGGGAAGGAAATCGCTGAAAGCCTTGGACAAGTTGCTGAAGAATCGCGCGGTGCCTCGCGTGGTGAGTTCTTTGCGTGTGGTGTTCGTATAGTTACTGAGGTGATTGCCGTGCATGTCTCATGTGGAAAACACGCGCCGCCCACGTCGACAACAAAGACGTCTAAAGACGCACGTCTAAGCGATAAGACAGATTGAATGGTGACGTCTTGTTTGACGTCAGCAGGATGACACTATAGACCCATTCCATGTTTGTAAACCCAGGTAGGTCGATGTCGACATTATGGCTAAAATTATAGTGACGTGCGCACGTAACTTCTGCCATAAGCGCTGGGGGCTGCGACGTGCGCCAAGAAAACGACGTTGTGGGACGCCATAAGCGTTGTGAAAGCAATAAGCGCTGTGGGCTGGGATGTGCGCCAACAAACAAAACTAAGGTGTGAGATGCGACTCATATCCAACCGCGACGCAGCTCGTCGGCATACGGTTTTTTTTTGTTGTTGTTGTTGCTTGACTGAGAACACCACATGTACCATTGAAAACCCAGCAGAAACTGTGGTAAGCAGAGCGTCTTCTGCCTACCAAGGCAGCGCCACCGCATTTTGGTGACGTAAGTCAGGTGGAATTTGTCTATAGTAACTTATGGCGTCATCGATTGGCAGATTTGGTTTGGTCGACGAACTCTGCGCCGGAGCACTGGCGCCGGGCAATAGGAGGGCAAATACCGATGAAACACACGCGCTCACTTTAGAGCAAATGGCAGGGTCAAAATGAAACGCGATACGCGCGTCTCTCTTCTTGCTTCGGTGGGCACGCTAGGCACAGTGACGTTACGCTAGCAAAATGTGAGCTTCGACGCGAGGGGCAACTGACACGACCGGTGTTCTTTGGCGCGCCTTAAGTTGGCACCGTTTCGAGGCACGGGTCACTTTCGCCGACTTTCGCGGAGTATAAAAAGTTGCTCCGTGGAGTGGATCTCGCGACGGAGCTGCTCCAGATCTGCCAGTGCAATGTACAAGGAACACACTCAATCCGCCAATGGAATAGACTTGCTGCGCATGGAGCAGAAGAAAGTGTTAACGGAAGCGCTCCGAATCTGCCAATGGTAGGCACCCTTCAAAATGGGGCTAGTTGGTATCACATGACCATAGTTATAGCGCGAGAATAGAACGACGACAAAGTTCTTGTCCCTTTGTCATCGTTTGGTTCTCGCGCTATAACTATAGTGACATTATTCTATTACGTCGTTAGAACACCTTGCTGCTTGGTCATAGATGAATTTCGGTCAGGGGTAGTGGTCCATCGGGTAAAGTATGCAGATAGCTTGAGAGAGCGAGAGGGAACCTACGCAGTCGAATGAAGTAAAAACAATTGATTTGCTCGTAAGCATATGATCCCTCATATTCAGTATTTAGGGCTAAATAGAGAGACCATTGGCTATAAACATTAAATAACAATAAAGAAAGAGGATATTCCGTCTATTTTGAGTGCTCATACTGAATGGTATTTACGTGTAATTTTAGTATTGCCAATACTGCATTGACTAAATGGGTTCTTTAGCGGCAGTGCAACTAGTTGTGTCTACAAGCCACAAATGCGGCAGCATATTTTGAAAATAATTGTATCAATGCCCGGAAGGCACTGGAATTTTAATGAAGCTCATGCACCTTTTGTGATCCTTGAATTACATTCACTTCTCAGTCAATATTTTCCATGTACCCACCCTATTATGATTTATTCTGTTTTCTTTTCTGAAACATTATTGTTGGTATTAGGACATTTGGAACGTCATTTTATGTTGCCGCTTTTCCTTGCATTGCGTGAATGTTTGCCCTGGTAAACCGCACCCTAACGCTTTTCTGTTGTTGAAGGAGTCCTGACACTATGAGCTGACTAACGCATTTCATGTTCTCTATCATGTGCGTCATCTGCTGAACGTCTGAAATTTAAATGCATCTGCCATTTCAAATGCATCGTTTCGTGTGTAAAAGTTTATTATCATTTCCAGTGACTCCTTCTACGATGCTACTGATGTTGATAGAAAAACCAGCTAGACGCGAGTAACTGCTAATGTTTAGACTAGCAAACTGCGCTTTTCGCGCTGCAAGTACCGCTAAATAACTTGACGCCACAGGGACGGCAAAAAGTAGATTAACTTTGCGAACTGCGCATCTGAAAATTATCACGTGTTTCAGCACAAAAGACACCCTATGTTTGAAGGAACAACCAAACCACAAAACAGTTTGAACATTTACTCGTTTGAAGCTAATGCATCTGTGAAGCATGTTTCTCTAACATCTGTGCTGATCATGCAGCTGGTAATTCGCAATAGCGAAAGAGCGACTCTTAACGCGTCACGAAAATTATTTGATGAACAAAATGGCCTGTTCTTGGTTTGTTTTTATGTAAATTGAAACTGATGATGTTTTCAGGTTTCCTCCGTAGCATAAAGCTGAGGTCCCCAATTATGAAAAATATATTTGTTTCTACAAGACCAACAGCCAGTTTCTGAGCAAAGTATTCAGATAATTCTAAATACTTGGGAACGCTTAAATAATGCAACTATGGTTCCGTGAATGTTCTGTCAGCCACGTCAAGTGGCGCAATTCCTTTTCTAGAAAAATGGCGTTGTTCAGTGAATGCTTGCACTGTTTTCATTTAGAGCGCCATACAGGAAGCCTTCGAGTCAGTTGAAATCATGTGGGCGTGCGTACTTGTTTTAGAGGCTAAGCAGTTAAAAGACGCGTGCGCATGCTACCCACCGCGTGCGGTGCGGCTGTGTGAGTACCCCGTGTATAGGCCCTAAGGGCGAGGTTCGTCCGGTGTCCTTTGTCACGGCTACATTAAGTGAGGCAACGCCCGGGTAACGTACGGTGTAGTCGAAACACGCGTGAGACACCCCAAAAGAGGGTCTACAATAGACTAATATTATTCACAATTCCTATACAACGATATAAAACTCCTAAAAGCACAAATATTTTTTACTAGTCAGGCAACTTTGACGTAAATATTATAGAACCTCGCCCACTCGACATTTTTGTGTAGATATATTTTTTATAATTCTTGTTTTGAACATTTCAGGTAGTGAAATATTTGAACGTTCCTCAGGAATGCTTTTTTAATACCATACCATACTTTGTTTCTAATATTCTTGTACAAGTAAAAACACTGTGGTGCTTTTCGCATTTATATGTGTGCGTTTCTTGCGTCGCCCTGAATTACGTTTCTTCGTATAAAGCATGCCTAAAAAAACATTTTACTGATTCCTTGCACTTACATTATAGATCCGCTGCTTTTTTACCACTTCCCTTTGTATTGAAGGTTAACCCGACCAGCTTCACCAATCCGGATACACGAATAATTAATAATTTATAATTTAATATTACTGCTCAATGGCTTCAGTGAAGACCAGTCGAAGAGAAAGTCGTTACCGTACTGCTTCTTTCGGTGACGGATGACGCATTGCTTAGGACCTCGTTGGTAGCTTTCATTATGTAATTACCGCAGTAATTGATGGAGAATGCACGCTTTTATGTCTGCTAAGCCTAAATTATGAGCATATGAAGTAGATAACAAAATTGACTTGTTATCACATTTCTCTTGCCCCAATGCTTGCCCGCCATGAGGACTTTCCACCATGCAGCGTGCTACACTGGTGTCACACGGAGTCGTGCTCCTTGCTTGTGAGAACGAATCACGTTCATGTTATTTTCGAACCTTTGGATCAAAATAACCATTACTCATCCAAGCGATTTGTCACTCGACAGTGAAATTGAACCGAAATAGCTCTCTACCTTTCCAACCCAACAGAACATCAGCCGCATGGCACTTGCCCTAGGGAGTTGTACTTTCAAGTTCCGATAAATTGGTGCGTTGCAGTGGAGTGTCATTGCTAAAGTAAATAAAAGCTAGCTTTTCGATTGCAAGCCATGATCGTGTTTTGGTAAACGGCACATCTGGGTGACACAGTCCGTAACCGGTCTTCTCATTTGCAATGCAGGAACCATCTCCGGCTACTGCTGCTGCCAAGAAATACCGACTTCCGTACAAAGTGAAGGTGTTGCTGGCAGTGTCTGTCATCGCAGTCATTGTGGGATTCACTCTCCTGCTGCTGAATCTGAAGCCGAAGAGACATCGTGTTGAATTTTGTGTCACGAAAGGTTGCCAAGAACATAGGTGAGACAGAGGCAAGGCTTACTTTTACAGAATCGAGTAATTAAGACTGGTCACACCACAGAAGCTTTGACTACAATAGGTCACAGCGACGCACTTAATATATAAAAAGTATTCATGATTGGTTTGGCAAGCTTGGTGGCCTTTAAACTTCTTTTTTTTTCATTTTCGAATAGTGTTATTTGCTACGTGGTGTCGAACACGAATAGTTACCGCGACTACTTTACGCTTAGAAAACCCAGCTTTGCAAGGGCCACGACAAATAAAGCGCCAAGTGGGCTGCATTTTTATATGCCTAATGAAAACGAGCATATTGCGTCAAACAAAGACACGATTCATCAAAACACCATTTGTTCATATTTAAATTCAAGGAATCAATTGGCGAATGAAATGACACTTTGACCAAATGAGTATCTATCTATCTATCTATCTATCTATCTATCTATCTATCTATCTATCTATCTATCTATCTATCTATCTATCTATCTATCTATCTATCTATCTATCTATCTATCTATCTATCTATCTATCTATCTATCTATCTATCTATCTATCTATCTATCTATCTATCTATCTATCTATCTATCTATCTATCTTTTTTTTCGCAGGGACCGTATAGAAAGTCAAATGGATAAGAACATTGAACCTTGCCACGACTTTGGCGCTCACGTGTGCGGACGCTGGAAGGGTATTGGAGAGTCCTACATGTCACGCTCTCAGATGAACGATATGCTCCTGGCGTGGCTCCTCAACTTTCCGAAGACGCTGAGAACCGGCGTGGTTCACTTTCCAGCCGGCAGGAAAATCGATGCGATATTTAAAAGCTGCATGGCACAAGAGGAGTCCGAAATTCACATACTGAAAGAATTCATGGAAGCACGGGGTATCCTCTGGCCAGAGAAATCACCAGAGGATGTACCTCCGGCTATGGCCCTGTTCGACCTTTCCTTCAACTGGAACGCCGACCTGTGGTTTGCTCTCAGGGTACTGCCAGCTGTCTCAGGGAAAGTTCAAAGGCGTATATTCTTCGGAATTAACGGCGAGATCGTCATTTGGAAAGCTTTGATGCAGACGATTCCAAAGAAACACTTGGAAAGCGTGTACACCGGACTCTTCAGGATATTCATCAACGACTCGCGCAGCGTGCCTGACCACGATGAGATGTCAGAAACAATTCGCATTCTTGAATACGTGTTTGATACCATAGTGCCGGCAGGGTTTTCCAAAGCTCGCGCAGGGGCTTTCTTTCGCCTAGGCGAGATCGACAAGATCACTTCTCTGCCCCTTGCGGTGCATATGCGAGACATGTTCAACGCCGTGCTGAGAATCACTCCTCCTGTCACATTAGACGAACTGGTGCTTGTGAGCGACCTGTCTGTGTTCAACAGCATAATGAAGGTACTAAACAGGGTTAATGACACGACACTGTTGCGCCATGTGGCATACTTGTTTGCTCAAACATACGGGGCAGTAGCCTACCCCAGAGGCTTTCTGCTCGTCCTTCATGGCAGTGAGGCCCAGGCCAAGGAGGCACGGCCTCGTTTTTGCGCTCGTCGAGTCGAGCCAAGCTTCAAGCTCCTTGTAGCCGCCTTGACTTCCGTCGCTCAATTTTCAGAAGAGGAACGGCGAAGTGTCGTCGAACGTTTGGAAGAAATTGTCCAGGTGAGCGCCTGGCAACATTCGATGCTAGGCTAGTTTTTCTTCGTGAGTGTTATCCAGCGCCATATTGTGCCACAAGCACGCAAAGTCGTGTTAGGAGGGATGATGTCATGCTTTTCTATGTGTTCGCTTTAAGAATTAGCGCTATATAACTTTCACAAACAAATATACGCATAAAGAGCCAGCCCCTCTATATCACCTGTTAAACGCCACAATGAACGACTGCTTGTTATTGTCTTTGCTGTGCTTGTTCAAGCTGTGCCCGCAAGTCTATTCCAGAGCTTCCAGCCGCACTCCTTCAGAAGCGTAACCATACAGAGAACCAAGCTAAGCATGCGATAAACAATACCTCTCTCGGCGCTCACCCAGGCATAACTAAGTTAGGCCACTGCCAACTTTTTTTGGAGCAGCACTTCCGAAAATGCTTATCATTTTTTGTGCCTTAGTCACCTCCCCCGATAAGTGAATCAAATTTTTGCGTTCTCATGTCCATCACTTTGGCGGCAGGTATGCGTTGAGAATGGGGTCGAAATATGTCACTTTATGGTTGCATGGTCATTTCTGTAGCCACCGTACGTGTCACACATCAATGCATGTGACGTTGCTATTGATTGATATGTGGGGTTTAACGTCCCAAAACCACTTCATGATTATGAGAGACACCGTAGTGGAGGGCTCCGAAAATTTCGACCACCTGGGGTTCTTTAACGTGCACCCAAATCTGAGCACACGCGCCTACAACATTTCCGCCTCCATCGGAAATGCAGCCGCCGCAGCCGGGATTTGAACCCGCGCCATGCGGGTCAGCAGCCGAGTACCTTAGCCACTAGACCACCGCGGCGGGGCATGTGACGTTGCTATCTCGCTCACCTCTAGTCGCAATGCTTTCCGATTCCCACATATTCTATTTAAGCTATGTACTCGGCTAGTGGAACTGGGGTGCTCAGCCACACTATTTCCCTCAACTCGGAGCATGTTTGGTAGGGGCGCAATATGATCTTATTTCTTTTTACGACACCCTTACAGTCAAGGCGAATTGCCGTTTCTACCGCATCCTTTGAAAGCGATCGCCAAGAAAGAACGCTGTGATACGCGAATCATTACGAGCACGAATTCTGTATGACTCCATGGACACTGCGATGTTCCTTCACCGCAGGTGGCTATGAACAAAACAGGTGCCTCCTCATGGCTCGACTCGAGGATCAAGAAAGCAGCCTTGGAGAAGCTCAGCAACGTCCAAACTGTCGTGTGGCCTTCGCAGAAGTTCCTGTCTCCGAGTCGGCTCGAGGAAGTGTACAAACGTTTCCCCGAAGACGCCACGTCCTTTACCGAGTTCTGGATTGAGGCGCGTCGCAGTCAGCGTCTTCTGTTTGGCACTGATGCATCCACTGAAGAGCTGCTACTCGGGAACAACTACAAGATGCACCGACTGAGAGCTAAGTGGTTGACCGTTCCCACGGGGAAAAGCGTGGGAAACGCTCTGGTGGCCAAGACGTATGACAACAACCCGACAGGTTATCACTCTCGCTAGTTGACGGCCCTCTCCCAATTAAAAAGGGGGTGGGGTCCAAAATATTTTTGGGGCGGAGTTTCCCATCAATTAAACGCGCATGATTGGACCCAGGTAGAGGTCTCTTGTCCCCAAGGAAGAGAGGAGGGGGATTTAGGCGCAGGATTTTGCCCTGCTAGGCAGACTAGTCGCTGACCAAGATGGTGTAGAAACAGATCAACAAGCATCTCTTCTAGAAGTTTTTAGTGTGGCTCTGTATCGGCTGGCCACCTAAACTTAGCCGTTCGTCTAGCTGTGACGCAATATTAACGCCTGCAACGTAGACATCGGGACTTCGCCTCGAGTTAGCTCAACCTGCTTGAAGTCGCCTGCAAGCACTAGCCTCCCGGAGCCACCAGCGTTGCAACACCGCCGACATCGCAGTCGTGCCAGAACTCTCTTCGACTTCTCGCGTCCGATCGTCGGGGACACAACGCTGCCGGTCATCACACGTATGCCTTCACCTGTTTATATCTTCGAACTTTCTCCTCCGTCGTTCTATTCTTGTTAGTTTGTGTAGTTTGTAATAGTTCTCTCTCGGTAAGCTGATTATTGTTTCTGTATCTAATTTTGTTGTATCAAGTGTTGAGTATTTGGTTAGTTGTATTGAAGTGTGTATTAGATCTCGTGTGCTGCAATATCACTAGAGTAAAGTTTGTTTTGTTTTCCTCCACGTCTCTGATCTCTTCACTGTCTTGCTTGCGTAGCGGAACGACCAACCTGCTGTCATTCCCGTCGCCGACTTCGCGCTGGCGACGCTAGAGTGGCAGCTTGTAACAAAACCTGGCGTCGCGAGACAGGACGTCCGTACAAGAGTTAAGGACAGTGAGAGGGTGAACGAGAACCGTGGGACAGCGTGGTGATAGAGCCGCACAGTGAATGCGTTTTAGCCTGCATAAGATTGCGCTGGTTTTATAGTGGCGTTATAGTGACACTTTGCAGTATGGAGTGTATGAATTTGGATAAGTGGATCGCGCGCACGGTAAACAGTTAGGCCTCGATGGCGCCGAACTGAGGACAATGGTTAAGGAGCAGCAGGAACAGGCGTTAGCCAGAGAAGAGCGGCAATGGCCCGGGAGGTAAAGAAAGGGAGAGAGACGCGAAGAAAGGAGAGAGAACGAGAAGCGGCAAGGGAAGCGGCTAGGGAAGCGGAGAACGGGAAGTGCAGTTACTGCAATTAAAGATCGCCTCAATGAGAGTAGCAGTCGTGAGCAGATCCAGCAGTGAGCACGGCGATGCGGGGAGGAGCCGAGTTTGAGAATACACGCAGGTAGATGCTCGTCACCTTTGACGAAGGAAGGGACGACTTAGAGCGTTTATACGCCGGTTTGAGAGCATCGCAGAGGGCAAAAGTGGCCTGAAAGCCAATGGGTGACGGCGCTTTCGACATGTCCTTACAGGAGAGGCGCCTAAGTGTTATGGCAGGCTACCGACTGCAGATGCAGGCGGACTACACCAAGGTTAAAACCGCCCTCCTGAAGCGCTTTCGCTTCACGGCGGATGGGTTCCGAGACAAGTTTAATAAGGAGAGGCCAGTAGGGGGTGAAACAGCAACACAGTACGCGGCCCGCTTAAGACATTACTTCGATAGATGGGTTGAGCTGTCCAAAACTGAGACAGAATTCGAGTCCCTCCGAGCATTGTTGATTAGAGAGAGGTTTTTTGCATGGATGTGGTTCGAACCTGGCATTATATTTGAAAGAAAGGAGGGCGGCATCCCTGGAAGACATGCTTGAGCTGGCAGACCAGTTTTTGGAAGCTCAGGGTGGAGCAAGCCTAGCGAAAACAAAGAAAGATGGTCCCATAACGGACGAAAAGGGGAAATACGAAAAAGGAGGCAACAGCCACTCACCACTACCACGGTGCTATATTTGCAATCGTGGGAATCACCCACCGCACTTGTGTCGCAACAGACCTGCCAGCTAATGTAGCCATCGTCTGCTTCAAGTGTGGGAAAAAAGGACATAGGGCAAACGACTGCCGGTCAGGAGCAAATAACTCCCTCAGGCGTCCTGCCTCTACGCACCAAGGGAAACGCGTGAGGATCCCATATGCGACGGGTATGTCGAGCTTAGGAATGGCGAAAAAGTCCCCGTCGTCAACGCCGTAAGGGTGACACCGCCGAAAAATCTGGCCGAGAACCTACCAGTGGCCACAGGGACCCTCCGAGGCACAGACATATCAGTGTTGCGGGATACGGGGTGCAACACAGTAATCGTGCGGAGGAAGTTGGTGAAGGAAGACGAGCTGACAGGTACAAGCAGACTCGTCTACTTGGTTGACGGAACAGCGAGGATGCTGCCCGAAGCACGGATTGAGGTTGACACCCCCCTACTTTACTGGCAATCTGACAGCACTGTGTCTGCAAGATCCACTGTATGACATCATTCTGGGCAATATCGAGGGCGTAAGACCTCCTAATGATCCCAGAAAGCAGACTGAAAAACCAGTCGCGACAAAGGGTTTAAGGGAAGAGCCTGTGGCAGCAGCTATAACCCGTTCCCAAGCGCATGCACAGCCGGGAAAATTTGCCAAGCTTCGTACGCCTGGGACCACGGCGGGATTGCCGGGAGATAACTATGGCTGCGAGCAGAGGGGAGATGCGACACTCAAACAGTGTTTTGAGAAGATCGGCAGGAAGCAAACATGCCGAAATGAGAAGGGAATCATCGAGTACAAACAAGAACAGGGACTGCTGTACCGACAGTACACAGAGGCCAACGGACGGCTTGTACGCCAATTAGTCGTTCCGCGCTGCCACCGAGAAGCTGTGCTTAAAACAGGCACACGATGGTATAATGGCAGGACACTTGGGCACGCAGAAAACCAAGGACCGGATCTCGGAGGAGTTCTTTTGGCCAGGCATCACAGCTGACGTAAAAAGGTTCGTCGCCTCATGTGACATTTGTCAGCGCACCGTACCAAAGGGCCGTGTACCACATGTTCCACTGGGGAGGGCACCCATAATCGACACCCCGTTCAAGCGAGTGGCGATCGATATAGTGGGACCGATTCACCCGCCCTCAAAGCATGGGAACCGATACATTTTGACTTTGATGGATTATGCCACCCGGTATCCAGACGCAGTGGCGCTCCCGAGTATCGAAACTGAGCGAGTGGCCGAAGCCCTGGTCGAGATGTTCTCCCGATTTGGCGTCCCCCGCGAGGTACTGAGCGACCGTGGCACGAACTTCACATCGGACCTGATGAAGGAAGTAGCGCGGCTCCTTTCCGTGCGCCAGCTCCACACCACCCCATATCACCCCATGGCGAATGGCTTGGTGGAAAAATTCAACGGCACCTTAAAATTAATGTTGAAGCGCATGTGCGCCGAAAAACCGAGAGATTGGGACCGCTACCTGGCACCTCTCCTCTTTGCTTATAGGGAGGTTCCGCAGGCCAGTATGGGGTTTTCACCCTTCGAGCTTCTCTACGGCCGCCATGTGAGGGGACCCTTGGCGATACTGAAGGAGCTGTGGACGAACGCCGACTTGACTGAAGAAGCTAAGACGACGTACCAGCATGTCTTCGACCTTCGGAACCGTTTGGAGGAAACGTGCCGCCTGGCACACGAGGAGTTGGAAAAAGCCGGAGCACGGTACACGAAGCTGTACAATCGAAAGGCGAAGGAGCGGAGTTTCAACCCCGGAGACAAGGTACTGATTTTACTTCCAACCGACACGAACAAGCTGCTGCTGCAATGGAAGGGCCCTTTTGAAGTCCGGGAAAAGAAAGGTGAAGCTGACTACGTCGTAGACACGGCTGGCGGCAGAAAAATCTTCCACGCCAACTTACTAAAAAGATACGAGGAGAGGGACAGCCCCTCCACCAAGGTGTGCAACGTGACATTTGGTGTTGTGGAATCGAGCGAGGACGAGAATATTCCAACCCCTGACTGGCTGAAAGTAGAAGGGGAAGAAGACGTGAAGCTCTCCGACAAACTGGACGCTCAGCAGATCGGACAGCTGCAAAGAATTGTCAGGGAACACGCTCGTATTTTCTCGGATGTCCCGGGCAAAACTGACTGGGTCCACTGCAACCTCGAACTCACCACGAGTAACCCCGTCCACGTGAAACAATACCCTCTTCCCTTTGCAACGCGGGAAGGTGTAGAGAAAGAGGTGCGGGAGATGGAGAAGCTCGGCATCATTGAGAAATCAGAGTCACCTTATAATTCGCCAGTCATTTTGGTAAAGAAACCCGACGGGACAAATCGACTGTGTATCGATTTTCGACGCCTGAACAACGTTCTGGTGGCCGACTCCGAACCTATGACAAGAACTGACGCGGTGTTTGCTACAGTGGGAAAGAAGAAGTATTTCTCGAAGCTCGACTTCGTGAAGGGCTATTGGCAGATCCCGCTGACCGAAGAGTCCAAGCGAAGACGGCCTTCTCGACGACATCGGGACTATATCAGTTCCGCTTCATGCCATTCGGCATCAAGACAGCGCCTGCTGTATTTGCTAAGTTGATGCGGAAGGTTGCAGAAGGTATACCCGGTGTGGACCACTACTACGATGATGTACTGGTAGCCACCGAGACATGGAAGAGCACCTGAGGTCTCTGGGACTGCTTTTTGAGCGCATACAGAGGGCCGGGCTTACAGTGCGCCCCAGTAAATGCGAACTTGGTGTAGAAGAAATCGACTTCTTGGGACACCGAGTTGGCAGGGGCAGATTGCAACCACTGGGGAAAACACTCGACAAGATCGAAGCTGCACCACGTCCTTCAACCAAGCGACAAGTGCGCGCCTTCCTCGGTTTGACCGGGTACTATCGGGAATTTATCCCGAATTACGCAGAAGTCAGCGCTCCCCTTACAGATTTAACTCGGAAGGGCGAAGCTAACTCGGTGAAATGGACAGCAGCCCACGAGGAGGCTTTTCGAAGTCTCAAACAACATGTCTCGACGGAGCCGATACTACGGCTACCAGATTTGCACCAACCATTCGTACTTCGAACGGACGCATCGGACACAAGTCTCGGAGCCGTGCTCATGCAGGCCCACGAAGGCAAGCTCCACCCCACAGCTTATGCCAGCCGAAAGCTGCTTCCACGGGAGGCTTCCTATAGTACCATCGAACGCGAATGTCTCGCGTTGGTATGGGGAATTCAGAAATTCTCCATGTACTTATATGGAGTACATTTTTGTGTCCAGACAGACCACCAGCCTCTGAGTTATATCCAACAGGCGAAACAGCTGAACGCTCGAGTACTTCGATGGAGTTTACTACTCCAAGAGTACCAGTTCACCATTACGCATATTAAGGGTAGCGAAAACGTGGGAGCCGATTACTTGAGCCGGATATAGTTCTTGAGGTCTATGAGCATGTTGTTTTTTTTTCCTTTCGTCGGTTGTTTTCTGTTTGTATGTGCGTATTTCATTGTATAAGAAGTGTATTTTGAGTTATTTTCTTTTTGCTTGGTGCATTGGTTGTTTTTACTTGCTGTAATGCACATTGAAGGATTGCACTACAGTAGAGGAGCGCACCTGTTCCGTTTTGTTTCGTAGTATACATTCGTGCAGTGTATTCTGTATTGATGGCTGCCGTACACGGCTATTTCCTCTTCTTGTTTGTATTGCGCCTTGATATTGTTGCGTGTAACTGAAGCTGGTACTCTAACAATTGTTTGTTTTTCCTTTTGTTGTTACTTTGATGCACTCTGCCTATGTATGTTGTGTATGAGAGGGACAGTCCTCATGTCTCCCTTGTTGGTGGTGTTTTGTTCCTTGTTGTCGAAAAATTCCCCTCCGTGTGAACAAATGTTATGAATAACATTCTGAAAGTGGGGGGCAATGTCACGGACGGCCATTTTTGGCGACACCGCGTCACGGCAATTAACGGGCGCCGTACTCCCCGACTGACCGTGAGAAACGGCGGCGCATGAAAGGGAGCCGAGAAGTGCAAAATGGGGTGCTCTTCTTAGAACGTCGCCGCCGACGGTTAATCCTTTTGTAACTGTGGCGGCGTCTGCAAGGTCGTAGAAGGCCGCGGTATACCCCGAACAAGGATTAGACTACGAGACGCACCGGCTGAGAGCCAAACGTTTGACCGTTCCCACGGGGAAAAGCGTGGGAAACGCTCTGGTGGCCAAGCCGTATGACAACAACCCGACAGGTTGTCACTCTCGCTAGTTGAGGGCCCTCTCCCAATTAAAAAGGGGTGGGGTCAAAATATTTTTGGGGCGGAGTTTCCATCAATTAAACGCGCATGATTGGACCCATGTAGAGGTCTCTTGTCCCCAAGGAAGAGAGCGAGGAGACACGAGGGGATTTAAGCGCAGGATTTTGCCCTGCTAGGGAGACTAGTCGCTGACCAAGATGGTGTAGAAACAGATCAACAAGCATCTCTTCTAGAAGTTTTTAGTGTGGCTCTGTATCGGCTGGCCACCTAAACTTAGCCGTTCGTCTAGTTGTGACGCGATATTAACGTCTGCAACGTAGACATCGGGACTTCGCCTCGAGTTAGCTCAACCTGCTCGAAGTCACCTGCAAGCACTAGCCTCCCGGAGCCACCAGCGTTGCAACACCGCCGACATCGCAGTCGTGCCAGAACTCTCTTCGACTTCTCGCATCCGATCGTCGGGGACACAACGCTGCCGGTCATCACACGTATGCCTTCACCTGTTTATATCTTCGAACTTTCTCCTCCGTAGTTCTATTCTTGTTAGTTTGTGTAGTTTGTAATAGTTCTCTCTCGTAAGCTGATTTATTGTTTCTGTTATATATTTTTAGTTGTATCAAGTGTTGATGTATTTTGTTAGTTGTATTGAAGTGTTGTATTAGATCCCGTGTGCTGCAATATCACTAGAGTAAAGTTGTTTTGTTTTCTCACGTCTCTGATCTCTTCACTGTCTCTGCTTGCGTACGGAACGAACCAACCTGCTGTCATTCCCGTCGCCGACTTCGCGCTGGCGACGCTAGAGTGGCAGCTTGTAACAAAACTGGCGTCCGCGAGACAGGACGTTCCGTACAAGAGTAAGACAGTGAGAGGTGAACGAGAACCGTGTGGACAGCGTGGTGATAGAGCCGCACAGTTGAAGTGGTTTTAGCCTGCATAAGATTGCGCTGGTTTTATAGTGGCGTTATAGTGACACTTTGCAGTATGGAGTGTATGAATTTGGATAAGTGGATCGCGCACGGTAAACAGTTAGGCCTCGAGGGCGCCGAACTGAGACAATGGGTTAAGGAGCAGCAGGAACAGGCGTTACCCAGAGAAGAGCGGGCCCTTGCCCGGGAGGTAAAAGAAAGGGAGAGAGAACGCGAAGAAAAGGAGAGAGAACGAGAAGCGGCAAGGGAAGCGGCTAGGGAAGCCGGAGAACGGGAAGTGCAGTTACTGCAATTAAAGATTCGCCTCAATGAGAGTAGCAGTGTGAGCAGATCCAGCAGTGAGCACGGCGATGCCGGGGAGGAGCCGAGTTTGAGAATACACGCAGGTAGACTGCTCGTCACCTTTGACGAAGGAAGGGACGACTTAGATGCGTTTATACGCCGGTTTGAGAGCATCGCCAGAGGGCAAAAGTGGCCTGAAAGCCAATGGGTGACGGCGCTTTCGACATGTCTTACAGGAGAGGCGCTAAGTGTTTATGGCAGGCTACCGCCTGCAGATGCAGCGGACTACACCAAGGTTAAAACCGCCCTCCTGAAGCGCTTTCGCTTCACGGCGGATGGGTTCCGAGACAAGTTTAATAAGGAGAGGCCAGTAGGGGGTGAAACAGCAACACAGTACGCGGCTCGCTTAAGACATTACTTCGATAGATGGGTTGAGCTGTCCAAAACTGAGACAGAATTCGAGTCCCTCCGAGCATTGTTGATTAGAGAGAGGTTTTTGCATGGATGTGGTTCGAACCTGGCATTATATTTGAAAGAAAGGAGGGCGGAATCCCTGGAAGACATGCTTGAGCTGGCAGACCAGTTTTTGGAAGCTCAGGGTGGAGCAAGCCTAGCGAAAACAAAGAAAGATGGTCCCATAACGGACGAAAAGGGGAAATACGAAAAAGGAGGCAACAGCCACTCACCACTACCACGGTGCTATATTTGCAATCGTGGGAATCACCCACCGCACTTGTGTCGCAACAGACCTGCCGCTAATGTAGCCATCGTCTGCTTCAAGTGTGGGAAAAAAGGACATAGGGCAAACGACTGCCGGTCAGGAGCAAATAACTCCCTCAGGCGTCCTGCCTCTACGCACCAAGGGAAACGCGTGAGGATCCCATATGCGACGGGTATGTCGAGCTTAGGAATGGCGAAAAAGTCCCCGTCGTCAACGCCGTAAGGGTGACACCGCCGAAAAATCTGGCCGAGAACCTACCAGTGGCCACAGGGACCCTCCGAGGCACAGACATATCAGTGTTGCGGGATACGGGGTGCAACACAGTAATCGTGCGGAGGAAGTTGGTGAAGGAAGACGAGCTGACAGGTACAAGCAGACTCGTCTACTTGGTTGACGGAACAGCGAGGATGCTGCCCGAAGCACGGATTGAGGTTGACACCCCCTACTTTACTGGCAATCTGACAGCACTATGTCTGCAAGATCCACTGTATGACCTCATTCTGGGCAATATCGAGGGCGTAAGACCTCCTAATGATCCCAGAAAGCAGACTGAAAAACCAGTCGCGACAAAGGAGTTAAGAGAAGAGCCTGTGGCAGCAGCTATAACCCGTTCCCAAGCGCATGCACAGCCGGGAAAATTTGCCAAGCTTCGTACGCCTGGGACCACGGCGGGATTGCCGGGAGATAACTATGGCTGCGAGCAGAGGGGAGATGCGACACTCAAACAGTGTTTTGAGAAGATCGGCAGGAAGCAAACATGCCGAAATGAGAAGGGAATCATCGAGTACAAACAAGTACAGGGACTGCTATACCGACAGTACACAGAGGCCAACGGACGGCTTGTACGCCAATTAGTCGTTCCACGCTGCCACCGAGAAGCTGTGCTTAAAACGGCACACGATGGTATAATGGCAGGACACTTGGGCACGCAGAAAACCAAGGACCGGATCTCGGAGGAGTTCTTTTGGCCAGGCATCACAGCTGACGTAAAAGGTTCGTCGCCTCATGTGACATTTGTCAGCGCACCGTACCAAAGGGCCGTGTACCACATGTTCCACTGGGGAGGGCACCCATAATCGACACCCCGTTCAAGCGAGTGGCGATCGATATAGTGGGACCGATTCACCCGCCCTCAAAGCATGGGAACCGATACATTTTGACTTTGATGGATTATGCCACCCGGTATCCAGACGCAGTGGCGCTCCCGAGTATCGAAACTGAGCGAGTGGCCGAAGCCCTGGTCGAGATGTTCTCCCGATTTGGCGTCCCCCGCGAGGTACTGAGCGACCGTGGCACGAACTTCACATCGGACCTGATGAAGGAAGTAGCGCGGCTCCTTTCCGTGCGCCAGCTCCACACCACCCCATATCACCCCATGGCGAATGGCTTGGTGGAAAAATTCAACGGCACCTTAAAATTAATGTTGAAGCGCATGTGCGCCGAAAAACCGAGAGATTGGGACCGCTACCTGGCACCTCTCCTCTTTGCCTATAGGGAGGTTCCGCAGGCCAGTATGGGGTTTTCACCCTTCGAGCTTCTCTACGGCCGCCATGTGAGGGGACCCTTGGCGATACTGAAGGAGCTGTGGACGAACGCCGACTTGACTGAAGAAGCTAAGACGACGTACCAGCATGTCTTCGACCTTCGGAATCGTTTGGAGGAAACGTGCCGCCTGGCACACGAGGAGTTGGAAAAAGCCGGAGCACGGTACACGAAGCTGTACAATCGAAAGGCGAAGGAGCGGAGTTTCAACCCCGGAGACAAGGTACTGATCTTACTTCCAACCGACCCGAATAAGCTGCTGCTGCAATGGAAGGGCCCTTTTGAAGTCCGGGAAAAGAAAGGTGAAGCTGACTACGTCGTAGACACGGCTGGCGGCAGAAAAATCTTCCACGCCAACTTACTAAAAAGATACGAGGAGAGGGACAGCCCCTCCACCAAGGTGTGCAACGTGACATTTGGCGTTGTGGAATCGAGCGAGGACGAGAATATTCCAACCCCTGACTGGCTGAAAGTAGAAGGGGAAGAAGACGTGAAGCTCTCCGACAAACTGGACGCTCAGCAGATCGGACAGCTGCAAAGAATTGTCAGGGAACACGCTCGTATTTTCTCGGATGTCCCGGGCAAAACTGACTGGGTCCACTGCAACCTCGAACTCACCACGAGTAACCCCGTCCACGTGAAACAATACCCTCTTCCCTTTGCAACGCGGGAAGGTGTAGAGAAAGAGGTGCGGGAGATGGAGAAGCTCGGCATCATTGAGAAATCAGAGTCCCCTTATAATTCGCCAGTCATTTTGGTAAAGAAACCCGACGGGACAAATCGACTGTGTATCGATTTTCGACGCCTGAACAACGTTCTGGTGGCCGACTCCGAACCTATGACAAGAACTGACGCGGTGTTTGCTACAGTGGGAAAGAAGAAGTATTTCTCGAAGCTCGACTTCGTGAAGGGCTATTGGCAGATCCCGCTGACCGAAGAGTCCAAAGCGAAGACGGCCTTCTCGACGACATCGGGACTATATCAGTTCCGCTTCATGCCATTCGGCATCAAGACAGCGCCTGCTGTATTTGCTAAGTTGATGCGGAAGGTTGCAGAAGGTATACCCGGTGTGGACCACTACTACGATGATGTACTGGTAGCCACCGAGACATGGGAAGAGCACCTGAGGTCCCTGGGACTGCTTTTTGAGCGCATACAGAGGGCCGGGCTTACAGTGCGCCCCAGTAAATGCGAACTTGGTGTAGAAGAAATCGACTTCTTGGGACACCGAGTTGGCAGGGGCAGATTGCAACCACTGGGGAAAACACTCGACAAGATCGAAGCTGCACCACGTCCTTCAACCAAGCGACAAGTGCGCGCCTTCCTCGGTTTGACCGGGTACTATCGGGAATTTATCCCGAATTACGCAGAAGTCAGCGCTCCCCTTACAGATTTAACTCGGAAGGGCGAAGCTAAGTCGGTGAAATGGACAGCAGCCCACGAGGAGGCTTTTCGAAGTCTCAAACAACATGTCTCGACGGAGCCGATACTACGGCTACCAGATTTGCACCAACCATTCGTACTTCGAACGGACGCATCGGACACAAGTCTCGGAGCCATGCTCATGCAGGCCCACGAAGGCAAGCTCCACCCCACAGCTTATGTCAGCCGTAAGCTACTTCCACGGGAGGCTTCCTATAGTACCATCGAACGCGAATGTCTCGCGTTGGTATGGGGAATTCAGAAATTCTCCATGTACTTATATTGAGTACATTTTTCTGTCCAGACAGACCACCAGCCTCTGAGTTATATCCAATGGGCGAAACAGCTGAACGCTCGAGTACATTGATGGAGTTTACTACTCCAAGAGTACCAGTTCACCATTACGCATAATAAGGGTAGCGAAAACGTGGCAGCCGATTACTTGAGCCGGATATAGTTCTTGAGGTCGATGAGCATGTTGTTTTTTTTTCCTCCCGTCGGTTGTTTTCTGTTTGTATGTACGTATTTCATTGTATAAGAAGTGTATTTTGAGTTATTTTCTTTTTGCTTGGTTTATTGGTTGTTTTTACTTGCTGTAATGCACATTGAAGGATTGCACTACAGTAGAGGAGCGCACCTGTTCCGTTTTGTTTCGTAGTATACATTCATGCAGTGTATTCTGTATTGATGGCTGCCGTACACGGCTATTTCCTCTTCTTGTTTGTATTGCGCCTTGATATTGTTGCGTGTAACTGAAGCTGGTACTCTGACAATTGTTTGTTTTTCCTTTTGTTGTTACTTTGATGCACTCTGCCTATGTATGTTGTGTATGAGAGGGACAGTCCTCATGCCTCCCTTGTTGGTGGTGTTTTGTTCCTTGTTGTCGGAAAAATTCCCCTCCGTGTGAACAAATGTTATGAATAACATTCTGAAAGTGGGGGCCAATGTCACGGACGGCCATTTTTTGGCGACACCGCGTCACGGCAATTAACGGGCGCCGTACTCCCCGACTGACCGTGAGAAACGGCGGCGCATGAAAGGCAGCCGAGAAGTGCAAAATGGGGTGCTCCTCTTAGAACGTCGCCGCCGACGGTTAATCCTTTTGTAACTGTGGCGGCGTCTGCAAGGTCGTAGAAGGCCGCGGTATACCCCGAACAAGGATTAGACTACAAGATGCACCGACTGAGAGCTAAGTGGTTGACCGTTCCCACGGGGAAAAGCGTGGGAAACGCTCTGGTGGCCAAGCCGTATGACAACAACCCGACAGGTTATCACTCTCGCTAGTTGACGGCCCTCTCCCAATTAAAAAGGGGGTGGGGTCCAAAATATTTTTGGGGCGGAGTTTCCCATCAATTAAACGCGCATGATTGGACCCAGGTAGAGGTCTCTCGTCCCCAAGGAAGAGAGCGAGGAGACACGAGGGGGATTTAAGCGCAGGATTTTGCCCTGCTAGGCAGACTAGTCGCTGACCAAGATGGTGTAGAAACAGATCAACAAGCATCTCTTCTAGAAGTTTTTAGTGTGGCTCTGTATCGGCTGGCCACCTAAACTTAGCCGTTCGTCTAGCTGTGACGCGATATTAACGTCTGCAACGTAGACATCGGGACTTCGCCTCGAGTTAGCTCAACCTGCTCGAAGTCACCTGCAAGCACTAGCCTCCCGGAGCCACCAGCGTTGCAACACCGCCGACATCGCAGTCGTGCCAGAACTCTCTTCGACTTCTCGCATCCGATCGTCGGGGACACAACGCTGCCGGTCATCACACGTATGCCTTCACCTGTTTCTATCTTCGAACTTTCTCCTCCGTCGTTCTATTCTTGTTAGTTTGTGTAGTTTGTAATAGTTCTCTCTCGTAAGCTGATTTATTGTTTCTGTTATATAATTTTTAGTTGTATCAAGTGTTGATGTATTTTGTTAGTTGTATTGAAGTGTTGTATTAGATCCCGTGTGCTGCAATATCACTAGAGTAAAGTTGTTTTGTTTTCTCACGTCTCTGATCTCTTCACTGTCTCTGCTTGCGTACGGAACGAACCAACCTGCTGTCATTCCCGTCGCCGACTTCGTGCTGGCGACGCTAGAGTGGCAGCTTGTAACAGTTATCCAGCGCCATATTTTGCCACAAGCACGCAAAGGCGTGTTAGGAGGGATGATGTCATGCTTTTCTATGTGTTCGCATTAAAAATTGGTGGTATATAACTTTCACAAACAAATATACGCATAAAGAGCTAGACCCTCTATGTCTCCTGTTAAACGCCACAATGAACGACTGCTTGTTATGGTCTTTGCTGTGCTTGTTCAAGCTGTGCCCGCAAGTGTATTCCAAAAATTCCAGTCGCACTCTTTTAGAAGCGTAACCATACAGAGAACCAAGCTAAGCATGCGATTAACAATACCTCTCTCGGCGCTCACCCAGACATAACTGAGTTAAGCCACAGCCAACTTTTTTCGGAGCAGCACTTCCGAAAATGCTTATCATTTTCTTGTGCCTTAATCACCTCCTCCAATTCGTGAATCAAATTTTTGCGTTCTCATGTACGTGTCCATCGCTTTGGCGGCAGGTATGCGTGGGAATGTGGTCGAAATATGTCACATTTTGGTTGCATTGTCATTTGTGTAGCCACCGTACGTGTCACACATCAAGGCATGTGACGTTGCTATCTCGCTCACCTGTAGTCGGAATGCTTTCCGATTCCCGAATATTCGATTCAAGCTATGTACCCGGCTAGTGTAACTGGTGTTCTCAGCCACACCATTTCCCTCAACTCGGAGCTTGTTTGGTGGGGGACGCAATATGATCGTATTTCTCTTTACGACACACTTACAGTCAAGGCGATTTGCCGTTTCTTCCGCGTCCCTTAAAAGCAATCGCCAAGAAAGAACGCTGTGATGCGCAAATTATTACGAGCACGAATTCTGTGTGACTTCATGGACACTGTCATGTTCCTTCACCGCAGGTGGCTATGAACAAAACAGGTGCTTCCTCATGGCTCGACTCGAGGATCAAGAAAGCAGCCTTGGAGAAGCTCAGCAACGTCCAAACTGTCGTGTGGCCTTCGCAGAAGTTCCTGTCTCCGAGTCGGCTCGAGGAAGTGTACAAACATTTCCCCGAAGACGCCACGTCCTTTACCGAGTTCTGGATCGAGGCGCGTCGCAGTCAGCGTCTTCTGTTTGGCACTGATGCAGCCACTGAGGAGCTGCTACTCGGGAACAACTACAATTTGCCGTACGTGGAGTACGTACAGGTGCTCAACCATCCTCTCCCTCTCCATCGGCGCACTGCAGCCACCGCTTTACTACTCGGACGGCACCAAAGCTATGTTGTACGGCGGTGCCTTGTACCTCTATGCTCGGGCACTCATCGGTGCCATTGACAGCGAGGGAGTCGAGGTGAGGGGAGAAGAGTGTAATAGGTAATGAAACCAGAGGAGTCATAGTGAAAGTTAATTGTAACGCTAATTAAAGAAACGTAATGTCCGAACAGTTCCTTCGCAATCACTGCAAGGCAGCATTGAAGTGTTCAGTATAGAAAGACTTTGTTCATTCGCACAACCAACTACGATATCAGTGACTCGTACATGTGGTCGAGTTTATCTCTTTCAATGGGCCTTTTTCTTGTACTATTAACTGGTTTAAATTCAGCCCATCCCTCGCACGGCGGAGGAGAAGGAGGAAGAAAGGAAATACGGGGTGGTTAGCCAGTCGGGAATCGGTGTAATCAGAAGCAGCCGGCAAAGAGCTCCATACAGGGCCTTGTTTGTATGAGGGTGCGTCATTCATATATCATAGGGTCTAGTTCAATTTATTTGGCATGTTTGTCATGCATGCAAGCACACACAATCACCACGCTAATGTGACGTGTATACAATGTACAATAGATGTATACAATAGTTGGCCTGTCAGTTATGTTTTCCCGCTACTTGTGTCATGCCATGACGATTTTTGTATCGATCCAGTTAACAAAATGGACGGAAGCGCATCAATACCGTGTCATGTAATTCCCACCGTACATGTTATGCATGTCATAATATGCGTGCTACCTGTGATGTTCGTCACTCACGCGATACCAAATTTGAAGTTTGTAAAACAATCTAAACGGCCCTGAGTGCACCATGATCGTGGCATCTAAGTGACGCCGTACATAGCATGAATGTCACGATTTTCATATTGCCACCTGCCAGTTATTTTCGTCTTACAAAAAGGTCTTGTCATATCAACTTTGGTACATATCCGTTTCATTAGACCGCCACGCGTCGCTCACCTCCATGCAACGTAAATTATATTGTACATGCCATGTGTGTCATACTTTGATGTCACCACCCGTAATTCATGTTTGTCATACAATCACATCATTCAATATCAAATTTAGTGAACATAAAGCTAGCAAAATAACCGTGATGAAGCCACACAGTTAAAATCGCATGCCACGCGCACTGCACATGAGCGTGGTCTGTCGATTTGGTTTGAGACACTGACAAATTTGTATAGTTTTTGGTGAAGACAACTGTGTTGTGCTGTAACAATGTACGTCCTCCGACATGACATTGTCAAACAACACTGCTTTCACACAGCACTATTCGTTTACGGTGGCATGCTTGTGTGAGACGTCGGATAACTTACCCAAATGACGACGATGAAGATGCGCTTTGAAGATACTGATTGAGCCGAGACGAGACACACACATGGCGTCTGTTTCCGTCCAGTTTATTCACTATCCGCTTTTTAAAAGCAGCATTCACGTCGTTGCACCCGCATCGAACCAACCAGCCCAACTAAGTGTGCTGACTATCTCAAATGGTCCGTTAAGATCCATCTGCCGTAAAGGCCGCTGAAAGGCGACGTCAAGCACTAATGTGCAAAAGTATGGCTTTAGCTGCACCGCGGATCGAGCTCTAGTCATCACATTGAGTTGTGAAAGTGTACAACTGCAAGCTGCCCTCCTTGGTTCTGGCAATGCGAGACCACATTCACAAAAGGAAAGCACCAGGAGCAAAAAAAAAAAACTCCATGACTAGGCGAATATTTCTTTACACCAGCGGTTAGGACGTTCGCATTTATTGTGGCACAGCTGCTATCGTCTGCGCCACTTCTACGTGCTCTTGATTAGCAACTGAAGTGAATGTGTGCCACTTTGCTTTTTATCAGCTTTTTATTTTCTACAAACATTCGTATACACATGTTGATAACGGCGAAAAAGTTTTGGCATTTTAATGATTTTGTTTTCAGGAGAAGCACCAGCAAAAGCAGCATAATGTGGACAGGCCTTCAGCACGTAGCTGTGGTGTGGGGTATTCGTTTGACTGTGCTTGAAAGCAAGATGTGTTGCCACTCCTTAGCACACTGCTGGTGCACTTTAAATTAGTTCAAGTTTGTTTTGCAACTTTCATTCCACGCTATCCTGGGTGCAGTGGACATACTGTGGTGGCTGTAGCATTGATAAACGTATGGTGACGGGCAAGGCAATCTTTCTTGGTGAGCGGCAGCTTAGAAGCTCTTCACGAATACGTCTTTGCAGAGGCTGTGCGCTTTGATCTCAGTGCGGGTACTTCGCAATTCCGAAGTACAGATGAATTCATAATGCTACGGAGCACACGGAATGGACTACAAATTATATCGTAGCACAAAACCTAGACTTCAATTGAATAACTTGTTAAAAAAATATCAGTGGCTAGGCACTCCTTACTGAAAGTTAACCAGCGAAAGCTGAAACGTGCGGCCCCGGTGTTTAGCAGTGGGTTCAAGCCGTCGCTGCACTGAAGCCTTTCACAATTATTAGCCACATGTTCGTCGTTCTTAATGAAGTTGGACACACGTTTGGCTTGGGTTTGCCGCAGTGCAGTGCTTATTTCACATGCCGCACTGTACCTCCCATAATCATGGTCACGGAGGAGTGTTACGAGCTGTTAAATGCGTTTTGCAATGCGTTAATCACAGTGGTTGTTCTCAAACCACAGGCGGTCACAGGCGTCGCAGCCAAAGCCGACGTGCCGCTGACGAAACTCCCGCCGAAAGCGGGCGTTCGCGCCGGCTACCGCGCCCCCGCTATCATCACGTTGACGCTGTTGCGCCCGCAACGCGGCTTGTTCCGCGCGACGTTGTTGCAAGCGCTTGACATCGCGAGATAACTCGGCGGCGTGGTTTGCGGGATCCGCCCGCCAGCGGCACTTGTCTTGCCGTTCGGGCCGTTCCACGCGCTCGCCGCTCAGCCGCAACGCACGTGCCGGGACCCTTGCTGCACGCAAGTGGGGGGCAAATAAGCCAATTGGCAACGCTCTTTCACCCTCCGCTTGTCTGTGGGAGGTGTGCCGGCCTGCGCGTTGCGGCTGTGCGGCGAGCGCGCGGAACGGTCCTTGGCAATGCAGCGCCGCTTAGAAGGCTGCAGGATCATCGGTACTCAGTTGATGCTGGCACTCGGCCTTGCGGGCCTTTTTTCGTGCCCGGACTACAACATCGGCCCGGTGAATGTTGTGAGCTCCCGCTCGTTTTGTGAGCTCTCTCGCGCTCTTCTAGAGTTGTCTGTGGCTTACCCACGTGGAAGCTAACTGCAGTAAGAGATACGCGCGTGCTCGCCGCCACGGTTGCAACGGGATCAACAACGTCACTCACAATGCAGCCAATGACACGCATGCTTGGGTACGACGCTGAAAACAATGTAACTGATAACACAGCCAATAGAGACCGCTCGGGACACCAAACCAGTGGGAGACCGATCGTGTCAACGATGCCTAATGGTTTTTAGTTTCTCCTAGCGATATACAGCTTTCGCTGTAAAAAAAGCATGTGAGAGGGTGTGAAAGATATGTGGCGGTAATTTTTAGGGGTGAAGTATTTTAGGCCTGATGCTTTTCTCTGGTTCTGGTTTTTTGGTTGCGACGACAATATTGCTTTCCTTATTGCCACGTTCCATTTCACAAGTTTTTGTTATCGTTCCGAAACATCCCGCGATTCTCGGTGCAAACCGCGCCTGCAGAGTTCCAGAAGGTTCCGGACTGTAGTAGATCATTTCGATAAGATCACGCCCACTGTGCGAACGGTACAGACTGTTCTGGAACCTACGCCACCGCCAGCCATAACGCTAGAACATTCGACGGCAAGGGTATAAATGCCGACGCGCTTCGCCGCTTGTCAGTTGTTGATCGAAGGCTGACGCTGTGTTCGCCGCTATCAGTCCGAGACTGCTATCTGTGCAAAACTGCTGCTGTAATTAGACTTTCCCTTTACCGGGCACAGGTTCGCCCAAATAAACAGTTAAATCACAACACGAAGTTTTCTGTCTTTGGCCACGTCACGACCCCGTGACATCTGGTGGAGGTGCTGCTTCGTTCATGTACCGGACGCCCCCGTCAAGCCGTTAACCCAGCCCCCTTCGCGGAGAAGACACCAACGCCAACCAAGAGCAGCGAACGAGCCGCCGACAGCAAGGTCTCCCACCGGAATACGGCCTGCTACAAGACAAGGCGCGGAAGACCAAGACCATGACCTCGACTGCAGCGACAATGACAACCGGAGCGTCCCAGCCCGCGATCGTCATTCATCAACCCAGGGAACCACCAACGTTCCATGGCTCATCGTTTGAAGACCCGAAAACCTGGCTAGAAACATACGACCGTGTGGCCGCCCTCAACCACTGGGACAACGAAGAAAAGCTCCGTCGTGTGTACTTCTACCTGGAAGACACCGCAAGGACCTGGCTAGAGAATCGGGAGTCCATGCTCCGAACATGGGATGTCTTCTGCGGCGCATTTCTTCAAACGTTCGCAAGCGTCACTCGCAAAGAGAGGGCAGCTGCTCTACTCGAGACCCGGGTTCAGCTACCAAATGAAAAGGTTGGAATTTTCACAGAGGAGATGACCCGCCTATTTCGTCATGCTGACCCAGACATGCCTGAGGAAAAGAAAGTTCGTTTCCTCATGCGAGGGGTCAAACAGGAGCTCTTCGCGGGACTAATGAGGAATCCACCGAACACCGTCCAAGAATTTGTATCCGAGGCGACCACCATCGAAAAAACGCTGGACATGCGCACCAGACAATATAATCATCGCCTGACTCCAGAATGCGCTGCTGCTCAAGCCAGTGAATCCGACGACCTGCGTGAAACGATCCGAGCGATCGTGCGGGAAGAGCTGCGCAAACTGTTGCCTTCGGCGCAGCCTCAAGTGGATTCGATCGCCGACATTGTGCGAGAAGTCCGGCAATCGCTTCGAATTCCCGAAACACCGCCACCCGAGCCAGAAACTATGAGCTACGCCGCTGCAGTGCGCCACAACGCTCCTCCCCGTCCACGCCAAAACGCCGCCCCGTCACACTTCCGTCGCCAGACGCCACCGCCGCCACCACCCCAACCGACGTCCAACCGTTCCCCAGCGGGCCAGCGCAGCGCACCGAGGAAAACGGACGTTTGGCGTGCACCTGACAACCGCCCGCTCTGCTACCACTGCGGCGAGGCCGGGCACACATACCGCCGTTGCCAGTACTGACAGATGGGACTGCGTGGCTTCGCCGTCAATGCACCGCGTCCGCAGCCAGGAGATCGGCCACGTGACATCGCCGACTACCTGGCTGGAACTCAATGGACACCACGAAGTCCTTCCCGTTCGCCGTCGCCCAGCCGCCGCATGTCACCGCACCCCCGGCAGTACTCTGGCCCAACGCGGGGCCGGTCTCCTAGCCCGTATCCGGGAAACTAAGGGCAGCAACCGATGGAGGTGCGGTTGCTGTGCGACGAACTACCGAAGATCCTCCGACGACGACGACGCCGCGACGGAGCTTTCCGAACACAATGCCAACCAGGCAAAGCCCTGACGGCGAAAGCTCACTTACCGGAGGTGGCCTGACGACGCAACATGGAAGCAGCGGATCAAGCCGACGCAGCCGTGACCCGACGCCACGCCCTAACTGTAATGCGAGACGGCGAACTAGCGACATCGACGTTCTTATTGACGGCCACAGTGTGACCGCTCTCGTAGATACTGAAGCCGACTATTCTGTCATCAGTGGGTCGTTCGCCGCGAAGTTAAAGAAAGTTAGGACAGCTTGGAAAGGCCCTGAAATCCGCACAGCCGGAGGTCATCTTGTAACGCCTGCAGGAATCTGCACAGCGAGAGTCACTATTAACGGCCGTATTTAACCTACAGACTTCGTAGTCCTACAGCGTTGCTCGAGAGATGTCATCCTTGGCATGGACTTCTTATGCCTCCATGGTGCTGTCATCAACCTAAAAACAAAGTCGATAACGTTATCCACAGAAGAAGCACTACCACCGCGCACGCCGTCAGGACACCATGCCTTGAATGTGCTAGAAGAACAAGTCACCATTCCGCCTCGCTCAAGCGTCATTATTTCAGTCGGCGCTCCTAAATCACCTGACTTGGAAGGCGTCGTTGAAGGCAGTCAGCATCTGTTGGTCACCCGAAATATTTGCGTCGCAAGAGGAATTGCAGAGCTGCGGGGAGGCAAAGCAACGGTTATGCTCACGAATTTCAGCAATGAGTACAAACATGTGAACAAAGGAACAACGGTCGCATACATCGAAGAAATTGTCGAAGCCACCAGTGCTTTCACTCTCGCCGATTCTGCGGAACCTGCTCAGAGGAACCAAGCTCCTCCCATAGCTTTCGACGTCAATCCCAGACTTCCGAACGATAAGCAAGAACAGCTCAAGGCCCTGCTCCTGCAATACGAAGATTGCTTTTCGTCGTCATCGAAAATTCGGCAGACCCCAATCACGAAACATCGAATCATAACCGAAGAAAATGCCAGACCACTGCATCAGAGTCCGTACAGGGTTTCGACGCGAGAACGTGAGGCAATGAAGAGCAAGTTGATGAAATGCTGCGAGATGACATTATCCAGCCGTCCAAGAGTCCGTGGGCATCCCTCGTGGTGTTAGTGAAGAAAAAGGATGGGACCCTACGTTTCTGCGTCGATTATCGCCGCCTAAACAAAATCACAAGAAAGGACGTGTATCCTCTCCCACGAATAGACGACGCACTTGATCGGCTCCATAACGCCAAGTACTTCTCGTCAATGGACCTCAGGACTGGCTATTGGCAAATCAAAGTCGACGAAAGAGACCGAGAGAAGACGGCGTTTATAACACCGGACGGCCTCTTCGAGTTTAAGGTGATGTCCTTCGGCCTTTGCTCAGCGCCTGCAACTTTTCAACCCGTTATGGATACAGTACTGGCAGGATTGAAGTGGCAGACTTGCCTTGTGTACTTGGACGACGTCGTCGTGTTTTCCTCGAGTTTCGACGAGCATCTTCGGCGCCTTGAAGCTGTACTTCAAGCCATCAAGACGTCCGGACTCACACTGAAGCCAGAAAAGTGCAGATTTGCGTATGAGGAGCTCTTGTTTCTGGGGCACGTTATCAGCAAGTCTGGAGTTCGTCCCGATCCACGGAAAACAGCCGCTATCGCCGACTTCCCGCCGCCCACTGACAAGAAAGCCGTGCGCCGATTTCTGGGCCTGTGTGCCTATTATAGGCGGTTCGTGAAAAACTTCGCCCGCATCGCCGATCCTCTCACTAACCTTACCAAGGCCGACGTGGAGTTTAAGTGGGAAACACCGCAGGAACACGCTTTCCAGGAGCTTAAACATCGCCTCCAGACGCCTCCGTTACTTGACCATTTCGACGAATTCGCCGAGACAGAAATACATACTGACGCAAGCAGTGTAGGTCTTGGCGCCGTTCTTGTGCAGAGGGCTGACGGACTTGAAAGGGTTATTAGTTACGCCAGCCGATCGCTATCCAAAGCAGAAGCAATTTATTTCACAACAGAAAAGGAGTGCCTCGCCATCATCTGGGCTACGTCGAAATTTCGCCCCTACCTCTACGGCAGGCCCTTCAAAGTTGTGAGCGACCACCACGCCTTGTGTTGGCTAGCCACCTTGAAGGACCCTTCAGGTCGCCTCGCACGATGGAGCCTGAGACTTCAAGAATATGACATTACTGTCATTTACAAGTCCGGCGAAAAACACTCCGACGCTGACTGTCTCTCTCGTGCGCCTGTCGACCAACCGCTACCCGACGACTCGGATGACGACTACTTCTTGGGAACGATAACTACCGACGACTTCGCTGAACGACAGCGGGCCGACCCGGAACTTAAAGCCCTAATAGAATACCCCGAAGGCAGGACCGCCGAAGTCCCGAAGGTATTCAAGCGCGCACTTGCGTCGTTCTTTCTACGAAACGGTCTTCTACAAAAGAAAAACTTTTCACCGCTTCGAGCTAAGTACCTCCTTGTGGTGCCTTCAGCTCTGCGACCAGAACTCCTGCAGGCCCTGCACGACGATCCGACGGCAGGGCACCTCGGTGTTTCCCGCACGCTCGCCAGGATACAAGAAAGGTACTACTGGCCACGTCTTACCACCGACGTCACTCGTTATGTGAGGACATGCCGGGACTGTCAGCGACGCAAGACACCGCCGACAAGGCCAGCGGGACTTCTGCAGCCAATTGATCCACCTTGCCGACCTTTCCAGCAAATTGGTATGGACCTACTGGGGCCGTTCCCGACGTCGGCTTTCGGAAACAAGTGGATCGTGGTAGCTGCCGACTATCTCACCCACTGCGCCGAGACAAAAGCCCTGCCAAAAGGCAGTGCATCCGAGGTAGCTAAGTTCTTCGTCGAAAATATCGTCCTACGTCACGGCGCCCCGGAGGTCCTTATCACCGACAGAGGAACGGCATTCACTGCCGACTTAACTCAAGCGATCTTGGCATACAGCCAAACAAACCACCGCCGGACGACAGCGTATCACCCACAGACCAACGGCCTCACCGAGCGGCTTAACAAGACGATCGCCGACATGCTGTCAATGTACGTCGATGTCCAACACAAGACGTGGGACACCATTCTTCCGTATGTGACCTTCGCATACAACACGGCAGTGCAGGAGACGACGCAGATATCTCCATACAAACTGGTCTACGGAAGGAGCCCGGCAACGACGCTCGATGCCATGTTACCCAACGTCACCGACGAAGAAAACCTCGATGTGAGCGAGTACCTTCAACGCGCCGAAGAAGCCCGACAACTTGCGCGTCTTCGTATCAAGAATCAACAGACGACCGACAGCCACCGTTACAACCTTCGACGACGCTTCGTGGAATACCAGCCCGGTGAACGTGTTTGGGTGTGGACGCCGATACGCCGACGTGGACTAAGTGAAAAGCTTCTGCGACGGTACTTCGGACCGTACAAGGTGGTTCGACGACTCAGCCCACTTGATTACGAGGTTGTCCCCGACGGCATCACGAACTCTCAACGACGCCGATCGCGACCTGAAGTCGTGCATGTCGCGCGCCTCAAGCCGTTTTATGCACGTTAACAAACTGAAACAGTGTTTTTTTTTGTATTATTATTGTATTGTAATTTATTCATTGTACTTTCTTGCATTATTATTGTACCTTCATCTTTAGTTAAAGCATCGGGACGATGCCTTTTTCAGAGGGGGGCAATGCCACGTTCCATTTCACAAGTTTTTGTTTTGTTCCGAAACACCACGCGATTCTCGGTGCAAACCGTGCCTGCAGGTTTCCAGAAGGTTCCGGACTGTAGTAGATCATTTCGATAAGATCACGCCCACTGTGCGAACGGTACAGACTGTTCTGGAACCTAAGCCACCGCCAGCGATAACGCTAGAACATTCGACGGCAAGGGTATAAATGCCGACGCGCTTCGCCGCTTGTCAGTTGTTGATCGAAGGCCGACGCTGTGTTCGCCGCTATCAGTCCGAGACTGCTATCTGTGCAAGACTGCTGCTGTAATTAGAATTTCCCTTTACCGAGCACAGGTTCGCCCAAATAAACAGTTAAATCACAACACGAAGTTTTCTGTCTTTGGCCACGTCACGACCCCGTGACAATATAGACATGTGAACTCTACATAATTGAAAGTATCAAAGCATCGTTGAAGAACCGCAATTTGTAGCGTGTATATAAATAACAATGTAAGCCGTGCTCACAGGTCAGCTCCCAAGGTGAGACAATGGCACCAAGGCCGAGTGACAAGGTGTTCGACACTTTCAAGCAGCGCATTCTGGGTTGCCTGCCGGGAAATACAAGCATCTTTCCCGAGGTTCCAGCAATTGAAGTGGCCTACGAAGCTTTCAAGCAGCACCAAGAAGAGCACGACCCCCAACTATCAGAGGTGGGTACAGAGATTCGCAAGCCACCTTCTTCATCCTACATGTGCGTCCATTTCTTAAATACGGAACTGGGAACGCAAGGGCCGCAGAGTAACATCCTGAAATGAATCTAGTACCTATATGAAGGTATTTGCTTTTCTTAAGATTTGTCACACTTTCAAAATGTCTCGAGCAATAGAGAAATGAAGTTCATCTTGCGAGATTAGGATAGCACGATGTAGTATATCATGGAATACTATAAAATACAAGAGATGCTGACCGCCTAGAGATGAGGATTGAAGATATAGACGAAGGTGTGGGGAAAAATTATTCTCCTTCCTATGAAGATGGTCTCGTGCTACAATGCAGATATATGATTATATTTTTCTATAATTACGGACTATTTTGGCCAATCGCTCTAGTGCTAACTCCAAGAATGTCGTGCCTCTGTGGTTAACTGACATTGAGAGGCGAGAAATACTGCGGGCACGTCAGTTTCGAAAGCGAGCCTTATGATGAGACAATAGAAAACCAGATAACTAATTCAGTCTTAACGTTGGCAATCTATATTTTTTCGGGCAGCATGGAACAATGTAGATAAAAAGTGCAGTTTTTTACATAAGTTAGCCCCATCGCTTCACGTCTGTTTAAGGAGAAGGCTTTGGTTAGCTGAATAGAATTTGCTGTTATGCTTTTCCCTGATGAGTGGAAGATGATTGCAAAAGGTTAATATAGCCTATTTAACTCCGCTGCTTTGTCTCGCCGAAAAGGTGTCTAACAGTGTCCGGTATATTTTAAACAGTAAAAAGAGATTATTCGTGAACTCTGAGCATTATAAGTAAACTATTAAAGTCAATATAGGGGCCGAGGTCAAGTCCTCTATAACCATGCGTGTGGCGGTGAGAGAAAGAAAGTCGGCCCCGTATCTCCATATTAATCTGCAAATGTCCTCGAAAGACGATAGTCTTGCGTGTGGAGAGAGTGAACAGAACATTTGTTTGATGTTCTGCGCAAGAAAATCGGTGAATGGTATTCTGGAGGCGCTGCGTTAGTGTGCCTAGAGCATGCAGCGGAGGCGGACGAACGCATCGTCACGGCACACGTGATACATGAGCGCCATCTGGCAGTTTTCTTGGAAAAGGATGCGCGTGGCTTGGAGGCCGGTGTGCGGCGCCTGTCTCAGAGGTGATAAGGGGTAGAATGCAAGGCGACGGGTAGGTGCCACCACCGTCTCGTCTTAGCAAAGCGTTGGAAACACTTGCCTTTTCGTGCAAGCGTTGCATGGTCAGAGCAGCGTGATAAGCCCTACGGTCCTTAAAATTACTTATGTGTGCCTTTTATAGTAAAAGCCGCACATGCAGAATATATACGTGTTGCTATGATGGCCCAGACAGGCATGCGCAATAATTAATTTTTAATTGATAATTGCACAAGTATGAACGCTAAATCTTGAGCAACATTGAAGGGCACTGTGGATAGGGTCGGTAATTTCAAATACCCGGAGACGTTAAGTGTGGGCAAACAGGCAAATGTACAGACAGACAGACCAAAATTTTTGCCTTGAAGGTCCCCAAGAAAGACTATCGTCTTTAAAAACAAGGAAACCATTTCGGCGAATCCCAGGAGCAGAAGGACTCGGGTTTATTCGCAGCCCACAGCACGCGAAAAAAAAAGGCCCCGGATCTGCATGTTACACTGCAAATGTCGTCAAAAGACGATAGTCTTATATCCTGAGAGAGTGAACAAAACATTTATTTCATGTTCTGCGCAAGAAAATTGGTGAATGGTATTCTTGGGGCGCTCTGTTCGAGTGCTTCGAGCGTGCAGTGGAGGTGAACGAGCGCATCGAGGCACGTTAGACACGAGCGCCATCTGACATTTCTCTTCGAAAACGAAGGAAGGCAACCGCGCCTGCGGAAAAGATGCGTGCCATTTTCGGAGGTGATAAGGCGTAGAACGCAAAGCGACGGACAGGTGCCACCACCGTGTCGTCTTAGCAAAGCGTTGGCAACACTTGCCTTTTTGAGCATCGCGTTGCACTGTCAGCGCAGCGTGTTGAACGCTACGGCCCTTAGAATTACTATTGTGTGCCTTCTCTAGTATAAAGGCACGCATACAAAACATCAACGTATTGTTATGGTAGCTCAGATATGCGCAATGATTGCTTTTTAATTAGCAATCGCACAAGTATGAACGCTAAACCTTGAGAAATACAGGTGGGCGTTTAGGATGGAGTCGGCCATTTGAGGTATCGTTAAGAGCGGACAAACAGACAAATGTACAGATAGACAGGCCAAAATTTTTCTGTCGAAGGTCTCCAAGAAAGACTATCGGCTTTAAAACGCATGGGCATGCACCTGAGTGCGCCATAATTATTAAGCGGCCGATAAAGATGACGATGGGTGCTAGAGGCTCCCCCCCCCCCCTTTTTATAGGTCTACGAATTAAGCAACCTTTGCGATTGGGGTTGTAAAAAAATAGATACCGCGATGTCTGAGGAAAAGGTGCTGTGTGCGATGGTCCACACGGCTCACCATTTAGTGCAAGTGAACCTGTCACCCGTTGAGGACGCGAGAGAAAGCTGAGTTTTAAGCTCGTGTTGCTGGAATGCCCGGAAACAGCTCCTGCAAAGCTTTGCTTGAGATTTAAAAACTGGCTCAGCAATATGTTTCGACAACTTCAGCCTTAGACGCGGCAAGTGTGCAGATTCGGAAGCTTCCGAGTGGACAACTAGAAGGCATCCCTTGTTTGACTCGAGAACTAAGAGAGCCAAACATACCGGCTTACGAGCGATTGCAAAATATTCACGCAATATGGCGCGCTTTTTTTTTCAGAAATGCAGCCTGTCTACGAATTAAGACTTGTGGCCGAACAGCAAATGTTCATTTCTTCTTTTGAGACGTTCTGAGAATTTCTTGCAGTAGCTATTTGTGATGCCTAACGAAAGTTTGTGCACCATCTAGCAGCGACATACAGCACATTCGGATGTTTTTAGAAAGAAGTGTCTTGGGTATTCCTTCCGGAGAGTATTGTGAGCTTTCTCATTACTTTCCCATGGTATGCAGGTTGAAGGCACGTTACAGCATCCACAGCACTCCACAAATGTTTCACTTAAGAATGACATAAACATAAAAATTATTAGTGAAAGTGTTCCTATTATTTGTCTTGTAAAGTTAGCAGGCTTCTTTGAAAAGAGTGCAGTATATTTGCCAATTTTCGCACCTTAATGACGGCTTGACGATGAAGCTGTGATTTGTGTCTGCACTCAGACGCAGCTGAAGAAGTTAACATTGATCCTATTGCAATTATTAAGCACGCCACTAATATAAAAACACGGCTCTGTCACGCTCTTTCGCAGGAGTTAACGGAAGAGAAGGTATTCTTCATTACTGCCTGCCTCTCAAGTTGTGCCAAGACACCTACTGACAACCTCTACGGCGGGGACTGTAACAAGGCGATGATGAACTTCGCACCGTTTGCCGAAGCCTTCGGTTGTCCAGCGGGCTCCAAGATGAATCCGGCTGAAAAATGCACGTTTTACGATTGACATTGGTAACCAAACGTATGATGTGTTGATACAGTGTTGTTTTTTTACTGTCTTGTGTATAAGTCATAAGTACCGCTTGTTTATGGTTTGGTAATGATTAAACATTGTGATATTGTTCCTGACGATGTCGAAGTGTGTGTTTTAAAGAGTTGTGATGCAATTTCCATGGTACACAGTAAAAAGTTTTACACCCAGATGGGGGTAAATGAGCTTGTCCCGTGGACGACACCCTAAGGGTGTTAATTCAGCACCTTCCAAAAAAGGGTGCTTTTTCATGCACCCTTAGAATAGGGTGTACATGTAAAAAAACTGTAGGGTGTTACAAAAACACCCTTAAGGAAGGGTGCCTTCGATGTCCATCACTTTTTAGCACCCTCTGAGGAGGGTGCGAGAAGGGTGCACAAGGGTGTTGAGTGCCCATGGCAGGGGTGCCAGTATTCTTTTAGACTGCACTAATAGATATCAGCATGCACTGATTACACACTACTTGAAGAAAGTGGCCCTGATTATCAATGGTGCGCCACCTGTCGAGCTCCATTCATTGCGTCTGGGCAAAAATAAAAACGCGTACTATCGTGTATGAACTTGTGCTGGATCTATATATACTTCACAGTATATACGCAATGCGCGTTACAGAAAATGAAGCCTTGCTGCCCTTGCATATTGCGTTTATTTATTAGGCAAATAAAACAAAAAAAATAAAACATAAACTTTTCTTCTGCCACACAACTTTTTCACCAGATATACGTTCACGTATACGTACACTACACTTGCAGCACCTCAAATGTTTATTATATTTATTCAGTTTCACTTCATTGACAATTCTTTGCAACATACAATTACACTGGTTTCAGTTTAGTATACTGCTTCAAGTACATAGAGACTACAAATGAAATATACGCTAATATATCCCTATAATTCTTTCAAGTATCTACAATCCCAGTGGTTTCCAGTTTAATACTCCTTCATGTACACAATCGGTTAATAGGAATGAAATACAGGCAAATATATACTTATGATTCTTTCAAATATATACAATCACCATGATTTCACTATATACGCCTTCATGTACACAATCGTTCCCAAAAAGTGATGCACACAAAAATATATTTGGATAGTGTTTTCAAATGTATACAATCACAGTGGATTAAGCTTTGTATTCCTGGATGTATAACAATTGGTTATGAGAAATGACGTACATGCAAACATATATAGGTTTTCGCACATATAACTTTAGCGAATACTCAAGAAACCAATACAATGATCAGAAACACAATAAGCTAAAAATGAACACAAAACTGAGTCAAAACACACAAAAAACAAAAAAGGTAATGCATAATTATGGCTAATGACACAGCTAGGTCACTTTATTCCAAATGTCCCAGCCATTTTGGCAACCATTTCAAATGTATTCGAAAAACTCGATCTGCATTGAAAATAGTGAACTTCTGGAATATTTAGGAGAGGAAAAATATTTGGTCACGTGGCTGCCCTCTGAACTTCCTGGAATGCCGTCTAGGTGTTGTATGTGAAAAATTTTATTTTAAAAGCACCGCTCCTTCTTTTCATACGAAACTCGGTCTACATGTTACGTAACAAGAGCTTAATTTGGGAGAGTTGGTTCGTCGTGGTTGTGTGCTAGTCACAGCGTGACAACTTTAGGAAAGAAACAGAAAGGACAGGAAAGAGCACCGACTGTCAACTGAATTTAATGAATGTGCTACGAGCGCTTTTATACGGAGTACAAGAACCGTGTTCATGCGCGACGACACGTGTGAGCACTACAAAATAATCTTAACTGTAAAAAGAATACTCCCTCTCGGAAAGGATAAGTGAACGTTTAGTGATGCACTGATCATTGGTTTACCTGATAAAAAATACTTCTACAAACGTTAAATTGGCATTAAGTAAACCTATTCTCGTGAAGAATGGGGCAAGATTGACTATTCCTGTTGCTGTTTAGTGCACACACTTTTGAAAGCTTGCAAGGGGTGGAAAACAACACGCTAATATCATATCTGCTGGCTATTTTTTTTAATTGTGAGACACATGATGTGGTATAACATGCAAAGGTTTTGGTCATTGTTTTTTGTTGGTCCTGTCTTCTTTAACTTTACTTTCTACAGGAGGGTTTTGCAAACGGGTGTGATGATTCTGTTGGGATACCCAGCATCTTTTAGTCTTTTATACTGGTTTTTAAACCTGACCTCACCCTTGTGCTAACATGACTTCTGAAGGGTGGCCTGAGTACATGTGGTATCAATTCCTCTTTCTACTAATTTTGAATGCCCACTATGAAAAGGCAGAACATTCTTAGCACTCCTGGGCTGATAGCACCAGCCAATACCCCAACAGCATCATCACACTTGTTTGCGAAACCCTCCTGCAGAAAGTAAAGTTGAAGGAAACAGCACCAAAAGAAAGAGAATGACCAATCACCTTTGCATGTCACATGGTACTACGTACATAAGGTGTCTCACAATTTTAGGAAAAGAGCCAGCAGATATGACATTGTTGTTTTCCACCCCTTGCAAGCTTTCAAAAGTGCATGTACTTACAGCGACAGGAATAGTCAATCTTGCACCATTTGTCACTAGAATAAGTTTACAGAATGCCAATCTAATATGTATAAGATGCCGCTAACATGTGGAAAAGTAAACATAGGACAAAGTGGGCAATGCTTCAATGATCAAGCAAGACAGCATGCTTTAAATGTTAAGAAGGGCTATAGTAGTCTCATGGCCGGGTGCCGTAAAGAATGTAAGTGTAGTCCTAGGTTTCATAAAACACGGTTGTCACAGAACGAGCACTAAAAATGGGTGCGCCGCCAAATTCTTGCGATAACGCGCGAAAGAGACGCCGCGAGGTCAAAAGAAAAAAAAACATCCAAGGCTCCCCGGGGCGCGCGCTCTCCTCTCGGAAGCGTGGCTTCGCCGACGAACCTCCTCACCCCACAACGGCGGTCGAGCAAGCGCTGGAAAGTTCCAGAAGGAAATAGGCGTGGTCATACCGAGCTGAGTCATCTGCCGCGGAGGGCGTTCTAACCGTCTCGCCCTCTTCCCAGCCTTCGCTGCGTATCGCGCCGACGAAATGATAAGAACCTTCTGGAATGTCGCGCGGAAGGTATTTAACCGAGCAGCGGAGATGAGAGATCAGGAGAAGACGGAAGTTAGCGCCAGAGCGCGTAGGGATTCCGCCGTGTAGTCGGCGAAGGTTTTGTCCGTAGAGAGAAAGCAGGAGAAGATGATTTCCACCTGAGGGGTGACGACTGGAGCTACAGGCAAGAGTGTGTGTTTACCGCTATCGAGCGAAGACGCGTGGCAACAGCTGCGTGTGTGAAGCCGACGTGTTTCCGGCGAAGAAGTTTGAAGCTTGGAGAGTGGCCAATTGAAGACGTGAGGTTTCCTGGAAGAGAAACTTCGGCGAGGTTTCCTGGAAGAGAAACTTCAGGGGCAGCGGAACGACAACGGCGCTGGACTTTGAGTGAGTGATTCTCGGAAGAGTATCATCCAGACTTTTGTTCCAAGAACTTTGGACTGAATAGGTTTTCTATCTCTTTAGTCTTTAAGTGTCTTGGTTGTTCAATGCATGCGACTGCATTGTAGTGCGTATCGTTGTCTGTGTCCGTTGTTTTGAGTATGGCTGATTGTACTGTGTAGTACGTTGTTTGATTGGTGACGTATTGTATGTAACTATTGTGGAGTGTGCATTCTTGTGTATTGTTTTCGATCTGCCATTTTTGAGAATATAATATTTGTTTTGTTTATCAACTCTCGGCTCTGACTTGTTCTTTGGGCCACAGCCGGCGTCCGCTGGCGCGCCAAAAAGGACCACTTCTAAATTGTCCACGCTTTCGTGGTGCGTTTCGGGGGGGGGCAATACTTCGGCCCTTGGAATTAGCCCGACGATCGCCTCCCTAATTAACGGGACCTGTGTGTCACAATTATTCTGGCGTCCGCGACAGGACCTTTTGGTGCACAGTGTGCCCAAAGTAGTGAGAAAGAGCCTCGAGTTGTTGATACTGCTAGCGGAATGATTTTGTGTGTTGCTCAGTGTTCTCGTTAACGAGTGCAGGAGAGTGTTCCGATAGACTGATTTAGGCAGATATTTTTGCAAGTGGCAAGGTTTTATTTGCGAGACACAATGGATCTCGAAAAGTTAGTAGCTCTTGGTGAGAAGATGGGTCTTTCTGGCGCCGAACTACGGAAGTGAGTCACCGAGAAGGAAAAAGAAGAAAAAGAGAGTGCCAAAGAAGAAAAGGCAGCTGAGCTGGAAAAAGAGAGGTTGGTGGTCGAAAGAGCCAAAGCGGAAAAAGAAGCTGAGTTGGAGAGAGAGAGGTTGGCCACTGAGAGGGTCAAGGAAGAAAAAGCAGCTGAGTTGGAGAGAAAAAGGCTGGCTGCTGAAAGGGCGAAGGAAGAAAGAGAGCAACAATTGAAGTTAGAGCTGGAGAGAGAAAAGTTGGCAGCCGAAAGGGCGAGAGAAGAAAGAGAGTAGCAATTGAAGTTGGAGCTGGAGAGAGAAAGACTGGCAGCTGAGAGGGCGAAAGAAGAAAGAGAGGAAAGAGAACGGCAGCGACAGCACGAGATAGAACTCGAGCGGCTCCGTTTGCAACAGCGAAGCGAAACTCCGGTCCAAGCTAGAGTTGAAAGCAGTGAACGGGAGGATCATGCCTTCCACTTGAACCCAAGCAAGCTGCTCGTAGCGTTTGATGAATGGAAGGACGACCTTGACGCGTACCTTCACCGATTGGAGACGATTGCGAGGAGCCAGAATTGGCCGGAACATCAATGGGCAACTGCTTTGAGGACTTGCTTGAGTGGTGAAGCGCTCAGTGTGTACGGTAGGCTGACGCCGACCGATGCAGCCAACTATGCAAAGGTTAAAGCTGCTTTGCTGAAGCGATTTAGATTTACTGTGGAAGGATTCCGGGACAGATTTCGGACAGGAAAACCAGCTGATGGTGAGACGGCTACGCAGTATGCTGCCCGACTTTGCCATTATTTCGACAGATGGATTGAACTTTCAGGGACAGTGCAGGAGTACGATGAGCTTAGAGAGCTCCTAATTAGAGAACAATTTCTTAGAAGTTGCCACCTAAGCCTGTCGCTGTACTTGAAAGAGAGGAAGGCTGAGTCACTTGAAGGAATGCTTGAATTGGCTGATCAATTCTTGGAAGCGCAAGGTGGAACTAATTTGGTCAAGGTCAAGAAGGAGTATCCCGAAGACTCGAAAAATCTGGCACCCGAATCAAAGAAGCGTGCACCGGAGAGTGTTCCGAGATGTTTCCTGTGTAACCGAGTGGGTCATCGCGCAGGCCACTGTCGTACTAACTTTACGAGCCCTACGGTATTAAAATGTTTCAAGTGTGGTCAGACTGGGCACAAAGCAGACGCATGCCGAAACGGGGCGAGTCAAACTGACCAGGTACCCTGTGTGCAAGCGGCACCGAAATCCGGCAATAATGCCGTCACAGATGGATTCGTAGAGTTGAAAAATGGGGAGAAAATTCCTATTGTGGGTGCGGTAATGGCAAAACAGCCAACCGGTGTTTCGAAGGGAATGCCAACGCTGCCTGGAAAAGTTGCAGACAAAAAGATTACGGTGTTAAGAGATACCGGCAGCTCCACTGTTATCGTGCGGAGAATTCTGGTACGGGAAAGTGAGTTAACAGGCAAAATGAAACCGGTTTGCCTAATTGACCGTACGGTTCGGATGCTTCCTGAAGCAGAAATTGAGGTTCAAACCTCGTACTTCAGCGGGAAGGTTCCTGCTTTATGCATGACAACCCCCCTTTACGACCTTGTCATCGGAAACATCGACGGGGCGCGAGGACCGAATGAACCGGAATGTTTGGGAGAAGACCCTAAGATAGAGCCCTCGCCAACCCCGCGACCGCGAGATTCAGTGGAGGAGCATCCCGTGACGGACCTCACTAGAGCCCAAGGTCAAGCCGCGGTGCAAGAGACAGCGAATGAGAAGATTATCGAGTTGAATGAGTTCACGGGGTGCGCAGCTGGACGTACGTCGGCACGACCCCAACCGACCGAGAGCGTAAAAATGACGGAGTCGGCCAGCCAGGCCCAATACCGTGACATGAACAAGCTGGTAAATAAACCGACAGGACCCGTTGAACGTTATGACCCGTTAACGGTGTCGGAAGTGACAATGATGGCTGAGACGCCGCCTCAGATATCGTCGTTGGAAAGGGCTCGCCGAAAAAGAACGTGGAAACACAAGAAGAGATCGAGCGAGCACCGCAAGAAACGGCGCAAGTGCCGCTCGGAATGCACCGGATAGGTGTCGAGGTCGAATCTGAATGTGTTTGGCAGTGCTGAGTGCCATATGTTGTGTTAATGTTCTTGTTGTCCTGTGTCGCAACTGTATGTTGAGTGAGTCAAAATGTTTGTTTCGGTAATGTGATGTATAGTAATGATGGGAGTATAGTAATTGTTGTAATGAGAGAACTTTATACATTTGTATTGTTTGGAATGTGTGATGAAGTGTTGTAGTCATGTACCTGTGGCTATATTTCATGTGTCGTGGAATTGAATTACAATGTACAGTTGTATTGAGGATCTATTGTGAATGTGAAGTGTCATGAGCGACGGTTTGTGTTACAGTCTTTCAGAGTGTGTGTTGACTGTTCGCGCTCGTTTGTGTGGTTTGGAATATTATGAGATAATATTCTTAAAGTGGGGGGAAGTGTCACAGAACGAGCGCTAAAAATGGGCGCGCCGCCAAATTCTTGCGATAACGCGCGAAAGAGACGCCGCGAGGTTAAAAGAAAAAAAAAGAAAACAAACATCCAAGGCTCCCCGGGGCGCGCGCTCTCCTCTCGGAAGCGTGGCTTCGCCGACGAACCTCCTCACCCCACAACGGCGGTCGAGCAAGCGCTGGAAAGTTCCAGAAGGAAATAGGCGTGGTCATACCGAGCTGAGTCATCTGCCGCGGAGGGCGTTCCAACCGTCTCGCCCTCTTCCCAGCCTTCGCTGCGTATCGCGCCGACGAAACGATGAGAACCTTCTGGAATGTCGCGCGGAAGGTATTTAACCGAGCAGCGGAGATGAGAGATCAGGAGAAGACGGAAGTTAGCGCCAGAGCGCGTAGGGATTCCGCCGTGTAGTCGGCGAAGGTTTTGTCCGTAGAGAGAAAGCAGGAGAAGATGATTTCCACCTGAGGGGTGACGACTGGAGCTACAGGCAAGAGTGTGTGTTTACCGCTATCGAGCGAAGACGCGTGGCAACAGCTGCGTGTGTGAAGCCGACGTGTTTCCGGCGAAGAAGTTTGAAGCTTGGAGAGTGGCCAATTGAAGACGCGAGGTTTCCTGGAAGAGAAACTTCGGCGAGGTTTCCTGGAAGAGAAACTTCAGGGGCAGCGGAACGACAACGGCGCTGGACTTTGAGTGAGTGATTCTCGGAAGAGTATCATCCAGACTTTTGTTCCAAGAACTTTGGACTGAATAGGTTTTCTATCTCTTTAGTCTTTAAGTGTCTTGGTTGTTCAATGCATGCGACTGCATTGTAGTGCGTATCGTTGTCTGTGTCCGTTGTTTTGAGTATGGCTGATTGTACTGTGTAGTACGTTGTTTGATTGGTGACGTATTGTATGTAACTATTGTGGAGTGTGCATTCTTGTGTATTGTTTTCGATCTGCCTTTTTTGAGAATATAATATTTGTTTTGTTTATCAACTTTCCGCTCTGACTTTTTCTTTGGGCCACAGCCGGCGTCCGCTGGCGCGCCAAAAAGGACCACTTCTAAATTGTCCACGCTTTCGTGGTGCGTTTCGGGGGGGCCAATACTTCGGCCCTTGGAATTAGCCCGACGATCGCCTCCCTAATTAACTGGACCTGTGTGTGACAACGGTTTTGAAAAAAAAGCAAGCAGAAAAAAGACAGATTTTAGAACTCTTTATCAGGAAGGCCAAGGATCAATGCATCAGTATACCTTCACTTATCTTTTCCGAAAAAGAGTATTCTTTTCTCGGTTAAAATTATTTTGTCATGGTCACACATGTGTTGTTGCAGATGAGCCCTGGTCTTGTGCTCAGTATAAAAACGCTCGTAGCACCTTCAATAAAATTCAGTTGACAGCGCTCTTTCCTGTCCTTTTTGCGATAAGATTTTTATTACAGAAAAAATTTCATTTTCTTACAATTTAGGTATAATGATGAGTTTTCAATGTATCACAACATGGAGCAAATTGCATCTCAATACGGACAAAAATCACAATTTTGTGAAATTCGTGATATTTTCTCGTATATTTCAGCAGCTTGAGAGGTCTAAAGTATTTTTTCCTCAAAACATACCTTCTGTGGAGTAAGTATTCACTGCTAAAATATTCATACAAAGTGCACTATTGCAATAAAAAATGCAAACATAACACATTTTGGCTTTATTCTTGGAAGCGAAGGTGGCAAAAAAATTGCACTATTATTATTGAGCTTCAAATACCTTACAGAAGCACATTTACTTAACAGGTAGACCGAATTTGCTTTAGAAAAAATAAGCGGTAGTTTTAAAACAAAATTTTCCACAAACAGCACACAGACGGCATTATGCCAGGAAATTATAAGCCAGCCACATGAACAAAACTTTTTTTCTCGCTGAAATATTCTAGCAGTTCACTGTTTTCAACGCAGTAAGTCAGAACTTTTTTTTCAAATACAATTCAGACGGTCGCCAAAGTGGTTGGAACGTTTGGCATGGAATGGTCCAGCTATATTTAAGCAAAATAACTTACACAAATAACAATGTTTGTTCATCTACCATGACCACACTAGAAAAAGTTGTTCAGGCATTGTGACACTAAAATTTTCAGCGTCGTACTGCCTGAACAACTTCTTTGATAAACTCCAAACTTACGCCGAGAAAAAGCCGCTCAATCACGGTGGATGTTAAAGGCCTTGTGGTCGTAGACAATGTTGAAAATAAAAAAAAAATCAACTCATCAGTGCTGTCACTCCTTCGTCATTACTGACAGAGAAAATTTTTCGGTTATCCATGTGGAGGTTCAGGAAGTAGGCTTGCTCTAGGCTGGGGCCGGGGGGTAGACTACGCAGGACGTCAGCGGCACCCTCTCATCCTGTAATAAGAGCAAATATGACTTCTCATAAAAGGATGTTCATGCTGTTCTGGCAGCACCATATATAAAGAATGTGTAGTGTGTATCCTTCTAAATGGCGTGTAATTGACATTACACTGAACTCGAAGCATACAACCCATACATTCCAATAATTTCGTATGATAAAGTAAGAGTTTTCCAGCATACAGCAAATTCCCGAAATGAGGTGAAGTGTAAAACTACAGCTCAAAAATGGCACTTACGAAAGCCTGATTTCACCTAAGAATCAAATTCCTTCTAGGGTAGTGAGCCAGTGTGAAAAACAATTTCTAAAGTACAACGTTCAGAACACATTAATCAAAATGCACAAGAAACTTACCTCTTCATGTACAAACAGTGAAGACATCTCTGCTTTCTCTTTTACATGAGAACAAATGATCTTGGGCGTGGCACTAGCGAAGAGGTCTGCAAAAAAAAGTAAAAGATTTACTGACTTTAATCACGCCTCTAACAATCTGAGGAATTGTTACAAGTCACCAATCAGTGCAATTCTGACTGCCTCTATAAGGGCATCAAAAATGAACAATTTTCTCGTTATTTCTATTCTCACAAGACGCTCCGTCAATGGAATATAATCCAAATTTGACGCTGTGCTTCCTATTTGCCTGCTTTCTAGACGTAGGGCTGCGAACATGTGTTTTGTGCACCTAATCTAGCACAGAAATTCGTCATCTCTAATTCAATCATCTTAATTCATTGTAATTTGATAAAAGATGTGATAGCTCGTCCAGTTTTTAAAGAGTTGCGGGCCTGCAATACGCACTGCCTTGCACGTATGAAAGTACTTCTTTAAAAAAAATTCAAAGCTTGCTTTCAGAAAAAGCGTCTGGCATATTTCGACAACCAAGCCCATCCTCTGATGGCAATCAGGGGCACGCTATTAGCGATTATTGACTACGGGATTTACAAACGTAACCCGTCCCTAAATACTCAGTTAAATACAATCACGCAAGTAAAAGCGCTCGAACGACACCAACGCGCGCGGACGCCGACTACGTTGCAGCAGCTCTGGCTTATGCTAGAGCTACCGCGCATCGCTCCAACAGTCACGTATACTCTCTCGATTCTGTTATAACGCCGAACATTATCGCAGATGAAAGCGAAGCACGAAAACAGCAAACAGAAACGAGGGAAAACAACGCACGGCGATGGCCACATCAACGCGCCTTTGGAAGTCTGCTAGATCTTTCCCTGTTGCTGGTGGCACTTGTCCTAAATAGCTTAAAAGACCGAGGCGCACGTGCTGGGAGCATCGCGGCATATCAGCACCTCCAACTATACCGTCTTTAAGCAAAAAAAGCCATTTCGTACAGTGCGCCGCTGTACATAATTTTTGCTTTTACTTTCTTTTTTTGCACTTACACCTACAGAAGCACGTTGCACATTTCAGTATTAATAGAAATGCTATTACAATGTAGCCCAAAGCACATCTTAAAACAATATCAATCACTTTGTGCAGTGTAGAGACAATGTGCGATCAGCAACTAATCCCGCCCTTGTTAAGTGATCACATCACTCACTGTATGAGTGATGCAGGCACTTACACAACATCGCGCATAGCAGTGTGAACTCGTTAAGTCACACGTTTAATCGGGCATCTGCAACAGGCCCGCGAACGCATGCTGTTGTAAATGGCTGGCAGCCTACTTCGGCAGAGCTGCTGCAGGCACCCAGCTAGCGCTGTATGATTACTAGTTACGAAAACAGTACACTCACCGTTAACATGCCCACGTTGTCCGTGTCCGCCACTCCATGAATATATATTCCTTAATCCGAGCGTCATTTCGAACACGGTGTCATGCGTGACCACCTGTGAATATGCGCCTGTTCGCTAGAACACACACAGCGACCAAGACCCCAGACACCGCAACGCATTTGAAAGACGATCAGACAGAGAGAGCGACGTTGAGAAAGAGAAGGAGGAGGCACTGGCGGCGGCGCCGCAGCTGTCGACGCAGGTGTTCGGTGACGTAACTATTCGCTTATCTACGCCGCCGTTGTGGGAGCAACGCTGGCCGGGGTGAGCGGGGGGGGTTGAGGAGCGGGAAACCCGCCAGGATGGCGCCGAAGAGCAAACGCTATGGCGCATACGGCGGACGGCCGTTCGTCGCGGAATGACTCCTTGTAAATGGCAACTCTCCTTCCAGCCAGTCGCACAGCGACGCAGGTTATTTACCAGCCTCGGGTTCTTGGAGTATTTTGACGGAATGCGATTGCAGTGGGCGAAAAATAGTGAAGCAAAACTTGCGGAAAACAAAGTGCGCCGTAGAATGGCCAGAAACAATAATTATTTCGTCCACGGAGGCATTAGCGGGAGAGCATCGCTACACCTTTTTCCAGAGGAATTTCTTTTTGCATTGTCGGTGTCTGGCACTTCCGCGTATGGTGCCGCAAACACTGAATGCGTAGTCGAAGGTGGAACAAATTAATCCACAGTCACGGATGTTTAGAAGGCTTGTCACGCACCACGAAACGTGCCGAGGTTGTTATAACAAACTTTTTGCTGACCACATGATCAGCACATAATTCCATATGGTTACCCAATGAGCTAGCTAAGCACCTGTAGCAAAGGCAGGGCACGTTCTTGTTAAACGTTGTTAATATAAACGATGGTTGTGCATAAGTGCAGTTACAACTTTCCGTGGGAATTGGTCATAACTCACATTTTCGAGCGTAGAAGCACCTCAGCGGACCTAACCAGCTACCACAGCAAGTTCGTAAGCAACGATCAGGTACGAAAATGTGCAGCTGTTTTCCATGTACTGAATAGTCCATGTACAGTGCGTTGACAACCGCCATTCCTTAAGCCACCTCCCATATAGACTCCCAGTCTGAACAGGTGTGGGACCTTAAACAATAAGAAGCAGTGCCTCCCCCCCCCCGCACACACACACACGAAATTCGAGGGCGCACGGGCTGATACACACGCATACTTATTCACAGGCGCACACACATACACGTATACACACATACGGCCACACACACACGCGACCGTAAACGCACGCATGCATGGGCGTACACATGTGCACAGGCACGCTTAACACAAGCACGGACTCGCACATACACGCGCACGCACACATGCACGGGTGTAACACAATCGCGCTTACACGCACACACACCCATACTCGGGCGAACATTATTTGTGTGTATATAATCCATAGCAAACATGCAGCTTATAACCAACGCTAAGGAAAGCTTTCGTAACATGGATTCCAGTTAATTGCCATTATAGATGAAACGCGATTTGCTTCTGCTGACATTCTGCTGTATTCGGAGAGCACCTTCACACATTCTATGTCAATTAGGCCGTTATTTAACGCAAGGTCCACATATTCGTGCAGTAGCGGCGCTGCTGGGCCGCCAATCCGAAGGTCGCGGGTTCGATGCCAGCCGTGGCAGTCGAATTAAGGCGGAGGCGAAAAGGTAGAAGCCTTTGCGCTGTGCGATATGAGCGCTCAATAAAGAACACCAAATGGTGAAAATCTCTGCAGCTTTCCACTACGACGACCCTCATATTCATATCGAGGTTTTTGAGACGTAAAATCCCAAATATTATAATTATGTGTTCTTCTTATGCTGCATATTCCATCTGATGAATCGGCGCCTACACCCTTCTCAGGCACAAAAGCACCCTTAGAGCCTATTTTAGGGTGCTATTGAGGCAAGCACCCAAACAAAGGGGTGCTTTTTTTTCAATCCACCATTTGTGGGTGTTAAAGGGTGTTGCAAAGGGTGCTTTCTCGTAAAAACACCCTTTTTACACCCTTTTAAGTGCAAAAATTTCTACTGTGTATGTGTTAGTTTATAGCAAGGTTCGCATATTTCGTTTTCGGTAATGGGCTTCTGCAAATTCGATTGATATAGGCCATATAATGAGCATGAAGGAACAAACGATTGCAGGCATTACAAGACACATGACACTAGCGCAAGTTGATTCAGCGTTTATCGAATGATTTTATGGGGAAACGTACCGATGTGGTTAATGCACTGAAAAATAAAGCGGGCTGCACAGCTTCGAAATTTTTCAAATTGAGTTAAATAAGAAAAATCAATGACTTGATCTAGTAAAGCTGAAAATTGGTCAGCGCCTTATGTATGTGTATTTGGATACTGTTGCAGCAGAATATGATATGGTAGAAGTGAAAATTGGTCCGCGTTTCATGTATGTGCAAGTGCATTCTGATGCAGCGGAATCTGATAGGTGAAATTGAAAATCAGTCCGTGCCTTATGAATGTGCATGTCGATACGAGTGCAGCAGAGTCTGATGTGGCAAAAGTGAAAACGGGTCGGAACCTTATGAACGTGCATTTGGATATTGGTACAGCAGAATCTATTATTACCAACGAGATACAGGCTCGACAGTTGGAAAGATGAATTCCAGTAGAGCGCCATCTTTTAGAGCAAAATTGTGGTGGCACGCCGCGTAAGGCGAAAGCGAGACATTCTTGTAAGCAGACATTTGTGTCGGTTATGAAGTCTAAATGAGTGCCTTCATGTGTTTTTTTTCTCCGGGAAATATGCTGTTTCCAATAGTGGGTGCATTTATTGGGTATTACAAACTTCGCTAATATTACTCAAAAAGTGCCGCTGCAGAAGTATTCTCAACATGGCCAGCACCCCATTTGGTTAGATACAAACGAAGAAAAAAACTCCGTAGCGATGTCAAACCGTATTGAACACATTACCTTGAAAGTATACGTTCGAGCAAGTGAACGAAAATTAGCATGTGAGTTCCTGAAGTACGGCCTGTGGAGAGGAAACTAGTCTTGCAGGTACGCTAAGGGGATATAGTCGTACGGCACGTAGCTTCAATTCCGCAGTATACAGATGCGTGCATGGCTGTCACAGCAGCTGCAGGGACACCGTTGAAAAAAAAACACCTGTAAAATACTGGTAGTTGTCACGGAAATCACACTGTAACGAAAGACGTACAACTTTCCACTAAATATGTGTGTCGTGTAATCGAGCCGTCGAACTTCGTCCATAATTGAGCTCACTCGCACAATCCATTTATTTATTTTATATGTGCGCAGAGACACACCAGGACAAAAACAAGTCCGGAAGGTGCAGGCCAACGACTGCCTCCTAAAAGGGTGCAACGCTTGCCTGCGTATTTCCCGCTGGCACGCGGTTTAGCACAGACGCGGGAAGAGTACACGGAAGCGAACTTTCCGTAAGAAATGCCGGGCCCACCATCACTTTGTATATATGCGAGAGGTGGCGCCTACTGTACGGCAAGCTTTATTGATTCCAGAGAAGTCGATCTGAAACTAGGCCGAAATTATTTCTCATGAATCATTTATTGACACAATGGCACACGTCGCCGTCAACAACGTAGGTCCGTAGAGGTTTTAGCGCTAGCTTTTCGCTCGATGAGGCCAGCGAAAAACTTCCGCATTCTAGGTAGGCCGTGTCGTCTGGCGGTGCAGTGCACAGCTATCACCTAAATACGGTTGGATACAACGTGGGACCTCCGCGGCATTTTTCTTCTTGCAGGTGGATTCTCGCAGGTGGATAAGTCAGCGCCCGTTGCACACTCGAGAATGATGCTTTAACCCGGCCGGCCGGTGACCCCGCCATTATAGAATATTGCCATGGGCTCAACTAAGCTTGGGTTTAGCTTAAGAATAGATACTGTGCATTCGATTGGTGCATCAGTTGTCAGCGATAGCTAGAATAATTTCTTTGGTGCTGCTTATTGTTCTTTCATGTGACGAAATGTATTTGACATCAGGTCCTACTTCTGAATAAGTTTAAGATGTTGGGTCAATGTTTATTATTGCTGTCTTGCTTTCTATGTCAAATAATGAAGTGTCACGTCAGGTCAAAGTGCACATTTGTTGCAGCCCGTCGTTGATATTTCTTCTTTTATTCTGGTACATTAAATCATTAATTCTGATTTCAATATTGCGAAGTTCACATAATAAATGCGTGGCCAGTCTCCACGAGTAAGCGTGGCCATCAATGAGCGTCATCATCATCGCGAGCAATCACGAGGACAGAGTAGTAGGGACATGTACTATATTGCGCTCTCCAGACGTTACTACTGTCACAGAACGAGCGCTAAAAATGGCGCGCCGCCAAATTCTTGCGATAACGCGCGGGAGAGATGCCGCGAGGTCAAGAGAAAAAAAAACAAACATCCAAGGCTCCCCGGGTGCTCCCTCTCCTCTCGGAAGCGTGGCTTCGCCGACGAACCTCCTCATCCCACATCGGCGGCCAAGCAAGCACTGGAAATTTTTAGAAGGAGAGAGGCGTGGTCATGCCGGGTTGAGTCATCCGACGCGGAGGGCATTCGAACCGTCTCGCCCTCTCCCCAGCCTTCGCTGCGTATCGCGCCGACGAAATGACGAGAACCTTCTGGAATATCGCGCGGAAGGTATTTAATCGAGCGGCCGAGACGAGAAAGCAGGAGAAGACGGAAGTTAGCGCCAGAGCGCATAGGGATTCCGCCGTGTAGTCGGCGAAGGTTTTGTCCGTAGGGACAAAGCAGGAGAATACGGAAGTTAGCGCCAGAGCGCGTAGGAATTCCGCCGTGTAGTCGGTGAAGGTTTTGTTCATAGGGACAAACCAGGAGAAGACGGAAGTTAGCGCCAGAGCTCGTAGGGATTCCGCCATGTAGTCGGCGAAGGTTTTGTCCGTGGAGACAAAGCGGGAGAAGAAAATGATTTCCACCTGAGGGGTGACGACTCGAGCTACAGGCAAGAGTGTGTGTTTACCGCTATCGAGCGAAGACGCGTGGCAACAGCTGCATGTGTGAAGCCGACGTGTTTCCGGCGAAGAAGTTTGAAGCTTGGAGGGTGGCCAATTGAAGACGCGAGGTTTCCTGGAAGAGAAACTTCGAGGGCAGCGGAACGACAGCAACGCTGGACTTTGAGTGAGTGATTCTCGGAAGAGTATCAACCAGACTTTTGTTTCAAGAACTTTGGACTGGATAGGTTTTCTATCTCTTTAGTCTTTAAGTGTCTTCGTTGACAATGCATGCGACTGCATTGTAGTGCGTATTGTTGTCTGTGTCCGTTGTTTCGAGTGTGGCTGATTGTACTGTGTAGTACGTTGTTTGTTTGGTGACATATTGTACTCAACTATTGTGGAGTGTGCATTCTTGTGTATTGTTTTCGATCTGCCAATTTTGAGAATATAATTTTGTTTTGGTTATCAACTCTCGGCTCTGACTTGTTCTTTGGGCCACAGCCGGCGTCCGCTGGCGCGCCAAAAGGACCACTTCTAAATTGTCCACGCTTTCGTGGTGCGGTTCGGGAGGCCGATACTTCGGCCCTTGGAATTAGCCCGACGATTGCCTTCCTAATTAACGGGACCTGTGTGACTATTAATCTTGCGTCCGCGACAGGACCTTTTGGTGCAGAGTGTGTCCAAAGTAGTGAGAAAGAGCCTCGAGTTGTTGATACTGCTATCGGACCAATTTTGTGCGTTGTTCAGTGTTATCGTTAACGAGCACAGGGGAGTGTTCCGATAGACTGATTTAGGCAGATACTTTTTGCACGCGGCAAGACTTTATTTGCGAGACACAATGGATCTCGAAAAGTTAGTAGCTCTTGGTGAGAAGATGGGTCTTTTTGGCGCCGAACTACGGAAGTGGGTAAGCCAGAATGAGAAAGAGGCGGTAGAGAGAGAGAGAGGTTGGCAGCTGAGAGGGCCAAAGAAGAAAAGGCAGCTGAGCTGGAAAAAGAAAGGTTGGCGGTCGAAAGAGCCAAAGCGGAAAAAGAAGCTGAGCTGGAGAGAGAGAGGTTGGCAGCTGAGAGAGCCAAGGAAGAAAAAGCAGCTGAGTTTGAACGAGAGAGGTTGGCAGCTGAGAGAGCCAAGGAAGAAAAAGCAGATGAGTTCGAGAGAGAAAGGCTGGCCGCTGAAAGGGCGAGAGAAGGAAGAGAAGCAAAGGAGCGATAGCTGAAAGAAGAAAGAGAGGCAAAAGAGCGACAGCTGAAGGAAGAAAGAAAGCAGCAATTGAAGTTGGAGCTGGAGAGAAAAAAGTTGGCAGCCGAAAGGGCGAGAGAAGAAAGAGAAGCGGAGATGGCTGTAAGGGAACGGCAGCGGCAGCACGAGATGGAACTCGAGCGGCTCCGTTTGCAACAGCGAAGTGAAACTCCGGTCCAAGCTAGAGTTGAAAGCAGCGAACGGGAGGACCACGGCTTCCGCTTGAACCCAAGCAAGCTGCTCGTGGCGTTTGATGAAAGAAAGGACGACCTTGACGCGTACCTTCACCGATTTGAGACGATTGCGAGGAGCCAGAATTGGCCGGAACATCAATGGACAACTGCTTTGAGTACTTGCTTGAGTGGTAAAGCGCTCAGTGTGTACGGTAGGCTGACGCTGACCGATGCAGCCAACTATGCAAAGGTGAAAGCTGCTTTGCTGAAGCGATTTAGATTTACTGTGGAAAGATTCTGGGACAGATTTCGGACAGAAAAGCCAGCGGATGGTGAGACGGCTACGCAGTACGCCGCCCGACTTAGCCATTATTTCGACAGATGGATTGAACTTCAGGGACAGCGCAGGAGTACGATGAGCTTAGAGAGCTCCTAATTAGAGAACAATTTCTTACTAGTTGCCACCCAAGCCTGTCGCTGTACTTGAAAGAGAGGAAGGCTGAGTCACTTGAAGGAATGCTTGAATTGGCTGATCAATTCTTGGAAGCGCAAGGTGGCACTAATTTGGCCAAGGTCAAGAAGGAGGGTCCCGAAGATTCGAAGAATTCGGCACCCGAACCAAAGAAGCGTGCACCGGAGAGTGTTCCGCGATGTTTCCTGTGTAACCGAGTGGGTCATCGCGCGAGCAACTGTCGTACTAACTTTATGAGCCCTGCGGTAGTAAAATGTTTCAAGTGTGGTCAGACTGGGCACAAAGCAGACGCTTGTCGGAACGGAGTGAGTCAAACTCACCAGGTATCCTGTGTGCAAGCGGCACCGAATTCTGATGATAATGCCGTCACCGATGGATTCGTAGAGTTGAAAGATAGGAAGAAAATTTCTATTGTGGGTGCTGTAATGTCAAAACAGCCAACAGGTGTTACGAAGGGAATGCCAACGCTGTTTGGAAAGGTTGCGGGCAAGAAAATCACGGTTCAAAGAGACACCGGTAGCTCGACGGTTATCGTGTGGAGAAATTCGGTACGGGAAAGTGAGTTGATAGGCAGAACGAAACCGGTTTGCCTAATTGACCGTACGGTTCGGATGCTTCCCGAAGCAGAGATTGAGGTTGAAACCCCGTACTTCAGCGGAAAGGTTACTGCTTTATGCATGACGACCCCCCTTTACGACCTTGTCATCGGAAACATCGCTGGGGCGCGAGGACTGAATGATCCGGAATGTTTGGGAGAAGACCCTAACATAGAGCCCTCGCCAACCCAGCGACCACGAGATCCAGTGGAGGAGCATCCCGTTATGGATCTCACTAGAGCCCAAGGTGAAGCCGCGGCGCAAGAGACAGCGAATGAGAAGATGATCGAGTTGAATGAGTCCACGTGCTGGGCAGCTGGACGTACGTCGGCGCGACCTCAACCGACAGACAGTGTAAAGGGGACGGAGTCGGCCAGCCAGGTCCAATGTCGTGACATGAACAAGCGCGTGACAGGATCGGTTGAGCGTAATCACCCGTTGACAGTGTCAGAAGTGACAACGATGGCTGAGACGCCGCCTCAGACCCCGTCGTTGGAAAAGGCTTGCCGAAAAAGAACAAAGAAAAACAAGAAGAGATCGAGCGAGCACCGCAAGAAAGGACGCAAGCGCAGCTCGAAATACACAGGATAGGTGCTGAGGTGGAATCGGAATGTGTTTGGCAGGGCTGAGTGACATATGTTGTGTTAATGTTCTTGTTATCCTGTGTCACAAGTGTATGTCGAGCGAGTCAAAGTGTTCTGTGCGATGATGTGATGTATAGTGTTGTATAATTGTTGTAAAGACAGAACTTTCTACGTTTGTATTGTTTGAAATGTGTGATGAAGTGTTGTAGTCATGTACCTGTGGCTATATTTCATGTGTTGTGGAATTGAACTACAATGTACGATTGTATTGAGCGATCTATTGTCAATGTGAAGTGTCATGAGCGACGGTTTGTTTTACAGTCTTTCAAAGTGTGTGGTGACTTTTCGCGCTCGTTTGTGTGGTTTTTGAATATTATGAGATAATATTCTTAAAGGGGGGGGGCAGTGTCATAGAACAAGCGCTAAAAATGGCGTGCCGCCAAATTTTTTCGATAACGCGCGGGAGAGACGCCGCGAGGTCAAAAGAAAAAAAGAAAGCAAACATCCAAGGCTCCCCGGGCGCTACCTCTGCTCTCGAAAGCGTGGCTTCACCGACGAACCTCCTCACCCCACATCGGCGGCCGAGCAAGCACTGGAAATTTCTAGAAGGAGAGAGGCGTGGTCATGCCGGGTTGAGTCATCCGACGCGGAGGGCACTCGAACCGTCTCGCCCTCTCCCTAGCCTTCGCTGCGTATCGCACCGACGAAATGACGAGAACCTTCTGGAATATCGCGCGGAAGGTATTTAATCGAGCGGCCGAGACGAGAAAGCAGGAGAAGATGGAAGTTAGCGCCAGAGCGCGTAGGGATTCCGCCGTGTAGTCGGCGAAGGTTTTGTCTGTAGGGACAAAGCAGGAGAAGACGGAAGTTAGCGCCAGAGCCCGTAGGGATTCCGCCGTGTAGTCGGCGAAGGTTTTGTCCGTAGGGACAAAGCAGGAGAAGACGGAAGTTAGCGCCAGAGCGCATAGGGATTCCGCCGTGTAGTCGGCGAAGGTTTTGTCCGTGGAGACAAAGCAGGAGAAGAAGATGATTTCCACCTGAGGGGTGACGACTCGAGCTACAGGCAAGAGTGTGTGTTTACCGCTATCGAGCGAAGACGCGTGGCAACAGCTGCATGTGTGAAGCCGACGTGTTTTCGGCGAAGAAGTTTGAAGCTTGGAGGGTGGCCAATAGAAGATGCGAGGTTTCCTGGAAGAGAAACTTCGAGGGCAGCGGAACGACAGCAACGCTGGACTTTTAGTGAGTGATTCTCGGAAGAGTATCATCCAGACTTTTGTTTCAAGAACTTTGGACTAAATAGATTCCCTATCTCTTTAGTCTTTAAGTGTCTTGGTTGTTCAATGCATGCGACTGCATTGTAGTGCGTATTGTTGTCTGTGTCCGTTGTTTCGAGTGTGGCTGATTGTACTGTGTAGTACGTTGTTTGTTTGGTGACATATTGTACTCAACTATTGTGGAGTGTGCATTCTTGTGTATTGTTTTCGATCTGCCAATTTTGAGAATATAATTTTGTTGTGGTTATCAACTCTCGGCTCTGACTTGTTCTTTGGGCCACAGCCGGTGTCCGCTGGCGCGCCAAAAAGGATCACTTCTAAATTATCCACGCTTTCGTGGTGCGGTTCGGGGAGCCGATACTTCGGCCCTTGAAATTAGCCCGGCGATCGCCTCCCTAATTAACGGGACCTGTGTGACTACTACATTAGCACTAGCAGCCCATGCTATATTATTCGTTATGCCTCCTCATCAAAAACTGACTCTGCACTCATAGACAGCTCTGTGACTATTATGTGCTTCACCTTCACGCACCAATAAGCTCATTGTGCTTTTATCCGAAAGGCCCGTGGGCTCAGAACCCCAGGTGGTCGGAATTTTCAAAGCTCTCCCCTACGGCGTCTCTCATAATCATACGGAGGTATTGGGACGTTACACCCCACGTATAAGTCATATTACTTTTATCCGAAGGCTGTAAAAAAATTTCCACTTACGTCATTGCTTTGGCTCCAACTTGCCGCCTTAAATGCCCGAAACACTTGCACGGTAACCCTATTACGAAACGCGTGAGGCGTATATTACTGAAAACTTGACTGATTCTTTATTTATTGGCTTCATCATTGAAATATACTCGGCTGCTGACCCGCAGGGCGCGGCTTCGAATCCCGGCTGTGGCGGCTGCATTTCCGATGGAGGCGGAAATGTTGTAGGCCCGTGTGCTCAGATTTGGGTGCACGTTAAAGAAACCCAGGTGGTCTAAATTTCCGGAGCCCTCCACTACGGCGTCTCTCATAATCATATAGTGGTTTTGGGACCTCAAACCCCACATATCAATCATTGAAATACTTTGAATCTCACCACACTTTTCTTAACACGATAGAATTTCTTGGATGCCTTGAACGCAGGAAGTTTGGTTTTTCTGTCTCTCTGTCTGTTCGTCAGAATTCGGCCCTGCCGCAAAAGTTCAAGCACTTGCTGAATGCCCAGCAACCTTGAACTGGTGGCTGCGTTCGTACTTGTGAGCATTTTGATTAAAAAGCGAACAATACGCCTATCTGAGGCGCAACATCAAAACGTAAGTATGAGGTGGCGCGTTCCTTTACCGGAAAATATATATGTACATAATTCTCAAGACCTTAGTGTTTCTTACGCTGCGCCGGAAATGCGACGTTATCCGCGTATATCGTTGTGCCGACGATATTGGGATGCCAACTGGCAGATACCGTGGGTTCGGCACAAGCTAATGTTTCCCGAAGGCACTGCCAGATGGCGTGCATATTTTACGCAGCATGAGGTCTCTAGTTTAACGAAGTTTCATTTAGGAATCTTAATGCAGCACCTCCTCTATTTTATCGATGCGAGCCATATTCGGCTGATTCAACATAGAGGAGCCACTGTCTCCGGCAAAGCAACGTAAAAAGGCCACGTTTTCGACGACAAATCTGCAACGATGCACGCAAATACGCAGCCAATTTTTACTCTGTTGCTGATGGCCACATTTATTTCACATCTTTCTACACGCCTGCGTTTCTTGTTTTTCGCACTCGGAAGCCTGCTTCTCGAAATATTTTATCAATAATTCGTTTTGTGCAGGGTTCTTCGCAACGCTCCAAACTCGGTAAAGCCCTTTGAAAGAGAGAGAGAGAATTCGGTCGACACGATCTATTTTTACTCACTCGCAATCGCATCACCAGCCGAAAGAAACAAAGTGTGTGTGTATTATTCAGGAACTTAACAATTACTTCGAATGCTCAAACTGTTTTTTTTCCGTTGAATGATTTATCTGGGCCACAGAAGTAGGAGGGTCTGCTTAGCTACATACAAATCTCTGGTGACGCAAGAACCTCGGAAAACTTATACGTCAACAATCCTTTGAATTGTTCGTAGTTTTTCATAATAGAAAATAATAATAATAATAATAATAAGAAATAATAATATAAGATAATAAGAATAATAATAATAATAATAATACATAATAATAATAATAATAAGATAATATATAATAATATATATATTATTATTATTATTATTATTATTATCTGCGGTTTCGCGTTCTAAGACAACAATATGTGTATTAGAGACGCCGTAGTAAAGGGCTCTGAAAATTTTAACTGTCTGGTGTACTTAAACATGCTATAACATCGCACAGTACGCGGTTGCCGTTTTCCATTACATTATAATATTCTTACGTTTGTTACTTCATAAACTTGTCAATATTTAATCCTTGAGTATGTCCTAGGCGATCGGCTTATTCCTCATCCTTCTTCTCTATTCAAAAAGCTTCCGCTTGTATTAGACGCCGGTTTTACGACCAATCGCCGATAGTGGGAAGGAGCGAAGAATCAAGAAACAAGCAAGCACTCCAGCATGCAGATTCCCCCTTGGGACCGTCGAAACTTATTTAAAAATTTACGTATGTTCATGAGGATAGTTTCAGTTTGTATACATGTCTGAATTGAGAACATTTTTTAATGAGCCCTCATCCAGGGTTTAAAATTCTCAAGTTTTGTTTTTTGAAGGTCAGCTAGAGCCGCTAAATATTCATATATGCAGCATCAAGGTATAGCTGTGGCTTAAGCGAACTAAAAAAAAGACAATTTTAAAGGAACACAGGACAAGTGCTTGAGCGTCTTTGTTCATGCTTTCAAACCAAAGCTATAACATGCATCTCAACTAACTATTCCAAGTGCCGATTCTATCTATACGCGGCGTCGTTTCAAATGACAAATGATTGGCCATGATAGAAAATCAATTTGATAATAAATTCCCATCAAACTTCAAGCTACTTCCTTCCAGATAGCAATTAGGCTTGCTAGAATACCATATTATTCAGTTGGGAACTGATAACGTAATTGCTACTGGTGTATTCATGTGTGAAGATAAGGCGGGAGTAGTCACTTTTGCAGAAGCTTTATCGTGGTCGTTCTCATTGCGTCTCCCGGATTACACTCCAGTATTCAAACCAGAGTTCTTAGCGATTATTTTAACTATTAGAAAATTTTCCATACAGGATTCAACTGTTGTTATAGTTACTGAATCGCTGTCAGTATATGTAAAGCTCTCAGTCCAGGTTCTTCTTCCGAGTCTTCTATAAAGAATTCATTCACGTCATTGATGCCAGAAAAAGCTTGCGTTCGGTGCGATTTTTATAGGTCTCTGGTGATCATGGCATATTTCTGAACTAGATGGCGGACGCTCTAGCCTGGTGGTCTCTAGGTGGTACTGTAATGTTCGTTGTGCCTGATACAACTTTGATAATTGAATCCTGATTCCGCAAATATTCCTTAATACAAGAATACATGAAAATGAAGTTGCCTTTCCAAGAATATGGTCATTTTTGTTTTGCTTGGAAAAATAATTGGTGCCCGCCTCGTTAATTGGAAGCGTGTTTTACAATATTCGATGTCATTTCCTCTAAATTTTGGTTTACACAGGTCTGGTTTGGCACTTTCACCACTATGCTTTTACTGTCGAAAGCCAGAAAATATTGATCACTTTTTACTGACTTGCCGTCGTTTCATTAGCCATAGGCAAAAAAAAACACGTTAAAATTTTATTCAAGAACCTAAGAATTGCTCTGAATTCGGAAAATGATCTTTCCCTTGGGGCCTCTTCTCTAGTCCACAGCCACAAGGACATCTGCTTAGTCGTATGTGAATTTCTTAGCGACAATAAAATAATTCGTTCCTGTTGTGATGTAAATAGAGAATTTCAAAACTTAATGCTTTTATCCTATTGTCTGATTTATTTCCCTGCATTGGTATATACTCAGTACAGAGAGTTGGGCGGGTTGCTAAAGATGCGTGACTTCGATATTTTAACGTGAAAAACGGAGACGAAAGAAAGAGACGTAGAAAACTTCAGCGTCTACGTTGTCTACGTCTTTATCTTTTGTCTATGTTTTTGTTTTGGCGCTAAGATGACGAAGTCATTCATATACTCAGTAGATTGCTACCACGAAATAGTAATCTTTGAAAGCACTAAAAATATTGTATTCCTCAGTAGCCGATTCGCTTTTGTTCTTGTCTTTTTTCTCTGTCTCAATTCTAAAATTTATCTCTCTATTAACCTCCGGCTTCATGAATAATCTCCTGAAATAAGTCAAGCAACTTTTGGAGCAACTGAAAAGGGATTTAGCCACAGGAATGTTTGCGAGGCCGTATGTGGTTTTCTAAAGGCAACAAAACAATTAGAATGTTAAGCTGAGACATAAATTCACTTTATTTCAAACCATTATAGCCTGTTCGTTTTTTGTATTACCTCTATTTTATTTTTAATCTATCCTTTACCAATTGGTTCTTTGTTTAAATGTCACTATCTAAATATTCAGGGTGGTAAAACAACTCCACCTCACAAATGAGGCACCCCGCGTTTTATGGCCCATCCCCCGTAGTGGCTTGCGCCAGGACTCTGAGGAACAACCAATCAACCAACCAACCAACCACAAGGGTCGCAAGCAAGCAAGATGCGTGAGCGCGAGGCGCGCGCAGAAGAAGGCATCTGGTCGTTTGGGTCGAACGCATCTTTCGTCAGCTGCGGCGGTTCTCAATTCGCTAACTAACGAAGTTGCTCCCAATGTCGTCCACCGCGAAGCCTGCAAGCGAGGAGATAGCTCCGAATGCCGGGGCTACGGCAACCACTGCGGTCAGCGTGGCATCGGAAAAGCCTCCAGCACAAGACAAGACGGCCGCCTCGGATGAGCGGAAGAGTCACCAGCGCCGCCGGAGGCCGAGCAAAGCACCGCGCGGTGCACAAGCTTTCGCGCAGAGCTATGCCACAAAGCCGGCGACAAATCGGGATGTCCAGGTCAGCCATTCCTTTTAATATCTATAGCTTATCCTAAAATAGTGATCGGTGGAAAGCATACAGCATGGTGTCTTCACTCATTGGCTGTACATCACTAGGAGGCCCTGAGCACTGAAATGGTCAGTGATTCTTCAACCGCGTACCTCCCAAACAAGCAAAGTTTTCAGGCTCCCGTTTCTTCGTTTAGCGCCGACACTGTTGTGTTCGCTACAGTAGCCGATAGAGAGAATCAAAGATTGCGAACGCAGAGTCTGTCGATCTCGCGAGCCACTAGCCTCTAACATCGCCTTCTTCCTCTGTCACGCACACTTGACCCATCGGTCGGAACTTGCACGCATGCAGGGCTGGTACGAGCACTGCGGTTTCTTTCGCTGCTGGGCGCTTCGATTTGTTCGCATCACCTGCGATGTACAGTCGTGTGGGTAAAAGTCGAGTGCTGTTGTTGTTTCGCTTGGTTCGTAACGCCTGCAATGCACAGAGTGGCGTGCCTAGCACCCGAGCGCTGCAGTTTCTTTGGCCGTTTGTAACGAATGTTACTTTGCCACATTTGTGCATTGTCAAAAAATTTCAAAGAAAGTGGGCGTGGCTCTAACTTGAAGCTGCGCTCTGAATCAGCATTAGATAGTAGAGCAATCGTCGGTGGATTTCCGAATGCTGACCTGCAGGTGGCGGGATCGAATCCCAGCCGTCGATGGTCGCATTCAGATGGCAAGGAAATGCAAATGACATGTATTCGAATTCAGTGCACGCTAACGAACAGAAGGTGGTCGAAAGTCATGGAGCCCTCCTATACGGCATTCCTCACAATCGTATCTTCGCTTAGGTACGCAAAGCGTCTACACTCATAATTTAATAGTGTATTTCAGTTCTATGCAAGGATTGGCTAACCATATGGCTTCCGTTGTTGGCTTTGCTACCATGACGTGGCTTCTCTAAAGCGGTAGCCAGTTCCCTCAATATACAGATCTCGACTCAAGATATATTGCTGGATGCAGATTTGACCCCGTCACTTTGTAACGTGGTCTCTCACTTCCACGCTTAAATATAGGATCATACACGGCTACTGTAATGAAACTTCCTTTTGGCGAAGGGTATATGTGTAATCATTTCTCTGTATGAAATTTGAACAGAACGTGTTTATGCTACATTTATTTTTTTTGCGCCTATATTTGCTGTAGGGCATGGTGCGGTATATGCAGGAGCATCAGAGAATTTTTGAAACATCAATATCGAACAATCTGAAGGTCAGGATTTTCGGAACAGTATAACATGACCAATCATGTCGCGCGCAGCATCATTACCGACGCCTGCTGGTCACTGAAAAATACCACATACGATTGAGTTGCTATGTGAATTCTGCAGCTCCTTACCATTCACAGCTTCATTGTTGGTTGCGAAACTCTATTATGAATGTTGTGCCGGTGCTCAGCTGTTGCATGTGCATATTGTTTGGTACCAAATGTACCGAAAGCGTTGAAGTACCACTGGTCAATGATCAACTCTTGTGTTTCATCGCCTTCAATGTTTACCGCATTGCGGAGGGGCACTTTCTGCAAAGAACCAGAACATTACCGTGCTTCAAGATGGATGAGTGTCCTTATGCGGAGCTTCCTTGCGTGCTGCATCTCCGTGACATTTGGCGCGCTCGTATAGTCGGAAGACTTAAGAAATGTGCCAGAACGCAACGCTTAGTGCATATGCACGCCGGCCAGTTAAAGGAGTACAGACACAGTTTTTTTAATATATTGGGATCGCTGTTCTAAGAACCAGGAGAAAAAAGTACTGTGGTGCCTGGGAATGTATCATATACGCTTTTAGTACTACAATCTTAAAAATTGTTTTTCGGTTTTGATATCGAGGGTGCGGCTTCCACGTGGCGTGTCTCGGCAGGTCGACGTCACGGAGAAACGCCAATTCGCTGCGTACTAGCGGTAGATCTGCCATCTGCTCGTAGTGCAGGTAAACAAGAATGAGTGCGTTGTCTCCAGTGACTATGACAGGGATTTTTGTACTGCATGCAGAACGCTGATTTTGACAACTTAGTGGAACTTGTTGATACGTCTGGAGAATGTCTATAGTGGTGGGGCTGCCTTGCCGATACTCGACGACGAAAACATTGATATCAAACAAAATATTTCATACATCTTGGCTGACTCCAGTGTGGGGAAAGTATTAACACTACATAACAAGGAAGCTAAAATGTGCCTTTTGCGATGTCTTAAATTTGTGCTGGTTTACCTTTAGAGAGGTCGTGTAACCAGATTGATTGGAAGGCAATAATCGCTCACCGTAGACCACAATGCACTCTCAAAGCTAATTGAGCAAGAAAAACACACACACACACACACACACCTCTAACGAAAATTTGCATAACGAAGATGCAAACCTTCTTCACTTCTCCTTCGTGTTTGATCACAAGAACCTGTAGGAGCTTAGGGCGTTATGTTTTAAAGCTTCTCCGGCATCAATGAAGAAAAATGGTCACTTCGCCTAAAAAAAACCTCTTCGTAGAATGCAAGCAGAGACTGACGCTTAAGCTCGTGTAATGTTTTAAATCACCGGCGTGAACGTCGCAGTAACTTTGATGCCCATGGCGTTTTTTCTTTTGAAGTTAGGCAAAAAAAATGAAGAAAAACGGAATTTGGAGTCAATACATCAAGGGTCGCTTTCGTCATAGCTTCTACCATTGGCGTTATTCCTACGAGAAAATCACGGCAAATTGTGACGTGAGACATATTCGCAAAACCAAACATCGATGGAAACAAGTATAGTTACGCTCCAGCGCTTGTTTCGGTAAGCAACCGCTTGCACATCCTTCTCTCACGAAAACGCGTTGCCGTTTCGACGTCACAAATGAATAACCTCACGTTGCAGGTAAAGGAGAAACAGACAGATGTACAAGTGGGTGGAGTCACCCGTGCTACTGATGGGAAGAGAGACTCGACAACCGACGTTCTCCGAAAACCACGCAGTTCAAAACCGGCCATTCTATTCCCCTGAACTAGCAAAGGCCGCTGCATCGAGTCTTTCTCCTGGGTCGTCGGAATATCCTGCGTCTTCCCCAAGCCCCGCGGCCACTCCGGACAAGCGCCGCAAAGGCAGGCAATCGCCGAAAGCCTTGGACGAGTTGCTGGAGAATCGCGTGGCGACTGCCGCGGTGAGTTCTTTGCGTGAAAATTCTGAAGTTGCTGAGGCGATTTCCTTGCACAGCCTCGTTTCCTAAACATCTGGCATCGATGTGAACACGAAAGATACCGAACATAACGCGGCCAAGCGTCATGTCATGTGAAGTCAGGGTTGACTTCGTACACGACGTAGTCCAGATGCACTAGGGGCGTATGACGTTCTAAGATCAACTCACTGCTTGCTCAAACGTGGGTTTATGCCAAAGGTGGTAACAAGAGGGGAGGTGTGCGATAGCTTTTGAGGGAGAGGAGACTAGTAATATACTGATAGTGTAAAATTTAATGAGAGACTCATAAGCACACGCTTTCACCTCTAATGTCCTTAGCGCTAACAAAATAGACTGTCAAATCTGTTAGAGATTCCTACTCTTGTGAATTCTTTCTGATGATGTCCAAGGAAGATAATGCGTTTATATGACTACTCATTCAGGTTGTAAGCTCGCTCTGCAGTTTTGTCGTGACAAAATTGGTTTTGAATTTTTACTTTTTTCAGTGGCAGCTCAAAGGCTGTGTTTATAGTCCGTAAATCTGTCAACATATTTTTGTAAAATATTTGAAAAATACCCTTAAGCTCTATCAAAGGGGAACTTGGTAGTTTTGAAGCTTATGTGCCTTTCATCATTCTCAGACCGCCTGCACCTTTCTATTAGCGCTTTTCATGCAGACACTCTGTCAGTCTTGCCAATCATGACTGCTAACAATTCGGCTAATTCTATGTACTTTTGGAATCAATGTCACGTGAAGCATTAGGAGGGAAAGGTTAATGGGGTGTAATTTTTTTCTTGAGCGAAAAGTTACAAAATTACACTAAACACTTGTACAAAGCCATACGCACTGACAACGCACTGAACAGTCGCATATGTTCTTTGTAACTCACCTTCTACTGTTTCGAAACAATGCTAAAAACAATACTAGTATTACCAACCTTTCTTGTCGCCGTCGCACTGCTAGCCTATTCCTGTTTCACAAAATGTATTACAGTTCACTCAATCCGCCACCTTACATCTCACCGCCTGCTCGCATATCCCTTCGTACAGGTCATTACTTAAGTGTTGCTCGTCCTCAAACCCGTCTCGTCTTCTTTTTCCCACGCACCATTGTAGACTGGAACGACCTTCTCTACGCCATCGTTGCCACCACCAACCCAGATGCTTTCATTGATGCTGTAAAAGGGCACCTCTCATCCTGAATAGTCGTGTATCATGTATCCTTACTGTACACCCACGCCTTATGTAATGCCCCCACTCAGGGCCTTTAAGGAAATAAAGTGAAGGTGAAAGTGAAAGAAGCGGTAAGCTGAAATGTAGCGCTTGTGTTTGCGGATGTGGTAACACTGGATGGTGCTACGTAGACGTACTTCAGTGGATGGCCCTTAAGTGTGACGGCTGTATCATAGGAGTGCACACTACAGTTCACGTTTCATCATCATTACGCCTGCATAGGGTCCTTTTTCCGAAAGAAGTACGGGACCTGGCGTGGCTTCGTGGTAGATTACTTCAATGCCACGCAGATTGATTGTGTTCGATTCCTGCATTCATTGCACTCGTCGGTTCAACGCTGCCTATAACCAGTTTCTTAACATTCGGTAGATCAAACTGCCAGGACACCTGTGACGCATCCCCGCATATTGTGGCTCATCCTATGTGGCACACAGTCTCTGGTGAAAACAGTTTCACAGGCTAAACGGAGAGATTTCCACATTAGCCATGTAATAACCAGACAGTCCTAAACGTCATGCCCTTTCGCCGTGACAGTATTTCAATCTATTGCTTTCCAAAATTAAGAAGTTGATAACGCGAGAACCCAGTCGCAGGCGTCTGAATAGATAAGATAGATGTTGATAGATAGCTATTTTTCAACTGGTAGATCAAGTTGATAGATGTTGATAGATAGATAGATAGATAGATAGATAGATAGATAGATAGATAGATAGATAGATAGATAGATAGATAGATAGATAGATAGATAGATAGATAGATAGATAGATAGATAGATAGATAGATAGATAGATAGATAGATAGATAGATAGATAGATAGATAGATAGATAGATAGATAGATAGATAGATAGATAGATAGATAGATAGATAGATAGATAGATAGAATACACTTGCAATCCAAAGCACTTGTGCTACTACCAGCTCCGTTGCCCAAAGGCACAGAGCTTTTCGCACCGATTGCCACGCTTAATATGCAAGTACAGCGATACTTCATGAAAAATCGGCGCTGTTTTTCATACTTGTAATTCATTGGTGTTCGATTTGCGCCCAGGAATGTCGTTTTCAAAATGGGCTAACACTCTGGTAAAAAAAATGCAACTAACGTCCTCCGATTGTGAGACAAAAGCTTTTTATGCTGAATGTCACATCTGGTCGACAATCCGATCATGAGGCTTGTCCTTCGTGTTGCAGGAACCATCTCAAGCCAGTGTGGCCCCCAAGAGGTACCGCTTCCGTACGAGACCAAAATGTTGTTGGCAGTTTCTGTCATTGTGGTAATCCTCGGATTCACTTTCCTGCTGCTGTATCAGAAGCCAAAGCCGCATCGTGTTCAGTTCTGTGTCACGAAAGGTTGCCAGGAACACAGGTAAGACATAGACGAACAAGTGCACCTGCGGAATAGGGTGCTTAAGGCCTGGTGCATCACGAAATCGTGGAATATGGTAGGTCAGTCCAACACACAAAATGCATTGGCAACTTCAACAAAAATATATGGGTTTGGCAAGTTTGATTACCATTATAGTGTATTGACGGGGATTACAAAATGGCATAGCACTAACACACATGGACTAGGAAGAGACTACAGGAAGAGAGCTAGCTTTCAATTTGAAGGTTAGCGCTCGTCATGTCTCTTTTTTGTCCTTCTCTGTAAGAGCTATGTTACTTATTGAAGCGAATATTCAAATAGCAGGAAAAGCCACGTTGACAAAGGATGCCGAACCTCAAAACTGCATTAATTCATTTTTAAATACAAAGTATTTGCGGAGGAACCAAATCCACTTTGCCAAAGTCTATCCTATCTATCTATCTATCTATCTATCTATCTATCTATCTATCTATCTATCTATCTATCTATCTATCTATCCATCCATCCATCCATCCATCCATCCGTCCGTCCGTCCGTCCGTCCGTCCGTCCGTCCGTCCGTCCGTCCGTCCGTCCGTCCGTCCGTCCGTCCGTCCGTCCGTCCGTCCGTCCGTCTGTCTGTCTGTCTGTCTGTCTGTCTGTCTGTCTATCTATCTATCTATCTATCTATCTATCTATCTATCTATCTATCTATCTATCTATCTATCTATCTATTGCCACCTGATATGCTTGGGTGAGATCCGGGAGTGGAAGAAGACAAAGACGATCTGTCTGAGCTGCTGCTTGGCTAGTCGACTCAACGAACCCAATAAACCAAGTTTGTCTTAAGAAACGTGACAAGACTGGTGGAGTTGCTGGGTACAACGTCTCACGATCCACCCGATGCCCAAGACCCCGTCCAGCAGCCGGAACACAAGCCCTGCACCCGTGGACACTCCTGTTCACAGAGTAAGCCGCCGCCAACGAGGCCTACCACCTGAGACACCAACCACTGACGCAGCGACTATGACTTCGACACAAGATCCCGTGCAAGCTCCGACACCTTCCACGCCGATCTACTGCACCGTCCAGAACCCGCTCATGCCTAGCCCTTTTCATGGAGAGCAGCATGAAGATGTTGACGACTGGCTGAGTGAGTTCGAACGTGTCGCAGCGATAAATTACTGGGATGATGCCGCGAAGCTCCGGAACGTGTACACTTGCCTGAAGGACGGTGCCAAGACGTGGTTTTTGAACAGGGATGATGTTCTGACATCTTGGCGCGAGTTCCAGCGTCGCCTTCTGGAGACCTACAGGAGTCCCGACCGCCGCGAACGAGCGGAGCGTGCACTACAATCACGCATCCAGATGCCAAACGAGACCGTCTCGATGTACGTTGAGGACATGACACGGCTTTTCAAGCGAGCGGATCCTGCTATGGCAGAGGAAAAAAAGTTGCGCCACCTCATGCGTGGTGTGAAGGAACAACTTTTTGCTGGTTTGGTGCGTAGTCCCCCTAAGAGTGTTGCTGAGTTCCTTACTGAAGCGGCAACAATGGAGCAAGTACTGCACCAACGGTCTGCCCTGTTTGACCGTCAAGTGAATGCTGCCTCAACCCCCGAAATTTTCGCCACCCCTGGGAGCAAGAGCCCCGAATGGATTCGCGAGATCATCCGATCTGTCGTCCGGGAAGAAATGGAAAAGATGTACGGGACAAGACCAATCGATGTTGGTTCTATCACCAGTGTCATCCGTGACGAGGTCCAACAGGTGTTGCACGCCCATCGTTTTCCGCTGATGTCGGTTGATCCGGAAACGGCTCCTGTGTCTACTGACAGTCGCCGTCGTACGTACGCGGAAGCCTTGCGATCTGCCACGCCTCGTTCTGGTCAAGGAGTCCCGACCCAGCCAGTGCCGCACGTCCCGATCCAGACAGTGCCGCACGTTCCGCTTCAGACAGTTCCATACGTCCCGATCCAGACAATGATGCCGTCAGTCGCGATTCAGTCGGCGCACGCTGGTTTGGACATCGATGGTCGCCGTGCACCGACGCGCAAGTCTGATATCTGGCGTACGCCGGACAGACGACCCCTCTGCTATCATTGCGGTGAGGCTGGTCACATTTACCGCGAATGCCCATACCGGCAACTTGGCCTGCGTGGATTTTCCGTCAATTCACCTCGTCCCCAAATTGGTCAAAGGCCGAGGGACATCGAAGAATATCTCGCGCAACAGCGTGCACCCTTTACACGACGTCAATCACGGTCACCATCTCCGAGGAGACCCGCAGCCACTGGGTCACGTTTCGATGTGACGGCACGGGAACGCTCTCCAAGCCCCCGTCGGGAAAACTGAAGGCAGCGGCCTTCGGGGGCAAGGTCGCTGGGACTCAAAGTGCGGAAGACCTCCCATCGACGCTTGCACGCAACACGGAAGACATTCAACCAGAGAATAATCGCAGTACCGAAGGAACGCCGAAATCCACATCTGAACCCAGTGACCGCGTGTCACTTGACATACCTGTGCTGATTGACGGTTTTCAGGTCAATGCATTGATAGACACTGGTGCAGACTATTCGATTATCAGCGGGAGGCTAGCAAAAGATCTCAGGAAAGTGATTACGCCGTGGAATGAAACGCGAATTCGAACTGCTGGAGGACACGTTGTAACACCACTGGGTCGCTGTACGGCAAGAGTTAAAATTCGTGCGTCAACGTTTGTGCTCAGCTGCCTCGTTCTGCGCGACTGTTCACGTCAGCTGATTATCGGCATGGACTTCCTTCGGGAATACGGTGCCATCATAAATCTCCGTGAACGCATCGTGACCTTCTCGACTCAAGGCGCAACAGATCGAGACGCTGATAACTGCCGTAGACCTGCGCTGCGTGTTGCTGATGACAGTGTGACGCTGCCGCCCCGAGCGACTGTTCCCATCGAAGTCATTTGTGAAGACCTCCGGGACGGTGACGTGGTGGCTGAAAGCAACCTATCACTTCTGCTACTCCAAGGTGTATGTGCTGCCCGAAGTGTTGTGCGTGTCCGTAACGGACAGTCACAAATACTAGTTACGAACTTCAACTACGAGCACCGGCATCTTTTCCGCGGAACCACCGTAGCCTATGGAGACCCTGTTGCCGACGTCACGGAGTGCTTCGCGTCCGAGGAAACGCATGAGGATGAAGAATTCCTAGACCACATCGACATTAATTCGACGCTGTCAGACAAGAGAAAGGCTGCACTTCATGACCTTTTAAAGGAGTTTCGGTCTTGCTTCGCCTCTTCTTCCAAAGTCCATCAAACACACCTCGCCAAGCATCGAATTATTACCGACGATGACGTCCGCCCCATCCGGCAGCAGCCTTATCGCGTTTCTTCCAAAGAACGTGCGGCTATTCAGACACAAGTGAAAGATATGCTCGATGACGGGATTATTCAACCATCCAGCAGCCCTTGGTCCTCGCCAGTCGTTCTAGTGAAGAAAAAAGACGGAACGCTGCGATTTTGTATTGACTACAGGAAGCTTAATAGCGTCACGAAAAAAGACGTTTACCCGCTTCCACGGGTCGACGACTCTCTCGACAGATTACGACGCGCGAAGTATTTTTCGTCCATCGATCTAAAGAGTGGCTATTGGCAAATTGAAGTGGATGAACGAGACCGAGAAAAAACTGCGTTTGTGACTCCAGACGGACTTTACGAATTCCGTGTTCTTCCCTTCGGCCTCTGTTCTGCCCCAGCCACTTTTCAGAGGATGATGGACACAGTTCTCGCTGGCTTGAAGTGGCAAAGCTGCCTTGTCTACCTCGATGATGTGGTCATCTTTTCCGAGAGCTTCGAAGAACATCTGAAGCGTCTGAGAAAGGTTCTGGACGCCATTCGCACAGCTAAACTCACGCTGAAACCCCAAAAATGCCATTTCGGCTACGAAGAGCTGAAATTTCTGGGGCATGTCATTAGTGCGGATGGAGTGCGACCTGATCCAGACAAAACTGCTGCTGTCGCCGCCTTCCCTGTTCCATCAGATAAAAGAGCAGTACGCCGTTTCCTCGGCTTGTGCGCGTATTATCGCCGATTTATCGCCAACTTCTCGAAGATAGCTGAACCTCTTACGCGACTCACTCGGGATGACGTGCCTTTTACTTGGAGCGCAGAACAAGATGCAGCGTTCACAGAGCTACGGCGGAGAATGCAAACAGCCCCTGTTCTTGCCCATTTTGATGAGGACGCTGCTACAGAAATTCATACAGATGCCAGCAACGTCGGACTTGGCGCTGTCCTTGTACAACGACACGGTGGCGTTGAACATGTAATAGCTTACGCCAGTCGTACTCTTTCTCGAGCCGAGACCAACTATTCTACATCGGAAAAAGAATGCCTCGCAGTCGTGTGGGCGACGACCAAGTTTAGGCCTTACCTCTACGGTCGTCCCTTCAAAGTGGTGACTGACCACCACTCGCTCTGCTGGCTGGCAAATCTCAGAGATCCATCCGGCCGTCTCGCTCGGTGGAGTTTGCGTTTGCAGGAGTTCGATATTACGATTGTGTACAGGTCAGGGCGCAAACATGAAGATGCCGACGCGCTTTCTCGAGCGCCTGTGGGGCACGCTGTCAGGGGCTCCGAGGATGAAGATGCCTTTCTCGGAGCAGTCAGCGATTCCGAATTTATGTCAAAACAGCGGGCAGACGACGAATTACGCCCAGCTATTGATTCCCTGGAAGGCCGGAACTCTCAGGTCCCTCGACACATTGCTCGCGAACTGTCCTCTTTTTGTCTAAGAAGAGGCATTCTTTACAAGAAAAACGCCCGTGGTAGCGACAAAGCCTTCCTACTCGTTGTTCCTACCGAAATGCGGGACGAGATCCTCCTTGCGTGCCACGACGAGCCCACGTCAGGACATTTGGGCTATTCGCGAACTCTCGCCAGAGTACGCCAACAGTATTACTGGCCGCGACTATCAACAAGTGTACATCGATACGTGAAAAGGCTGCCGTGAGTGCCAGCGTCGCAAGACTCCGCCTGTGAGACCCGCAGGCCTGCTCCAGCCGATCGCACCACCACAGACACCGTTTGACCTCGTGGGAATGGACCTTCTTGGACCCTTCCCTTTGTCGTCCTCTGGGAACAAATGGATTATAGTTGCGACAGATTATCTCACTCGGTATGCTGAAACGAAAAGCGTTACCCCGTGGCACATCCTCTGAAGTCGCGCAGTTCTTCGTGCACCAAATCGTCCTACGGCATGGTGCCCCGTCATGCGTGATTACGGACAGAGGGACGTCATTTACAGCACGAATGATGGAGGACATTTTTAAATTGAGCTGCACAACTCATCGAAAAACGACGGCTTATCACCCGCAATCGAATGGACTGACAGAGAGGCTTAACAAGACCATAGCGGACATGCTGTCAATGTACGTTGACGTACAACACAAAACCTGGGACGAAATTCTTCCGTACATCACGTTTGCATACAATACGGCAACGCAAGAAACAACGCGATTTCCGCCTTTCCGACTCGTTTACGGACGCAACGTGCGAACCATGCTCGATGCTATGCTTCCGTGTGACCAAAGCAATGAAATCGCTCCAGACGCTGAGGAATACACTCAATACGCCGAAGAAGCTCGTCAGCTAGCTCGCATAAACACCAGGTCGCCAACAAGATGAAGACGCACGACGTTACAACCTCCGCCATCGAAACGTCACCTACCACCCTGGGGACCGAGTGTGGGTATGGACCCCTGTCCGGCGACCAGGCTTATCCGAAAAACTCCTAAGCCGTTATTTTGGACCGTACAAGGTTCTTAGACGTGTCACCGATCTTACCTACGAGGTATTTCCGGACGGCGCAGCGTCTTCTCGTCGACAGCTTCGGCCCGAAACCGTGCATGTCGTTAGGCTGAAGCCGTACTTCACACAGTAGCCCTTGTGGTTCACGTGTTGCGACAAGCCGTGACATTGTGCTGCTGCTGCTGTTCGTGTTCTCCTGTGTTTTTATGCCTTTTGTTTTTGCGCTTGGCGCAAGCATTGGCGCAATTTCCTCATTTGCGCTGCGAGTACTGGCACTCTCCCTCCTTTGGTTCTCTGTATCTGCGTGTGTATGCCTTCATTTTTTTTTCGTTACGAGCATCGAGTCGATGCTTTCAAAGGGGGGACTAATGCCACCTGATATGCTTGGGTGAGATCCGGGAGTGGAAGAAGACAAAGACGATCTGTCTGAGCTGCTGCTTCGCTAGTCGACTCAACGAACCCAATAAACCAAGTTTGTCTTAAGAAACGTGACACTATCTATATGTCTGTCTGTTTGTCTGTCTGTCTGTCTGTCTATCTATCTATCCATCTATCTATCTATTTATCTATCTATCTATCTATCTATCTATCTGTCTATCTATCTATCTAACTTGACTGCTTACTCTCTTCTTCAACATACACCACAAAAAGCATAATGTACAAGTGCATGAGTAAGAAATGAAAGGTTACGACATAAATATCACGCCATGCTGACAGTATACGTGTGATATAAATAAAAATATAATGTGGCTCTCATTGCATTCATATCAAGTTTGTTTACTTTCGTAATCTAATTTTGAAGAGACAAAAACCACTATGGCATACAACGCACATAGGCCGAACATTCAGTGGGCACGACACTAAAGTCGCATCTTATGAATACATCTAGTAGGTGTCTCTACTAATTCATTTTCGTCCTCATTCATTCATTATGAATTTATCCATGTCGGAATTACTACACTGCCGGTAAGACAACAAATAATGTTATTTTGCCTTCCTTTGCGTTACCTAAAGTTGGTTTTATTTGTTTCGGCACGCAATGGTATGTTTAAAAGTATTGGTGCTTCCAGGGTTGTTTTGTGATTTGTTGTGACGTGATACAAATGAACGTCACGGGTCGTTAAGGTACTACGAGCATAAATAATAGGTCATTCCATGAATGCTATAGTATTTATATGATCTGTATTCTGGCGTTGACGACGTATAAGCCATCACAAACGTGAAGCCTTCGGCGACGTTCGGTTAGCGTCGTATATAACGGAATGCACATATATGCATAGATGATATTCTCTAATGAATGACATGAATGGCATAAACGAGGGTTTATGGCATATACGAGGGTGCAGTCTTCTATTTACCTTTTAAATCTCAGCATGTAAGGTATAAAACACGTGGTAGAACATACCCTGTGTTCTCTACCAGATTTCGTCGTATAAAACCATCATGTCTTGCAAATTTGTTTATAGCGTTTACCAACTATTCAGCTGGACTGGCTTCTCCTGACTTTCTGTTGCGTACATTCCACTTACCGAAGGCTATTAAATTCTTATCTTGATTATTTATGGTTAACTGGTGACAAACACAGCCCTTCGCTTGATAAGTATGTCCTATTGGTGGAACAGGCCTGCCTGCAAAGGACGTCATGTACGGGTATAGTGCTGCACTCACTTCACTCACTCCCTCCGATGCGCTGTTTTCACGTACGAGTGACGGCAGGTTCGGGAGTGCTGTTTCGTTCTCCACAACCTTAGCCCTACACATTTACTACTTCTGAAAAGCAGGGTGGCTCCGTGGAGTTTTTGCACCCACTTACGGACTCATCGGCCACCACATTTGCTCACCACCCAGCTATATATAGCTAAATTGTTCTCGCACACCTCCTGTACCTACTTTGCTGTGCGGAGACCCAGCTTATGTCATTTTTTGGAGTCTATAGATATTCTGCTGTTGATCTGCATGTGGTCAACGCTAACAGAGTACCCATAGTAGCCTGAACACGTTTTTTTCACGGCAGAAATTCGATAACGCCAGTAAATGGATGGTTTTTCCATAGCAAATGGTGGCCTCTGACGTTGCTGACTTCTTTTACTTTACAGGGACCGTATAGAAGCTCAGATTGATAAGGACGTAGACCCCTGTGAAGATTTTCGCGCTTACGTCTGTGGTCACTGGACGGGTAGTGGAGAGGCGTACCAGTCACGCTCCCAGATGAACGACATGCGCTTGCACTGGCTTCACATGTTTCCAGAGACGCTGAGAAAAGGTGTGGTCCGCTTTCCCGCTGGCAGGAAAGTCGATGCTATGTTCAAAAGCTGCATGGCGCAAATGGGGTCCGAAATTTCCATCATAAAAAAATTTATGAAAGCCCGGGGTATCCTCTGGCCAGAGAAATCGCCCGAAGATATACCTCCAGCTATGGCCCTGTTCGACCTTTCCTTCAACTGGAACGTCGACCTCTGGTTTGCTCTGAGGGTTCTACCAGCTGTCCCAGGGAAAGTACAAAGGCGTATATTCTTCGGAACTAACGACGAGATTGTACTATGGAAATCTTTGATGCAGACGATTCCGAAGAAACACTTGGAAAGCGTGTACACCGGACTCTTCAGGATATTCGCCAACGACTCGCGCAGCGTGCCTGACCACGATGAGATGTCACAAACAATTCGCATTCTGGAATACGTGTTTGATACTATAGTGCCGGCAGGGTTTTCCAAAGCTCGCGCAGGGGCTTTGTTTCGCCTAGGCGAGATCGACAAGATCACTTCTCTGCCCCTTGCGTTGCATATGCGAGACATGTTGAACGCCGTGCTGAGAATCACTCCTCCCGTCACATTAGACGAACTGGTGCTTGTGAGCGACCTGTCTGTGTTCAACGGCATCATGACAATACTAAGCCGAGTCAATGACACAGCGCTGCTGCGCCATGTGGCATACCTCTTTGTAGAAACGTACGCCGCAGTAGCCTACCCCAGAAGCTTTCTGCTTCTAATGTATGGTAGTGAGGAACATGCCAAGGAAGCACGGCCTCGTTTTTGCGCTCACCGAGTCGAGCCAAGCTTCAAGCTTCTTCTAGCCGCCTTGGCTTCCGTCGCTCATTTTTCGGTGGAGGAACGGCAAGGTATCATCGAACACCTGGAACACCTCGGGCAGGTGGGTGTTTCACAACAGCTAATGTGAGGCTGGTCTTCCTTCGTCAAAGTTACCCAGCGCTATGTCTTGCAACAAACCCGAAAGTTATGATAGGAGAAATGATGTAATTTCTTTTGAAATGTCTGTTGCAAAAGTTAGCCATAAATAACTTTCAGAGAAAAAAAATGCGAGTCAGCAGCTAACCACTTCGTGTCTCCTGTTAGGTGCCGTGATTTACGACTGCATCAAATATTTTTTGCTGGTATTGTTCAAATAGTGGCGGCGAGTGTAGGGTGTATTCAATGGAAATATGCATTTCACAAATGAAATGATAGCTGCTTAGGATGATAATGTTGTTGAAGGGACAAAAACGCAAAATGTAGTTTTAGATATCTGTAAATAACTAGTACATAAAATGTATGAATGTATATTAATCAGGTCATATGAGAAATGTACAAAATAAAACCAGCCACCATAGGCTTTTTTAAATTACAACATGGTGTTTGAATCGGACGAGACATGAGCGGTAACGCAGACGAACTTTTCAGAATCCTAATAAAGAAGGGTGTAAGGCAGAGAGACACGATCATTTCATTGCTATTCACCGCTTGTCTACAGGAGGTTTTTAGGACCCTAGATTGGGAGGAGTTCGGAATAAAGAGTTAATGAAAAGTATCTATAGTAACCTGCGATTCACTCATGACATTGCCTTGACGAGTAACTCAGGGGACGAGTTGAAGCTCATGAATGCTGAACTACACGCGGAAAGCAGAACAGTAGGTCTGAAAATTAATATGCACAAAACTAGTGTGTGACAGTCTCGGCAGGAAACAACACTTTGGGATAGATGAAGAGACGCTGGAAATCGTAAAGGAATATATTTACTTAGGACAGGTGGTAACCGCGAGCCGAACCCCGAGGGTGACTTTTATTGTATTAGGTTAACCCACTTTAGTATATTTGTGATTTTGCACTTTATTTAGAAAATGCCACTAATGCGTGTACTCGCTAAGCGGTTGTTTCTTCTCCTAATTTGCTGGTTGACATACAGTAAGTTTTATAGACGTGGCTACTCCACCATAGCAAAAACAAATGGGGATGTCCAATAAGAAACCAAGGGTAGTGCGCGGGTTCACAGTTTACACAGGCATCAGCATAACTATCAATCGTCACCGAGCAAAGCATTGTTTTTATTGAGAGACTTCATTTTAATCTCAACCACCAGCAACCCCAACACGCCGCCATAAGTGGTGCATACTTGTAGCTTTGTATCCTCCTCCGCTTCTCTTCCCTAAGCCCTCTGAGATCCTGTGCCACCCTACGATAGGACAAGGCTCTTTACACTTTTGCCAGCCCGCCGGGCGCATGCACTTTATTTTGAGGGGCAGCAATAGCATGGACGCCCCTTAGAATCCAGAGCGGTGAAGTAGTGGGCATGATGGCAAACGCCCGGCTGGCATGTCATGTATACGCTTCCTGCCATATTTGCTGATGCTACGCGCAAGTTCTTACTTATCATGCTCAACGCGTGTATTATTGACGACTTGACAAAACAGTGGTCGGCAAAAAAAAAGGAAGCTAGACTGTTCATGTTCCACCATATTTGAAGTGTGACTGGTATTACGGGAACCTGATAATTCATCTTTATGGGGGATTTCAGGGAAAGGCTAGCTCGACGTTTATTGTTCCACCTCACTGGTTGGCTGGAATGTTCGAATATAATTTCGTATATCGCGAAAATTGTATTTTTCGTGCATTAGTTACACGAGCACGCACAGAAATAATTGTCACTAATATTATTACCTTCGGCTTCACGACAAAGAAAGAGAAAAAAACAGTGCTGGTATTTCTATGCTGTTTTCAAATAAAAATTTGTTTATTGTTCAGTAATACAAACGGTACTATTCGACTACAAGTGCGGCGATAAAATTACACGACATGGCTACTTTGCCTACTAGATTCAATGCGAATTTCCTTTTGAAATCCAGCCATTGGCAACAATGGCTAGTTTGCACTGGCACCCTGTCCCTTAAATCAGGTAACGGTGGGCGTATCAAGGACCACGAGTACGAATTCTGCGTAACTTGTAGGACACGCAATGTTCCTTCACCGCAGGTGGCGGCAAACAAAACGGGTGCCACCTCATGGTTGGACTCGAGAATAAAGAAGCGAGCCGTGGAGAAGGTCAGCACTGTGCATACTGTCGTATGGCCTTCGGAGACCTTCTTGTCTCAGAGTCGGCTCGATGAAGTTTACAAAGATTTTCCCGATGACGCCCCGTCTTTCACCGAGTTCTGGATTGAGACACATCGCAGACAGCGTCTCCTGTTCGGCACTGATGCGGCTTTAGAAGAGCTGCTACTCGGTGACAATAACGATTTGCCATATGTCCGTTACGTGGAGGTCCTCAACCGCCTCTCTGTCTGCATTGGGGCTCTGCAACCGCCGCTCTACTATCGGGACGGAACCATGGCTATGCTGCATGGCGGCCTCTTGTACCTCTATACTCGGGCACTCATCAGCGCCATTGAAAGCGAGGGAGTCGAGGTAAGAGGGCACAACGGTGAGACCCAAAGGAACCAGTGAAGCCTTAGGGAAAACTTTTAGTAGGGCAAATGTTCAAACACCTTTTGATAAATAACGGTAAGTCAGCATTCAAGTCTCCAGTCTCACCTGACACGGAGCTAGCTACAATAACAATTCATTCAGATTGTCAAATTAGTTTATGCATTTTACGGGGTCTTTTTCTTAAATCACTGAAATGTGTTTTTTTACAATTTAGCTAGTCCCATGCACTGTGAGAATTCATGAAATGTTAAGCAGGAGCAAGGAGATGCATACATTGCCTTGTTTGGTTTTCAGTCAAATGAAGTCATGAAGTTAGGCAAGATGAAGGCAGTGATGTCATGACGCTTAGTTTACGTATATCGCACTTTTGTGATGCATGCACGCATATCAAATCTGGTATTTGTCACCCTATTAAAGCGTATAGTCTGGTATATACGATAAATAACTTGTCATATGCTCGTCAGGCGCTCATGTTCTGCCACACTAATTTTGGTATATAAAACAGAACAGTTGGGAACCCACTATAGTACAGCGTTATGTCAACCTTGTCATGCATGACATGTATGTCACTATTTGCATTCTCGGACCTGTCAATTATGCTTGCCATATAGTCATGTTACGTACTACCAAATTTAGTGTTTTTCAAGCTAGTGAAATGGCTGCGAGCACGCCATGAGCATTGCATGTCATGCTGTACGTGACATGTATGTCAAGATTTTCATGTTACCCCCTGTCATTGCGAAGCAGCTTATGGTCGAGCCTGTTTCCCCTCTGCGCCACCCACACAACCTCTGCGCATGCCCAACAGCTGACCGAAGCTTCCGGACGAGACCGCTAGAGGCGCCACGGCAGCTCCACGAGATGAAAATGACCCGTGCAGGCTCCGCTCTACCACGGCCACTCGATCCTCCCCTAAAGGACAGATCGAGCGGTCGTGGCTCTACTCAATCTCACCGCGATAACAGGAGCGTGAACGCCACGATGCACAACCAGCAGCAATGCTAGCACTTTTGCTGAAGAGAAGAGGGCTCGAGCCATTGCTGCGAAATGGAAGCGGCTGCAAACCGACCCCGAACTTTGACTGAGAGAAGCAGAAGCTCACAGTAAGCGCCTCCTGCAAGAATCCACAGAAGCAACGAGAAATCGCGCAGCCGAAGCCAAACGTCAACGTCGACAAGCAAACGTCGAAGCGACGCGGCAACGCGAAGCCGAAGGGCGTGTTCACAGTTGGCCCCGAACAGAGCGAAAACGGCTAAACCTCCGAAAACCTGCTCGTTACACCGTCCAAGCGGCCGGAAAATCACGCCGCACGGCCGGCACGCAACAATCAGTTTGAGACTGATTTTTCCGTCACGCGAAAGTGAATCCGGTTTCTGCTGCACGACTTTGGCTGCGCTAGATCAAACCACGTGATCCAACTATACGACCGCAAAGGCGTTGGTGGTGGCTAGCATCGGCCCAAATCACATAGCACCCGTGCAGCACAACAAAGCTTCACCGCCTCAGTGATGACGTGTTCATTGAGATCTTCGTTTGGATTACAATCGCCGAAAACTCTGGAATTAGGCGGTGCAGGAGCAGCGAGTCGGCATGCCCCAACGTGCCTCGCTTTTGTGTGCAGTCGATTGAATAAGCCGCCACCGCTACCGGTGCGTTCACCCGTGTCGCTTCTGCTGGCGTATCTCCGAAAACAACGTTTGAAAATGTGCGAGCTCTTTATTTTCAGTGCCTGGCAGGAATAACTAGAATTCGGCACAAACTTTAGTTCTGAGAAAGCAGGCTAAAGCGAAATAATTGTTGAGGTATCGACGTCAGCGGCAGCGGGATGGGCAGGACGAATGTAAACACCTTCGGCGCGCGCAGTCGTGTTTTTCCTGCGGCTATGGCATTTTCGCTTTCGCTTCTTTTCTCTTGTGGGAATGCGCTCTTACGTTTTGCTTCGGCTTTGGTTTACGTTTTGCTTCGAAGCGCTACTGCAACGACGATAGTTATAGCGCGAGAACAAAACGACGACACAGAGACAAGAAGGACACGAAAGACATGTCTTGTCTCTGTGTCGTCGTTTTGTTCTCGCGCTATAACTATCGTCATGCCATACCAACTAGCGCAAGCTGCCACACTTCTAAGCTACTGCAGCGCGAGTCAGCGGCAAAAGCAGCGATACGGTTGAAGCAAGGCAATCCGTTAATTGCGTGACTCTACACATTACGGACCACTGGGCCGTTACACTCGAGAGGAAACGCAACCCTGAACTTAGGAAGTCATCTACTGTGGTGATGTGTAACTAAAAGGCAACTTTCGCGCTAACTTTACGGAAGTCAATCCATAATCTGCTTCGCATGCTTCCCAAGGTACCCTTTACGGAGATATATTTCTTTTTCGTCACACATATATCTGGCCATTATAATTTTGATATATATCCATTTAATTGAATGACCGAAAAGACTTTGGCACCATTGTATGTAAATCATGCTGGGCGCGCCATGTAAGTGACGATCTTCTTGTTGCCACCTTCATTTACGTTTGTCATACTGCCAAGTTCCTTCCTCAAGTTTTATTATCACCGCGCTACACTGTACGAAATTCTCAACGCAAAGCGTGCGCCTGCAGTGTTAGAGCAGCTTCGAGTCTGTAGTAGGTCATTTAGTTAAGATTACCGCGCCCACTTCGTGAAGATTACAGATTATCTGAAACTGAAGTTATCGCTAGCGATAATGCTAGGATATTCGACGGCACGTGTATAAGTGTCGACACGCTTCAACGCTTGTCAGTTAGTGGACGGCCGACGCTCCGTTCGCCGCTATCAGCGCCGGTGTGTATCGTTGTAATCTTACTTTTCGTTTGTCGGCCGCAAGTTCGGCCCAAATAAACAGTTTCACCTTCAATCTACAGTCTGCTCCCTTCGTCCCCGTCAATACGACTATGTTGTCCAGCACCTATTTTAGAGTGTAAAGCCAGCGAAACGCATGTGAGCGTATACCGTGAGCAGGGCATTTTTAACTTAAGCCCTCGACGACATTGATGTCGTGATTTTCATGTGGCTACCTGACATTTATAAACGAGAACTACCATGCAATAATGCCAAGTAAAGCATAGGGAATAATATTATCACTTATTTTAATGTCACCATGAAGAGAAAAAAGCGGATGAAAGGATACCTTGCCCGTGGCAGAGACCATCCCCGACGGCGACAAGTTTCCTTCTGTTTCTTCACATGTACACTACAATTTACTACTAACATCTCTCATACTTTGCTTCCCGCTGTTGTCTGCTAGTTCACAATATTCCTTGTGTCTAAGAAAAAAAATACTGCCCTTGAATTCACCACTTCTTTCATTTTACTGACATTTATTTTTATCACGAAATAATGTGCCATAAAACCGCTTTTGGTGTGCATTTTCTAATTAAATGACCATTAGTGCCCCGAGACTACGGAGGGCAAATATTACTTTACGTGGCATGGGTGTCATGATTAGCACGTTATCTTCGATGTCGGATGAAATGCTTGAGGCCCCTGTGTTGAATTTTGGGAACACTTAAAACAACCGATGTAGTCGAAATACAGATCCCTGAACGACGCCGTCTCTTATATTCAAATTTGTGGTTTTGGGAAGTCCCCCCCCCCCCTTCGCTCAAAATATTTGTACAGTCCTTTCATAATACTAGCCTACACGCAGGACTACACAGTACGACACAACACAACACTTAGACTTCTAATGAATTATGTATTGAAACAAATAGCATACGGAAGGGCGGCATAATAGATGGCGGTTTGTTTTTCTGACACTTCTCAGTGACTTGGCACTTGAGTGTGTGCCCTGGAAGTACCTATGAATAGTTTGCGAGGATTAAAGTCAAGCTGAAATTTAGTGACTTTTCTGTGTCGTTCTGGGCATTCTGCGCCTTGTCTGACCGATGCTAGCATCGATTCATCAAAAACTGTAGCTGTGACTTGCTCGCACTTGTGGCTGTTGTATATTGGAGTGTCTCCGTGTTTGTGTAGTTTCCAATGAGCTTTGAATTTTTCGCAGGTTCTGCTTTTCAAGTTGAGAGAAAAAATGAATGTCTCATATGAACATGTAAACGTACTTGGTTGCAAGCTTGGCCACTATTTGTAGCGTATATGTTACAACGTAAGCACTGCTCGCAGATTGACTCCCAAGGCGAGACAATGACGTCACAACCGAGTGACAAGGCGCCGGGCACTTTTGAGGAGCGCGTTCTCGGTTGTCTGCCCGGAAATGCCAGCATCTTTCCTGAGATTCCTGCAATTGAAGTGGCCTACGAAGCTTTTAAGCTGCACCAAGGAGACAACGACACCCAATTGTCAGAGGTGGGCAGATATTCGCAAGCCGCCTTTTTAGTCTCACGCATGCTTCTATTTTTACTAGAGTAATAGAATACAAATGCGCGCAGTAGATCAGGACTAGAAAATATATATCATAGCTATGCCAATACATTTGAATTTTTCTCAACGCCTGAATATTTTGGTGTCTCCAACATTAGAGGAACGACGTTAGTGTGAGTAAGATAACACGATGCAGCATATCGCCAGAGATGTTGATCGTGCAGGGAACATGATAGCAGGTATCGGTCGAAGTGTGCGGATAACAATATTTTACTCTAATGAATATGATTTTGTAGTACACCGCGAACAGGTCATTCTCCAATTAGGAACTACGCTGGTCAATTTCTGGTCAATTTCACAGGACGCCCTGCATGCGTTGTTTGATATCGAAAGTGGAGATTATCTACGAGGCATTGGTGTTGCGATCAAACGAAATGACCAGGCAGTAGAGAAGCGCGTCGGTGGTTTGTTAATAAAGCTGTTAGTGCATCTTGACGAAGGAAGCATGCAAAATCAAGACGGCAAAAAAAAAAACAGCATTTGAAAGTATTCCAGCATATGCTTTGGCAAGCCTTGTCACAATTTCTAATATGTTTTGCCCTCATAAGTGGACGCTGGTCACAAACTATTAATTTATTATCATTTGAAAATACCTAGGCTCCTATCTGTAACAAAGAAATTGTCTGTTTACACACTGTTTATTGCGTATGTGTGAATAATGAACATTTAAATGTGCCACTAATATAAACATAAACGGTTCTTCGTCATCTAAGATGCGTAAGAACGCTAACGTAACTCAACACGCTTATGCACGAAATATGCACCTGAGTTATCGTATTTATCACATATATTGTACAAAAGCGCCACATGCCCACGCAATAATTATTGTGGTGAAGTGTATCAGTGTACCATCCACAATACTCTTAGGGCTCGTAATTCTGTTAGGGAACGAATGCCACCTAATGTACTCACGCTATGTGGTTATGAAGAGATCCTAGCCGATAACTTACGTCTACGCGGTCTTTCTACGTAAGAAGTAGTGTATGGTAAAAGCTAATACGCGACAAGCCAGTTAATGCGCTTGCGCTGAGATGGAAAGGACAGGAACTCAGGTTCTCGCTTGATAATAGCTACTACGTTATAACCACTGAAGTCATCTTCAGCGTCGATGCAATGAATAATATCGACTAGTATCATTCAGGAGTGTGCAATGGAAGTCGAAGGTACAGCCATTTATTATGTTACTGAGGAGCTCACCCAGGAGACTAGGAACCTCATTAAGAAAGTTGAAGCATGATAGCCTGAAACACAACAGACAAACAAAAGTCGCAGAACTTGCGAAGTTCTATAGTAGGTGTAAAGTAGGAGACGTAAGAAATTATATAATATGAAGAGCATTGAACATGCCCTTAATGAATGGCAATGTCTCAAAGCTGTGCAGACAAAACTGGGAATCGTCGAAAACTAGATATATTCACGAAAAAACAAAGGCAAAATCGCTACAAATATGGGCATAGTTCAAGTCGCGGAGGAGACCTACAGATTTGTACAACAGCCGGGACAGATAGGAAGATAGCTTAATTAGTAGTAGTCCAGAGGATCCGGACATGCCACCAGTAACTGTAGAGAAAATTAGAGAAAGCCTTGAAGGGAATGTAAAGCGGCATGGTGGGGATTAGGTCACATATATTTTTTTGAAAGACTGTGGACAGATTGTCTCAGGCAAACAGGCCATCCTGTATACAAAGTGTCTTTTAATGAAGTTGTGTACCGGAACCTTCAAAGAAGGCTAACATTACCTTATTCTATGCAAAACTGCAAGTAAAGAACTTAGAAAATAACAAGCTGGTGCGCTGACTGTCGGTCGTCTATAAGCTGTTTACAAAAAAATGATAGCTAATAGAACTACGACGAGTTTAACGAAAAGACCAAGTAGGCTTTCGTACAGGGTGGTCAACAATAGACCACAGTCGTACTATAAACCAGGAGCTAGAGAAATGTGCGGAATACTACTTACTCCTGTATATGGCCTTCGTAGATTACGAGAATGCATTTAATTCAGTCGAGATATTAGCAGACATGCTGGCACTGCGAAGTATACGCATCAAAGAAGCGTATATGAATGTACTTGAAGAAATCTAGCTCAAAATATTCTATCAAATGCTTTCTTCATGCGAAGTAAAGGTGGTGGCTCAATGGTGCATTTCGGGCCTTCCCTTCTTTTTTAAGACATTTAAAGAAATTCCCGCGCTGCCTATGCCTTGGCGAACGTTCTTGCGTTACTTGAGAGTGAAACGTAGTCATTGTGGATGTGTTTAGGGAAAAGTTTTGTGTTTGATTGCATCTTCGAAGTATTCAGATCTTGCTCTGTACTTTCACAATTACCCTATTTGGAGGAATGTCACAGCAGCCAAAAACACTCGGGTAAATGTTTCATTGCTCATTGTCCTTGGCACGCAAGTTATCAGCAGAACTGCTCCAATATATTATTCTTTCAAAGTAGAGGTCTTCATTGCGAAAAGTGCAGTTGATTTGCAAATTTTCGTAGGGTTAATAACGGTTCATCGATGAAACTGCAATTTATAACTTTTCACACAGCTGCAAAATGTTTACATTGTGGCTACTGTAATATTTACGTGGTTGTTGCAATAATAAACACGTGTCACATCATTTCGCAGGAATTGACTGAGAAGAAGGTATTCTTCATTACTGCCTGCCTGTCGAGTTGCTCCAAGACACCCGCTGACAACCTCTACGGCGGAGATTGCAACAAGGCGATGATGAACTTCGCACCATTTGCCCAAGCCTTCAGCTGTCCAGCGGGCTCCAAGATGAATCCGGCTGAAAAATGCTCATTTTACGACTGAACGTGCGAGACGTTTAGTCAAGACATAAATCTAGTGGCGTGCTCAACTTTTACAGAGGCTGAATCTTTTTTTAGACTTTGTTTCAAACGAAATGCACCCTAGACATTTTGGTTGTTTCATACGTTTTAATGCCACTTATTTACCAGCACAGTATTCAGGTTTGTTTTCACTCACCCCTATGTCTAAGTACAATTCTACGATGCGATTGTTCGCATAAAGTTTTAGGGGCGATGCTCCTTAAGGCGTGGGCTGTGCGTCCCCTGTATGTAGCCACCTCTCGTTTAGTTCTTCCAGTGTCCACTAGATTGCGGTACCGTCTCCCGTATGTCACCTCCTCTCGTTTAGTTCTTGCAGTGTTCACTAGATGGCGGCACCGTCTCCTGCATGTAGCCACCTCTCGTTTAGTTCTTTCAGTGCTCACTAGATGGCGGGACCTGTAGCTGATGATGAAAAGATGCAAGATGTTATAAACTAGATGGTGGTATTTGTAGTTGATGATGAAAGATGCGAGATGTTATAAAATAGGAATGATGTCACATATGGCACGTGTCATTGGTGGAAGGCAATTGTTCGATTTAGTGCGGCGACGTACGCTAGGGGGAGCATTGTAATAAAATCGAGTAGGCAAAATGTACGGAAGATTCATGGTTTACCAGGTTTTCCTCCAGAGCTTCGCCCACTAATCATCATTCACTTCGTGAATATGGCGGCACTTTTTTCTTTACACAGGGCTCGCAGGTCTCTTTTTTAGTAATGCTTTTTTTGTATCTCACGTTTCAGTATGCCTGCATCGTTGTGAAGAATTGTTTCTTTCTACGGGGACGAAAGCAACCAAGTGATATAGTGGAGCGAATTGAAATGCTATGTAGGGTGTAATTGGCATGACGTAAACGATTGCAGACATTCGAAGACACAATGTCTATAGTGCAAGACCGTTGAGCATTTATTGAATATTTGTGTGAATAAACATGCGCAATTAGTTAGCGTGCTCAAGTGCAGAGTGAGTCAGACCATTTGCAATCTGTTCAAATCAAGTTAAATAAGCAAATTCAGTGGCTTCATCTCGTAAAAGTGATAAGAACTCAGCGTCAGTTAAACGTGCATGCAATATTGATGCAGCAAAGTCTAATTAGAACACGCAGATGTAGGCTCGACAGCTGAAAAAAAAAGAAGCCCTAATATATGCCAATTCATATATGAAAGTCGAGGTGGAAGTCGCTAGCGACGAAAGCGAGAAATATTAATGTCGAACTTGGGGTCGAAAGAAACGCATACTTTTGGTTCCTGGTCCCGGAAATGTGGCATTTTTATTCGTGGCAGATTCCTTGAGCATTTCCTGATCCGGCTGGTATTGCTGCAGGGTAAAAGTGCTGCTTGAGGTATTTTGCATATTTTAAGCCCCCTTAGCAAAGAACGGCGGGCGGATCCAAACGTAAGTGGCTGCTCAAGCACAAAGGACGCACGTGAGCAACACAAATAGGGCCAGTGCGAAATGCCGTATGCAGCTCTACACTTAACGTGCTGCTTAAACACAAACGAAGCACGAAATGTACGCAGAGGTATACAGAGGATGAGTGCGAACTAACAAGTCTCACAATTGTTACTTCAATTTGTCTGAATGCACGAGGGGGAGTAATAGCGTTTTTTATATCATCCGAATTTTGTCATAAGGTGAACGTTTTTACGGGCAAAATCTTTTGATCACGAAGTCCTAGCTTTAGAACTTGTACTTTAAGGCTGTGCGCCAATAACTTATGTAAACTGCTATTTGACGATTTGCGTAGAAGAGGAAGGCACTCTGGGCTCTATGCATACTTTCTGCAGACCTAACGCGATATTCATGGGTGATTTTAACTCGCACCATGTAACATGGAGATTGCGTATAGATGCGTCAGGTAAACGTCTGTGGAACTTGATCAGTAAAAACAGTGTATGTGCCTTGATTCTCGAGTAGCTTCATTTATACGAGGTAATGCGAGATCGGTGTTAGACTTGTCATTTGCTAGCTCAAGCCTTCTGATTTATTCTTGGGTGGTGGTTGATACTCCAAATAATAGTGATCTAAGTCAAGTATTGATTGTAGAATCACACTTTTGTAAACGATTCAAAAACGTTTGTAGTCAGCGTTGTCCTCTTTGAATACCTCAGAAAATGATGTTAAAGCCATGCGCCTTTGTTTGGTGTTAAAATGCACTATGAAAAAAGTTCACTAAAGCCTCAGCGAGAAGTAAACCTGTAAGTGTCTGACGGGATTCTGATTGTCAACGAGAGTACAGGCGAAGAAAAGCCGCACGATAAAAAACTTTATCAACCAGTGTCCTACTAGTTGAACCAATTACAAGTACACTAACGCAATTTTTAAAAGAACTGTTTCCATGGAGAAATTTCGACACGAAAAAAACGGCTATGCAATTCTTTCCAGAAGCAGCAACAAAAATCTATCTTTAGATTTCTAAGGTCCTACAAGGTAATTTATTCATTCATGAACATAGAGTTCATTGTGCTGTCCCTAAAAAATTAGCAGATCTCTTAGATGGAATCACATTGGGATTGCAAGAGTGCTTTACATCTCAATCATAATTATTCTTTCCCAAACCTTGCTTTGTGGATAATTTTGTAAGCGTAACTATACAAGCACTTGCTCATGTTGTTCAGTCACTCCCCAATTCAGCTCCCGGTCCAGATGAAACTACGGCATACATGCTGAAAATGCAATTTGATATGTCTCCTCAGGACTTCTTTGATCTTGTCAACCATTCACGTGGAATTGGCTGGAGTGCAGCATATTGGAGAATCGTAAAACTAATTGCCGTGCTTAAAAAGGAAGGAGTGGGTGCACATATATATGCACTCCTTGTTTCCTTGAAAAGAAACATTTCCTTGAAGAGTAGCATTCCCTCGAAGAGTGTTTCCTTGAATAGAAACATCCAAGCTTTATTTCCAAGAACTTTGGACTGAACACGTTTGACGAGCATTTTATTTTGTTAGTGTCTTGGTTAGGTAATGTATGAGATCAAATTCTAGCTCGGGTTGTTTGTACTGGTTGTTTTGAGTGTATGTTGTTGTGTCCAGTAGCCTGTTGTTTGAGTATCTTGTCCCTGGTGACGTATTGTATTGGATTATTGCCGAGTGTGCACGTTTGTGTGTTGTTAGTTCTGCCTTACCTGAGAGTATCTTTTTGTTAATGCCATCAACTCTCGGCTCCGCCTCGTTCTTTTGGACCGCAGCCGGCGTTCGCTGGAGCACTAAGAGGAACCAATTCTAAATTGTCCGTGCTTTCATGGTGCGTTTCGGGAGCCGACAAGTCCGCCCATAGAATCAGCCCAGCGATTGCCTCCCTAACTAACGGGACCAGTGACCTCCTTCAATACCACCAGAAGGGGATTTTATAAACGAAATGGCGGACACACTCGTGCGGAGGTCCCTAAATAGCCCTGCAATGTCCCTTGTACCTGAAACCGTTTTTGTTAATGAATCGGAGTTTTGTAGATATTCTTTACTCAGGAATTCATGACAAATAGTTTATCAGTTCAAGTATATGGTCACCTTACTTTTGGGATAATAAATGATTTTCTTTGTGATAATAAATGGTGTAAGAATGCAAGCGCGGCGCCCAGGCCCTGGCGCGAGCTCAGCTAGCGTGAAGAAGTGAAAGACGAAGTAGAATAAGAACAATCGGTTCTTTTTTTCTTTTTAAGCTAGGTTCTGATCTAGGTTATTATCTATTCCTAAAACAAAAACTTTATAGTAAGCACAAGCCAGTGATCATCAAAATTTCATTTTAACATTTGTAACCTTTTTGACTCTGATTGTCAACGAGAGTACAGGCGAAGAAAAGCCGCACGATAAAAAATTTTATCAACCAGTGTCCTACTAGTTGGAACAATTACAAGTACACTAACGCAATTTTTAAAAACTGTTTCCATGGGGAAATCTCCACATGAAAGAACCGCTATGCAATTCTTTCCAGAAGCAGCAACGAAAATCCCTCTTTAGATTTCTAAAGTCCCACAAGGTAATTTATTCATTCATGAGCATAAAGTTGATTGTGCTGACCCCAAAAAAGTTAGCAGATTTTTTAGATGGAATCACATTAGAATTACAAGAGCGCTTTACATCTCAATCACAATTATTCTTTCTCAAACCTTGCTTTGTGGATGATTTTGTAAGCGTAACTATACAATAACTACCTCATGTTGTGCAGTCACTCCCCAATTCAGCTCCCGGTCCAGACGAAACTACGGCATACATGCTAAAAATGCTAATTGATATGTCTCCTCAGGACCTCTTTGATCTTGTCAACCATTCACTTGGAATTGGCTGGAGTGCAGCATATTGGAGAATCGTAAAAATAATTCCCGTGCTTAAAAAGGAAGGAGTGGGTGCACATATGTATGCGCTCCTTGTTTCCTTGAAGATAAACATTTCCTTGAAAAGAAGCATTCCCTTCAAGAGCGTTTCCTTGAATAGAAACCTTCAAGCTCTCTTTCCGGAACTTTGCGTCTCTCATAATCATATAGTGGTTTTGGGACGTTAAACCCCACAAATCAATCAATCATCTCTTTCGAGAACTTTGGACTGAACACGTTTGACGAGCTATTAGTGTTTTGGTTAGGTAATGTATGAGATCAAATCCTAGCTCGTGTTGTTTGTGCTGGTTGCTTTGAGTGTATGTTGTTGTGTTCAGTAGACTGTTGTTTGAGTATCTTGTCACCGGTGACGTATTGTATTGGATTATTGCAGAGTGTGCACGTTTGTGTGTTGTTGGTTCTGCCTTACCTGAGAATATGTTTTTGCTAATGCTATCAACTCTCGGTTCCGCCTCGTTCGTTGGACCACAGCCGGCGTTCGCTGGAGCACTAAGAGGAGCCAATTCCGAATTCTCCATGCTTTCATGGGGCGTTTCGGGAGCCGGCAAGTCCGCCCATAAAATCAGCCCAGCGATTGTCTCCCTAACTAACGGGACCAGTGACCTCCTTCAATACCACCAGAAGGTGATTTTATAAACGAAATGGCGGGCGGATACACTCGCGCGGAGGTTCCTAAATAGCCCTGCGATGTCCCTTGTACCTGACCCCGTTTTCGTTAATGAATCGGAGTTCTGTAGATATTCTTTACTTCAGTAATTCATGGCAATTAGGTTACCAGTTCAAGTATATGGTCACCTTACTTTTGGGATAATAAATGATTTTCTTTGTAATATTAACTGGTGTAAGAAAGCAAGCGCGGCGCCCAGGCACTGGCGCGAGCTCAGCTAGCGTGAAGAAGAGAAAGAGAAAGTAGAATAAGAACAACTGGCCTTTTTTTCTTTTTTAAGCTAGGTTTTGATCTAGGTTATTATCTATTACTAATACAAAAACTTTATAGTAAGTACAAGTAAGTGATCATCAAAATTTCATTTTAAAATTTGTAACGTTTTGAATTCGTCAATTCTTTTGCTAAAAAATCGAATAATACTTCAAAAGACCACTCAATTATTGGCCGATTCCCCACAGTGAGTACGAGCCACAAGTGAAGGGCAACAAGAACAAGAACCATCAAACGGGTGTTGCGTCTTATTTCTTCACTACAATAATGCAATACGACACCTTAACCTCCCAGCAGAAGCCAGCTGTACTCGTACAGCTTTCAAGAACGTCACCAATCCTGCAACGCCATCTTCACTTCCTAGAATATAGAAACCACAAGTCTGCCAGCACAGGAAGCGCGATTCATCAGGGACGGCGTCCAAGCCTCCTCGTCAACCGCTTAGCTGCCAGCGCTACGGACACCGTCTGGGGAAGGTGTCCAGGCCTCCTCCTCGGCTTAACTTGCCTTCAACGGTGCCGTGATACGACTTCGCAACAAGACATCACAGGGGCTTCTCTTCAGTGGGAACGCGGTAAGCGCGCCCTGTCTCATAGATCCCGTGACACAGTCACCACCGTTTGACAAAAACTGCGTCCAAGCCTCCTCGTCACCCGCTTTCCTGCCTGCGCTACAAGCACCATCCGGGGAAGACGTCCAAACCTATACTTGGTATCTCATAGTACTTTCACCACACTTCCCTGATTAATGACATCGCTTCGCTGATTGCGGCGACGACAGCACATTCTGTGGCCGCAGGCAAGGGTTCTCCAGGTGGCTCACACGACGACGCTGCTAAGATCATCAGCGAAAGCGCGCGCCAGACCCAACAAATCCAGAGCTTGGCGCCTTCGAACTGCGGAATCTCAACCACCAGCGTGATTACCAGGACCCCGCTACCTCCGCAGCTGTCGCTCCTGGTTCCTCCAGCTCTCCACCCGACCTACTCTCTGACTTTATGCGGGCGACGTCCTTGCTGTCTCAGGAGCTAGACCATTTCGCCTTGTGGACTACCGGCTCCTTGATTTCCACATTACCATCACTGGTTGCATCGGAACAACCAGAGTACCGTCGATTCGACGACAATGCCATACTGTGGATCGAAACTATTAACGCTCTCGGCACCCGCGACGCCTTGCTGGAGCTTTGGAAATGACTGGTGGCAATCGACCGCCTTCGCGATACTGCCAATGCCTGGCACAGCTATGAAGGAGTCACGCAACAATCCTGGTCAGAGTGGGGTGCGAGATTGGCGAGTGTTGTTTGACCACTGTTTGATGCTTGCGACCTCTTGCCCACTGACCCAGTTTCTACCACACCGGAGAGCTGCGCAGAACACCACCTCGATGGCACAGCTCGGACGTCCGTGAACTTGCCCTCCCTACGAGATCGAGATTACGAAGCACCGCACCCAGATGGTGTAACTGTATCCTGCGATAACCAGCTCTCTTTAGCAAACTGATCTAGTGAATGGCGTGACATAGATACCGGCAGTCAGGAGGTCCTCACGGCACTTATTTTGTTCTCCGCGACGCCCGGACCAGAACCCATCTCGTCAGACAAGAACGCTGCCCAGAAGACACACCATACGATGATGCAGCTCCCAAGCTCTGCAGGCATGAACACGAGCTTATTCGAGATCTAAAGCCCAACATGCTGCAAGTCAAGGAACTGGGCCAGCTAAAGGCAGTTTTCAATGCACTCTCGGGCCTTTTAGTGCAGCTCCCGCAGATTCCAGAGCAGGCACTGCCCGAATGCGCCGACAGTCACTGTGTGCCGTCGGGTTCAAGAAAACCAACATGACCACGATGACTAAAAACCCAAGCAAACGAGAAGTATTGGGGCATATACTCCCTTCGTTAGTGCCTATCCTACCACAATAGGAGCCCCCGCTTCGGCAGCACCGATACAATGTGCTCAGCTCATGTGAGCAGAGTTTGTCGACGCGAAGCGCATTCACTCCTTCAAAGCTTTGGATGCGCACCATTTTGACTCACAACGTACCACCACAACGGCGCGCAGACCATTGTGGTACAACTAGGCTGCCCACGAACCTGCCCTCCGTCTAAGATGGAGCTCTCGTGGAGCACCACCTTGATTGCCCGTTGGTGCCCTCGAGCCCCGCAACGGATAGCTTTTGTGGCTGCTCTATTGAAGACGTCAAAAGCATGCGTTGCGCTCCGCTGCTCGTCTCCGTTTCTGCGCCTGTACCCGACGCCGTAACATCGGAGGCTGACACCACTACTCATGCAATGCAGGTGAAGGAGCGAACCCCAACTTCGCCGTCGCAAAAACACGCGCAGATGTCTGCTCCTGTCATGCTTGGCGTGTTTCCAGTGCATGCACTGGAAGAACCCATCGCATCCACTGCCGTGCTCGCCGACATGCTAGAACCACTTCCTCAGCTTCTAGAGCAGTGACCTACTCAATGCTCCCTCTATCGCTTTGCACTACAAGCTACGAACAAATGAGAGAAGATTTTCACAACAGGCACCAATTAGGAAGCTGCCATGACACGCCACAGTATGGAAGAAACAAATATCGGAAAACATAAGCTCAAGTACAGCAAGAAGCAGCCTCACATTCACAAGAAACGTGTGGGAAACGCACACTTAAGAGACTTGTCAACTTTGTTGGCTACTTGGATGCGGCTCTAGTATGCTCCTCTTTATATGGCGCGTGCCCCGTTTTCTCCGCGACTCGTCCAATGCCAATCACCTGATTCATTGTTGATAGCTGAAGTGACGTCGCTTCGTGGCCGAGGTTTACCATTGCCACAAGGCCATTGTCAACCCCGAAATGTCCGTCAGTTGGACCAGACAAGCTGCCATCACAGCAATTCCTATCGACACAAAATCGACCTCAGCGCTACAGCGCAAGCAGCCCTCCAGAGTTCTCTGCGCAAGAACATCCAGGCAGGCTGCAACGCTAGAAAGACGGACCACCAAGAAACAGCAAATGCCGACCAGCAGAGATGGTTGCTACAGGTGACGATGAATTGCCCATGATGACTACAGACAAAGCACTGCGGACAGAATGACACACTTGCAGCGTGGCCGAGTGAAAGAAAACAATCATGGCGCCCAGGCCCTGGCGCTAGCTGAGCTAGCGTGTAGAAGAGAAGGACGAAGTACAATAAGAACAACCAGCGCAGCAAACGGGTGTTGTGTCTTACAACTCAGTCACACGCAGCAACTTAGGTGCACTTTGAGCGAGTACATTTAGTCGCGAGTGTCATTTGCGCGCTGTCACACGAGCAAGTTTAGTGTCACTCGCTGCAAAGTACACTTGCCGGCAAGTCCGTTTTCAACCCCACTTCACAGCGACAGCTGCGATGAAGTGTGTAGCCTCGGTACCATGTGACTTGACTTGTACACAAAGACGCTGTTGCATAAAGCGGCGCTCATACTATATTTAAATCATTGTTTTTGTTATGATGTATACTATTTTTAAAGAAACATAAAATACAACAAAAGCGTTCCTACTTTCACCGTCGGGCTGTTTGCGGCCACGTCCACTTGGGGAATGCGGCCGCACATGCACAGCAATGGCTGCGTCCGTCGCGTCGTTTACTTCCAGGTGCACTTGCACATGTGTGAGTTGTTTTCAAGTCGTTTAAGATGGAATGTGCCACAGCTGCTAGTTCCACGAAGACAACGTAGTCCAACGATGAGACACAGGCGCAAAAATAGCAAAACATACCTTGTGCTACAAATCCGTTAATCGCCACTGTCATCATTTACAAAGTATACACTTCGCTTTCTTGTGTAGCAGCGAACCGCCAAAAATGACACTTACTTCGTGAGTGTAGGTACAGTCGCTCAAAGTGCACTAAAATTGCCACGTGTGACAGGGGTATTATTTCTCCACTACAATATTTAAATAGCTGTTTCTACTTTAAGAGTACGTGACTATAAGATTGTTACTTTTCATTATCTCTAGATATCTGTTTTATTCACTTTTCCTAAATTTGAAATTTCGTGCTCAATATAATAAGCGCTGATCGAATGACCAATACCCAGTAGTGGGTACAAGCGAAACAAAAGTAGAGAAATGCAAGCAATGCATCATTCTTGGCCAATCCCTCAGCGTAGGTGTGCACCACATCGTCAAGGATCTTAACTTGACTTGACTTGCTGCTCATTATGCCAGAGATGGCTATGCTCTATGTGACTTTACCAGCGTCATGCCGTGACTGTGAGACGACGACAGCATATGAACGCCAGTCCCATTGGTGTATTGCGTCCCTGACTTGAGAAACAGAGCGTTAGCGCCCATGTCCTTTTCGTTCATTCTGTGGGCATTCAGCATCAAGAAACGCACACAGCTGCAAAAGCATCCACTCATCCCACATCGACTTCTCCGCCGAAAAGAAGACTGAATGAATAGCACATTCGTGGAAGCGCCGCAATAAATGACGAATCGATGCTCGCGAGATGCCACCTCCACGGTTAGCGACACTGGTTACTTCCGAAATAAGCTCAGTAGCGACATATATCTAGTCCGTATTTGATGGGTTAATGCGATCACACCTATGACTAACGACTCGATGAAGGTATGTATAGCACTTCACTTTCCTGTACTCTGGGAATGAAAAAGTGGTATTTACATGACGAATCGCAGGTGTTCTCGGCGACGTTGTGTATTCTTCAACGTTGTAAGTTTCTGGAAAGTTCATGCACTACCGTTGCCTTTGTAGTTTTCTTTAGGCGCGTCTAAGGAATATGGATACGCCACGAGCCTAAAACATCGCACATGTTTCTAAAATTTTTTTGCATATCTCACTTGGAAGAAAACAAAGAATTGAAGAATTGCTGACAATGGCCACGATACCTAAGACTAAATGCGAGAGCAGCTGGACTCGTGTTCTCGTTTTGCCATGTAATCAGGCAATGAGGTTGAGAGCGACATGTATGCGCGTATAGTATGCGCGCATAAGAAATCATTTTTTTCATTTATTTTCTCTTTTTTTCATATTGCTTTGGATTTCAGTTTAGTTTATCAGTTTATTTATTTTTAGTTTCGTACAAAACATACATGCTTACATAAACATACAGAAGGAGGTCCCAGAGCACTTGGCTGAAGGGGGACCTCCTGTCAGAAAATGTGATAAATATGCACAAGTAGAATGCAGCAACGTGGAATAAGTTATACAAATAATTGAAATACATACTAAAAAAACAAATTTTAACAATCATAAGTACAACAAAACACTGCAAAGAACATATACAAAAATAAAAGAGAAACCCAAATATTTTTGACGAAACGAACAAAGGAACGAAAAAAGCAAGAAAAAGATGAGTGGCTGTGGCACCATTAAGAGTGCATGAATATGAACATGATTGATTGATATGTGGGGTTTAACGTCCCAAAACCACAATATGATTATGAGAGACGCCGTAGTGGAGGGCTCCGGAAATTTCGACCACCTGGGGTTCTTTAACGTGCACCCAAATCTGAGCACACGGGCCTACAACATTTCCGCCTCCGTCGGAAATGCAGCCGCCGCAGCCGGGATTTGAACCCGCGACCTGCGGGTATGAATATGAAAAGATGTAGATAATATTGCACATCTTAGAATTCTATGGTATCCAGCAGAAAAGTAAACAATGTGTTTTAAAAAATAGGACGTAAATAGTCGACGTTCGTATTTGCGGTGACTCTAGCTTCATTTGCGGAGAACTGTTTAACATATTGTTTCGTTCTCTTTACTTTTTCGTTCTTTATTTTTATTTACAAGTGTTGAAAGTTGGGTGAGGTGGTTATTCGTACTCGAAACGGTATAACGCACCACAGCAAAGAACAAATGGTCGAGCAGACAGACACAAGGAGACGGATCATGTTTCCGCCAGTTGGAAGTTAGCGCCCTGTCTTCTTGTGTTGGTCCACTCGGCCATTTCTTCTGTACCGTGATGCGATGTACAGCCGCAGCCACGTGTGTGTAGAGCGCGCGAGGAGCCGGTTTTCTCTCCGTGGCGCGAAACCTTGAGGCAGTTTCGTGCTCTGAAGTGCTGTAACAGAAGCATGTGCAGCCTAGCTGTCCGGCTGACCACATCAGAGCCCGAAAATGCCTCGAGATTTCGTCCCGCAGAGCGAGAATTGGCTCCTCGCGTGCTCTACACAGACGTGGCCACAGCTGTACCAGTGAAAGTATTTGTATTCAGAGGAAAAAATTTCAGAGTTATCCAGACTGCCTCGGCATGTTAAGGAAAGCTTTTCGTGGCTTGAGACGAGCGTGCCAAGAGGTGTTTAACTAGCTCCGTCGTTCTTTAGTGGACAACAGAGGTCGATGCTAGATGCTATATATCGCAGCTACTATCTGCGCTTGGAAATTGATTGCCCTTCCCGGCCCGCAAAACCATAATTCTACCAGAGAGCCTGTGTTTAACACTGCAGCTACAATTTTTATGCAGCGCGAAATTCGAAGTCAATGTTTGATGGGGTTTGAGCGCAAGTGGCTGTATGGTGACGTCACGAGACGTGGAGAAGTGAGATCATAAAGCAAAACGTCTCTGGATGACATCCTTACGTTAAGCATCACATTAAGCGATGATGTCGCCTTCAAGAGTGATGCCTCACGCTTTCACCACCGTGGAATGACTCAAGTCGATGGCGTATTGTTTTGTCCTTTGAAGTAGTAGCGGACGCTTCCCACTTTCTTGCCGGCTGGTGAAGTCTCGCGTAGTTGTCTGAGCCGCCAAAAACCCGCGGTGAGTCGAGGGTGAAAGCTTCATAGTACGAATTCGCATGGCACCCAGCTGGGCTCCGATAAAGTATTCTATGACCTTTTTCAGCGTTCACGCCGTGCTACTTCAAAACAAATCAAAAGTGAATAGCTCCGACTAGGCAGGTGTATGCTGAGTCCTTTCTTTTCTCTTTCACTCTCTTTTGCGGCCATAAAAACAGCAACATTCTCACTTAGTCTTTGTGCTACATAGTGTGTGGGTGAGACAATGTAGGGCTTTAACAAGAAAGCTTATTTTGGGGACTGCATGACAGAAGCTACCCCTTAGCGGTCGCATTGGAGTATTTCCGGATCTTTTTTTTTTGTAAGTAGCCTGCGTGCGTGAAAAAAGCAGCGCAGTGTATTCTGCAGCCAACAGGTGTACAGTCGATAGTGCTGAGAAGTATACACCGTAGCACATCTAGAAAAGCCGACGCATCAGATCTGCAGATCGGGATCTCGACGACTGACGACCTTACTCTACGTTTTCTTAAACATGGTAAGTGTTTCACCAGTTGAAGTAGCAGCTGAAGTACCTTTTCTTGTTTTAAAGATGACTTCGGGGCATGTAAGGACAGCTTACACGCTGCCAAATTTGATAATATTATCTGAGGTTTCACGGTACGAAAACCACGATATGTATATGAGAGACGCCGCAGTGGAGGGCTCCGGCAATTCTTTAACGTGGACCGACATCGCACAGTGTATACAGGCCCCTACGATTTAGCCTCCATCAAAGTGCAGCCGTCGTGGCCGGAATCAAACCCACGACCCTTGGGTGAGCAGTCGAGCCCTTTAACCGCTACACCACCGCAGCTGACGTTCCTGGTGATCCTATTTCCTGTTTATTCGGTGGTTCCACCCACGAATAAATAGGTGATAGTTGGCACTTTGTCCCATGCCCTTGCTGACGAACGTGTTTCAATCTCGCGCAACCTTTTGATTTCAAGCATAATAACGAGGTTGCTGCCTTGATTTGTTTTTCTCGCAGAGAAAATGAAAGACACCTGTACAGTTTTGGGTCTCCCGTCTTACTTCCGCCGCTCCATCAGACGGTTAGCTCTCATGGCGCTTCGACTGTTCGACAGTTTGAATTATTAGCTTCTCACGGCAGCTGCTGAGCTTGAGCGCTGCCATCGGTGGGACTGATGAGAGCTGTTTTCCTGTGCAAACAATACTAAGCATCCTACACCGTCTCGTTCACTCTATAAGAACGCACTTGCCTGTAAAGACACACACGTTACTGTGCATGTTTCTTTAGGACCACCTAGTGCGTACATAACAAGTTTGAGAACACTGCACGCGCAAGATTTCTCCAGGCCTAAAGACTGCAATTTATTACACATAAGGCAATCACACGCGAGAGCTTCATGGACACAGGTGATATTGAACTTTATGTATTGAAATGTTGCAATCCACCATTTAATCTTCTCGAGTAACATAAAACAATAAAAAAGTATGCTCCAGGCGGTAGAAGTGCGCACTAAAGACAGGATGTCGCTATCTCGTTGAACTCTTAACGACAAAGCTTAAGAACCACCCAATTTTCGAAGAACAATTCAAGTACTTTCATATCCACCGGCTCGACATGTTTCTTAATGTGCAATGAAGCGCGGAAGAGTCATTCTCGTTCACATCTTTGCTTGAAGACAGTCTTGCAATCTCTTCACACTTCCCTCGGCGTCATTTTCTGACGCTTCAAGGACCGGCTCCACCGACTGTATCCACCGACTCCACCGAGGTATCCACCGACTCCACCGAGGTATCCACCAACTTGCTGAAGCCAGTCGGTGGATATCATGAGGGAATTCTTGAATTGCGGATAACGAAAAAAGCCATCAAACAAAGCGATAAGCGGTGACGTGACGCTTTATTGCAAAAGTGGATGCTGTAGTTTTAACAGCGTATCTGTTCAGGAGGCCGGCTGTTCGTCCAGATCACGCTCGAACAAAGTGTTGAATATCAGCCACAGCAAGGCTAGTAGCGCTCAAACCTGCGCTAAAATGAGAAAACAAGGTCTAAAATTATATATTGAAGAGAAAAAGTGAAGAAATTATGGCATCATGTCACATAACATCGCTAACAAGAGGCTGATTTTCGCAGGACCGAAGAAAGGGCACCATCGCGTCACCGAGCGAGCGTATGCCCTTTTTGTTTTCCCTATACGCCGGCGCTGTGGTACCACATCTACGTGACTGCATCTGACGAGAGGAAAAACCCAGAGTGCGTATCTCAACGGCCGTGAAAAGCGGGTAGTCAAATAAGCACATCCAAAAAGAGTGCTCATTTCGCACAGTGACCGTGCACGTCTCCCTAACAAAATTGTAATCGTGCCGGTGGCACGCTACAATTTTACTTCAAACATTGGCCTCATTGACGTATCCGCAAACGGAGCAGTGCGAATTCCACCAACAAAGATCACTGGGTGTCCAAGTGACGCATATCCTCGGGCTTCACAGTAATAGAGATTGTTTATGTTCTTTATTCTTTATTTTGCTTGACTTTTAAAACAAGACACTGCTTCGCGTTGATCGGGTTGAAAAACGTTGCGAGATCTAAAAATGAGTTTTTACAATGCTATCTTAGATGTACAAGTTTTCAGAGGTCATGTTCGCGACCAAAAGGAAACTTGTCAGTCAGTCACGCGACGAACGACTTGCTTTTAGTGAAGCCTAAGACAAAAAGCAACAGATTTTTGGCAAAACGTCGAAAGGAGAAGAGTTTATGACTAATCGGGGAATGAAAAAGGTCATGAAATACACACTTTGACATCTTCATTTCAAAATGAAGAAGATTTTTAGTCGCCAAAAAAACATGGATACCAAGTTTGGCTTTCTCCTGCAATTCAACAAGCCGTGCTACTGGAGTAACTAAAATGGATTAAGAACAAATTGCGGCACTTTTGCAAGTTTTACAGTTCTGACGCTACATCACAGACCCTCTATGAAGATATCTAAGATTGCGACTGATGGTTTCTCGGCGGTTTGATCTGAAAGTGCCAGGAAATGCCAGAAAACTTCTAAAATTTATTGTATGGTATGAATATGACAATTTATTCTTCATACTCCGCGTTACCGTTGTGAGTATAGTAAATATAACAGTTTTCATCACTGGCTGTGAGAGAGCTTTTATCAACGTGATATTCATACTTTTCTACTTTTTGGGCCACATTGTTCAAGGACAGACTTCCTGAATTTGGTCTACTGATTTCGGAAAAAAAAGACCCGGTGAAAACGAACGTTTGAAGTCCCAAAACTGACTAATAAACTATCTGTCACCCATACCACAGTTATGGCACAAACACTTACCATCAACGCCTTCTTCCTTCATATCGCTTCTGACACCTGTTCCTCAATACATCCGTAATGTGGTCTCCATACTTGACGAATGTCTACAAAGTGCACCCATTAACCTGAAATTCAATAAGCAATGTTAAAACCGTGGCCACTGCCGCATTAGCTTTGACGTTGCGCACTGCCAGAGCTAATCGCGGAGCCCGTGCTGTATGTAAGGTGATGTTTTGACCCTGAAATAAGTTGCTGCTCTGAACACATGTTGATACTTTAACCTAGTGCGAAAAGTTTTTCTTGTGCTCCTGTGGCTCATGTCACTACAATTAAAACCGTGGCTATAAACTACCACATTCCTTCGGCAGAAGGCTCTTCTTAACATCTTCGCCATGGTTCCGAAATGGTTCAATAGTACCAGCTTCACATCTTAGATTGCCCACTTATTGTTTCTTGCCAGTTTAAATCTGGCAGGGCTGTACACTTGAGCACAAGGTGAACGTTAATGTGAGCTTCCTGCGTTGGCTTCACTTTTTCTCACTAATGTATAATAATAGTAAAAGTTGATCCTGACTAGCCGGTGTCTTGTTCATTTATATAAGAAGAGTCCCACCCAACCGCTTCTTCATGTTATACTTATAAGGGTTTACATATTTCTTGCGTCCCAATACTGGGTAGGATCGGCCTAAATTGGCAAATATCAAATCATTCAAGGAGGTAGACGAGCGAAGCCACGAAAGCGTTTGTTATAGACTCTTGCGCACCTCCAGTGCCACAATGAAATTTTTAACATTCAAAGACATCAACTTGCTCCAGCCTTGAAGGCATCCTTTTTAGGGGAGCGTTGACCTCCATTTATATCCAGTTCTTAGAGGGCACAAATTATTTTTCTTCCGTTTATTTCAGCATTCCACCATTTTTTATTGTGTTAGCTTCTTCCACCATTCCTTAGAGACAGCCAGAGGTGCCGCTTTTCTACTTAAAAATGCATCTCTGCTCCCTAAGTGGCACGCAGAATTTCCTTCTGTGCCGGTAGCAGTCCACTGAAAACTAGCAGTGGAAAGTTCCTTTGTAAATCTCTCATATTATTCATACAGCAGCTAAGAGGCTTGGGTCTTGTTCTACTTGATCGAATACCTTGCTGTACATATCACCTGCTGGCCAAAGTACTGGCAAACACTGATTTGAGTGCCCCAGCCTTAATGCTTCTTATGCGAGAACACTATGCCAGATCTTCTGTTGCAAGGTTGACAACTCGGCCTTGATTGTGCCACGATGGCTTTATTATTGGTTCTGTTATCGCTTAAACAACCGCAAACCACACGTGCGCAGAAGATACAGCTACTTGTTGTGTCTCTTTGCCCTGTGTTGTTTGCGCTACATGAGCCATCATGAAAAATCGAATGATGTGAAAGTTCGGGGAGTAACTAAATATTTTTATTTTTCATGTGGCCATGTTCACTCGCTTCATACACAAATTCTCAGCTAAAAACATCTGCCGCGTTTAAATGCACAGACATCAGCCTGCTTATAGGAGTTCCTAACTCTCACAGCTTCGTCAAAAGGCCACCGTCGTTCTCTCGAAATGTCATTTACGATGCTCGCGAACAATTCAGTTTAACCTTTTATACTAAACGCGATGTGACATTTCCGCAAAAGCTGAATGTTGAGGCTACGCTGACGTCAACCACTCTCACTGAGATTTTTCAGCGGTTCAATGTGCGAGATCGTTGCAGGAATAACCGGCTGCGAACACTTTTTCCTTTGTGCTTGTGCGCGTATTCATATTGTCAACACGAAACTGGTAATTTGACGCCGCTCCAGAATCTGTTACTAGAAAGCCCTCTTCTTCTGTGATCAAGTGAATTTCAAGTAATGTAAGTGTTCACAACCTTCATTTTTGCACACCTTGAGAGTCACTGCCAAGCGTGCACTGCAAAAAATAACTGAAGCTTTTATAATCACGCCTTTCGTCTAAGATTTATCCTTTTATATCAATCCTATGTTTAGGCAATATTTTCATCAAAATATTGATGAAGGAAGTTTCAGAGGTAATAAGGACACGTCCGACGGCTGCTCCAGGCCCTGATGAAGTCGCTTAAGCATTGTTAATAATTTTATTCCAAGAGTCACGGCAGGATTTACTTATTACAATAAATTATTTGATAACAGATGCTTGGATTGCTCCTGAAGTAAACATCACGAAAACCATACCTGTTCAAAAAAAACCGGGCTATGTTTTTGATAATATGAGACCAATTGCATTCATGTTCGATTTTGTCAAGATAAAAGAAAAACTATTGCACGCTCGCATAATTAAATTTGTCGGCGGAGAAATGATTCTTCTACTATGTCAAATTGCATTTAGGAGAGATGTCCCATATTAGATGTACATATTGACCTCTAAAATCGTATAAATCTGGCGCGGCGTCAAGGGTGATATGCAGCTCTAGTTACTCTGGACACCACAAATGCGCATGACAGTATCGAATGTAGTGTACTAGCCCCTCGTCTGAGAGAAATCACTTCCCCGCATCATTTACAAGCGAAAATTACGGAAGCTTTAGGTAATAGAAAATTTTATTGTTCGCAAAGTGGGGTTTTATCAAGTATTTATAAACAGGAAAAATGAGTTCCCCAAGGTGCTGTTCTGTAGCCGGTACTATTCAATATTCTGTTAAGCTCGATCTCATGATGAGAATGTTCCCACGTATGTCTACGCTAATGATATTCCGTCCTTTTCGTCAGCTAATTACATTCACGCTTCCTATCAAAATTTGCATATCTAGTTATCTGACATAGAACACTGGCTTGACGTTATTCATCTCTCTCTAAACCTGAACAAGTGTGCCTTCATTAGTCTTTCGTATAAAATACTCCTGTACATATATCTCTCTCATACAAAACTGATATCATTCCACAATTTCAAAGCATCAAATGGCTAGGAGTGATACATGACAACTCTCTTTACGGCGAAACCGTATCGAATGTATTGCAGCAAGGGCCTGTTCGGGCAGTTCACTTATTACGGAGGATAAGCAACAGCATCATGAATGCGTCCGAGCTACGTATTTCAATACACCGCATGTATGTTTAACTGTTCTAGAACTTGGATGTGTTTTATCTTCCGGGGCACTTGCCTATAAGCTGCGTCCTCTTGTTCTTCTGGAGAAGCAGGCACTGCGCATGTACTTAGGACTACCTAAATCAGTAGCAAATAATGCTTTATATATGAGAGCTTGAATCCCCTCACTCGTCACCAGATTTAGAATATTGGCTGTGCAAACATATTTAGAGGCAGTTGAATCCCTTTTAAGGCGTAAAAAACAGTTTTTATTGTGCAATCTGACTTATTCTTTATTGTCACTGGCATAGATTTCACACATCTAAAGTAAACTTTGTATCGACTGTCCGGAAAAGTTAGGGAGGTTATTCCGATTTCTAACTCAACAAATTGTCTTCAAATATACTTTTATGACATCTTGTCTAACAGCGCTAACAAATTATCTTCAAATATACTTTTATGACATCTTGTCTGATAGTGCTAACAAATTATCTTCAAATATACGCTTATGACATCTTATCTAACAGTGCTAAACACCTACCGAATAATACGTTAAGAACTACTTTAGAAGACTACCTGCAGAGAATACAAGCGAATGTCATCATTCCGAGAGACGCTTCACGGAGAGATAAAAAGAGTGGTATCGGTTTATTCTGCCCTGTTCTCGGCTTGTCCTTGTGCCTCCGAATTCCAGATTTTTACACCCATATTTATTGCAGAAGGTTTAGGTGTAGTATTAGCCCTTCGAAAACTGACATTAATAAATTACGTCGCAATAATAAAGGATACTTCATTGATCTGCAGTGCACTCACGGAATGCGGTGATTTGAAAGCAATAAATGAATTCAATTTTATAGTACCTAATCACTTAATGAACATACGTTTATTATGGGTGCCTGGGCAAAGAGGCATAACTCTAAATGAAACAACTGATGCACTAGCGAAAGTGGCATTGGATAGACTGCAGCTAGCAATATAACCTCAACAACTTCTTTCACAGTAGGGGCTATATTTTGGAGGCAAATGATGATTCAAGAATCCTCGATATCATATATAATCACGCATAATCTAACAAAAAGCCCTGTTTTAGGCCCACCAGTGTGCGTCGTCTCAAGAACCAACATACTTGCACAGCGCAAGACTACGAGTAGTTACGGGATAACTATAGTAGAAGAGACAAGGACAGAAAGAACGCTGACTTCAACTGAAATTTTATTAGCGAAAACGCTTGAAATATATACTCGCGACAGAACATCACCGCGCAATCGCGCAACCTATTGCATCACAGCAACACAATCATCATCTCATTATATGGTTACAACGCCACAGCTCAGCACAAATTCACGATCTATTGTGTCAAAGCCAGAAACTCGATTTCTTTTTAGTCAGAGCAAGCGAAAGTATGCTGATACGATCGATAACCCAGCATTTGCATTTCATTGGCCTCCATAATCTCTGGTGTTAGCTGCTGACGGTGTTTGGCTACAACAGTGCACTTTTCAAATTCCCGTCTAGAATAGATGCCTAAATGACCTTGCACAGCTGAGTATGCATTGTAATGATGCTCCTTTAAACGCTCATTCAGGCACCAGGCCCGTTCGCCCAACATACATCTTGCCGCGTGACAACGGGAGCAAATAAACGACGGCTATCACACATGCTACGAATAGCCTTCTATGTGTGATTGTGCATCAGCTCCTTCGTGCGGACTGCGCATTCACCCGTTTGCAGAGCGCTGAAAGCTTTTCTGGGGCAGAGAAAACCACCTTCACGTCTATTTTATCACCTATCTTTTTCAAATTGTGAGAAATCCTAAGTAGATATGGAATCACAGCCACGCGCTGTAGGCTGGCTACCAGCCACGTAGTTCACTGGTGCTTCTCGTCCCTGTTTAATTGTCCTAAGCAACTTTTCCTGCCCCGAAACCAGCTCATGATCGGGAAAACCAGGGCTGATCAGACGGGAAGCCCGATCATGTGCTGTAGCCTTGTTTTTTGTGTTTATGGGCAATGTTTATTGTTGTGGTCACTTTATATTTGTCATGACTAATGAAAAGCGCTGGCTATATGTCTTTTTTTTTGCAGCGCGGACCAAGGAATACTATGGCCGATGTCCGCCTTTCGCAGCTATTAGTCACATTGTGCATTCTAGGAGTGTTAAGCTGCCTTTTTGTAACCCGCCTGGGGTACGTCCACGTGAAAGTCAACTGGCCTGAGTTCCAGTGACGTGGCAGAAAAAAAAGTTCAGGAATCTGCTGCCTTCAGTAATGTGGCGCTGGTAAGGCCTCCACCCAGGTGAGTACCGGTAATCGCTGCTCAAACAGCGGCAATCTGAGTTATAATTTAGTGACGAGTTGTCTTCCTTCGCATACGTATAAAGAATCTCAGCAGATACCATACAGATTTTGCTTAATTCAACTCCTTCAGAACACTTGTATTGAAATCTACAGACGCATAGACGTATAGTTGTGAAAACATTTTGAACACAAAATGACGATGGATCACACCTGTTCTGACAGAGACAAGCCATTTTCAGAAAACACAAACTCACAAACACACTTTGTTCCGGGTCTTGCATCACTGTCTTGCATCATCCCAAGATTTTATCATCGCCGATGTTCCAGATCGCGCAGTTGTTATTTCCCTCCTTCTCTTATTTCGGACGCAAGTGTGGTAGAAAAGGTTTATTGGCCGTTCCTATCTGCAAAAAAATGCTATCTAGAAACCTGAAATGAGGCGTTCTATACTCGTGAGACAGTTGCAAATAAGGACAGCAGCTGACTGTCCACGTCATTCAACCGAAGAATTTACCATAAAGTTCATACCATCTGCTTCCTCCACCTAACATTGATATTTAGGGGTCCATGGGCCTAGACAAACATGGCTCCTCGTAACTTTAAAGGGTAACGGCCTGGGCTAGTCGCTATGTCGAATGAAGTCATGTGAACTGAAGATGAAGGCAAGTACACAGTGTCACTATTACCCGGCACGAGGCAGAGATTACTCTGAGTAATTCTACACGCAAGATAGACGCAAAGGCGCTAGCAACTAATCAGTGGTAGGGGAACCAACGTTTTCTTCACAAATAAGATTACTAAGCAAGGAAGGTCGTGAAGCAACCGTGAAAACAAGACATCTTCGTTGTAATTAGTTCCGAGGAGACTGCAAAAGTACGACATCACGGTAATAACGGGTGTTTTAGGCTAGGCTTTAGAGCTTTGTGGAACTTCGAGTTCGTAAAACCTGATATCTGGTAGTCCTAGACGCCGATATCTTACCAAAAGACAATCCTCTGCCAAGAGCTTGACTATATGCTAAATGTTTTCGTCAGAGAATAGTTGCATCAATGACGATACGCAACACATAATTCTACAAGCTAACAGACCTGTGGGGATGTGCACCTACGAAAGAGATCTTTTTTTTTAATTTGGCCCCGTGTGTTAGTTGGTGACACGAAGAAGGGGAAGTCCCCTATAACGAGGAATGGGTAAATAACGGTGGTATGTGTTTCAACCAGTCTCATAGTGAAGTTTATCAAAGAGAAGTCATCAAGAACTACTGAAAATGACATCTGTGTTACGTGTGCAGTCATTTCAGGAGACTTGAGGTGGCCATGCTTAAGGTGGCGGAAAACATTGGTAGAGCGTGAAAGTTGTGACGTGACTACATTATGGCAACTGTGTTAAAGCTGACTCATACCAAGTATGCTATATAAATAGGCGCAAGGAGACAGCACAACGGCCTAGTAGGCCTGTTAGACATTAACGGAATGGCCTATAACTACAAACAAAACAATTAAGTCCTCGGGAATGGTACTTGTGGGCAAGACATGTATTCCCATAAAACCCTATTTTAAATACCTGCTACACTTGGCATCTAAGGATACCAAATATAGTAAACATTCTTTCATCGGCCACGCAGAAGTTTCCTCACAATGGAGCTATGCCAATTTTATCTCAGTATATTTTGAACTGTCACGTGGTATCATCTGATTTTCCCACCCTCTTGTTTGTCCACGAATGTTTGCTCAAATAGCCTTCACGAAATTTGACACTGTCTGCGAATAGGGCATTCAGGGGAAGCTGCAGTCAGTTTCAGAGAAAAAAAAGGTGACGTCACTCAATATGCCTTTTTAGTTAGCCCAATTAACGAACACCGCATTCATTTGATTTGCCGTGTTTTGCTGCAATAATTGGCACCTACTTTGCTTCGTGTATTTTGAGTGTTCAATTCTCATATTTTATTGCAATCCTTATGCAATGAACATCTTTGGGCGAAACGTGCATTGTCCTAATGGGCACAACCACAGCGTCTGTCAATTTCACGACGATTGGTAATAGGTGGACCGGGGAAATGCCGTGCGCAGTATCTAAAACATGGCGCGCCGTGTCGTTAACAACCACGTTGGCCTATGCTACATTACGGGTTACATGAGCCACAAACAAGTACGAAGCGTTCCCTTCTTTCTCTGTTGTCTCGTATCTCCTCCTTTCACTCGGTATCATTATGTATGATTCATTGCAGCTTGCCGAACCCCCAACCTTGTTGCGCTGCATTGCGAGACTTGCTAGGTTATGTAAATGTACGCATCGCTTTCACTTACCTTACCTATTTCATTTAGACGATAACTTTACGTTTCTCCAACTCCACTTCCTTCACAGTGAGAAAATGACGCTGGTGTACGTTATATGCGAGAATCATTTTGATCTGGGCCTCGTGGCTGTCAAGTCAGCCGTAGCCTACTCCACGACCAGACTGCACCTTATCGTCATAGCAGATGATTATAACAAGGACAAGGTGCGAAACGAGGTAAGCATTTACAGATGTCCGACCGATTCTTCTACACACGTGAGCTTTTACCGGAAGTTTTCTGTATAATGTATACCGAACGATGTCCGGTAATTTCACTGTAGCGTTCTCAGTAAATCAGCGATTGTAAGGCATTGTTTCCGCTCATTTGTGCCATTCTGTTTCCTCGCTCAGCTTCATCGATTCACGACGGCTAACTGTTGTACTCCTGACAAGGCCTCGTGTAGGCTTAGGCTTCCTTGTAATACAAGAGCATCAATAACGTCAGGCATGCGAAACATATTCAAGAAGCAGAACACTGGCACACAATACAATCCTTTTTCTCAACTACAATGGCATGTCGATGATTCGATTCGCCCCACACTGAAGGAGCCGAGTCGAGTGATAAAACAACATGTAAATGATCAGCGAACTTCATTGCTTAAGTTACACAACACAAACTATTTATGGTAATTGAAGCTGTATACTTATTTCCCTTTCCAGCCTTTCTGTCGGTATTTTTTTTTCAGTAGGGTGCTTGGGTACACATATTATGATGTCCCCATTCAGACGTAAGACAAAGTTGTCTTACGTCTAAATGGGTACTTCATAATTTCAGTTCTGGAATTTAAGTCAAATTTTTTAGCACTTTATTTCGCCCTAGCCGTGCACCGAGGAACAGTTTAACACGAACAGATGCTTATGTTACAGACACGTTTTTTTAAACGTTCACAACCGCTCTCGAGTTGCAAGCGCACGCTCCTATACCCTACATGCAACATCACTGATGATGGCTAGTGACTTCAGTCTTACGTCCAATGAATAAAGCGCCAAGTAGGCATTAGTTATGCGCCAAGAAACGAATGAGAAAGAACTTAGTGAAGAAGTTGTGTCACGTCTACACGTCGTGCTGCCTCTGCTTCGGCACTTGATGGTAGGCTAGTGAGCGTACGAGCGAGAGGGGGCGCTTGTGGATCCTAGTCGAAGACGCACAGCATTGTTTCCACTGGCAGTGAAGCTTGCCTCGCGAACAATGTAATGACGGCATTACAGTTGAATTTCTTTTAACTTCACCACACCCACTGAGTTCGAAACATATGGAAAATTCAGTGTGCAGCAAACGGCAACAAAGACCTTCAGTTTGTTAAAAGAGGTTTGCAATGAGTAGAGGTCAGTACCTGTTCAAAATTTCCAACTGGATGCTCCTAACATCAAGATGGATCGAGAGAAGGCTGAATGCTTCTGTGAGTTAATGTTTATGTCATCCGTACCGGCAACGTTGCAATATACCATGGGCACAAATTGTGGAACCATGGAGTGGCTGATGTTTCTTTTCTATGTTGAAGGCGTTGTCCACTATATACCGCTTCGAAGATTATGGAGCTGCGTGGGGCAGTATATATCACGCGTTTTCAGGCCAAGCTGAAAAAAAAAGCCTCTTAGTCTATTGCGCACTGTTTCATCTAGTTATTGTATGCAAAATTGTTAGCCCCTAGCCTCATTTTCTGTTGCCTTCCATTTTTGTTATGGCATTCATTGCCTCGCACATGACGTTTTTTTCTCGAAAGAAGCAAGGAGTGCACACAGGAGGATCGCACCATCGGAGATAGATAAAAGATGAAGAAAGCTGATAAGGATACAAGTATTATCTGTGGTTTCGTGCACCAAAACTATTATATGATTGTAAGATACGCCGTAGTGGAGAGCTACGGAAATTACGACTATTTCACCTTTCATTATTGTGCGCTTAAGGGGCCTCTCAGAGCACTGGAAATGATTGTATGTATGTGTCTGC
>NC_051168.1:93105506-93349949 GCF_013339725.1 Rhipicephalus microplus | reverse complement strand
GTCAGGATTTTCGGAACAGTATAACATGACCAATCATGTCGCGCGCAGCATCATTACCGACGCCTGCTGGTCACTGAAAAATACCACATACGATTGAGTTGCTATGTGAATTCTGCAGCTCCTTACCATTCACAGCTTCATTGTTGGTTGCGAAACTCTATTATGAATGTTGTGCCGGTGCTCAGCTGTTGCATGTGCATATTGTTTGGTACCAATTGTACCGAAAGCGTTGAAGTACCACTGGTCAATGATCAACTCTTGTGTTTCCTCGCCTTCAATGTTTACCGCATAGCGGAGGGGCACTTTCTGCAAAGAACCAAAACATTACCGTGCTTCAAGATGGATGAATGTCCTTATGCGGAGCTTCCTTGCGTGCTGCATCTCCGTGACATTTGGCGTGCTCGTATAGTCGGAAGACTTAAGAAATGTGCAAGGACGCAACGCTTAGAGCATATTCACGTTGGCCAGTTAAAGGAGTACTGACACAGTTTTTTTAATATTTTGGGATTGCTGTCCCTAGAAAACAGGAAAAAAAGGACTGTAGTGCCTGGGAATGCATCATATACGTTTTTAGTACTACAATCATAAAAATTGTTTTTCGGTTTTGATGTCGAGGGTGCGGCTTCCACGTGACGTGTCTCGGCAGGTCGACGTCACGGAGAAACGCCAATTCGCGACGTACTAGCGGTAGATCTGCCATCTGCTCGTAGTGCACGTAAACAAGAATGAGTGCGTTGTCTCCAGTGACTATGACAGGGTTTTTTGTACTGCATGCAGAACGCTGATTTTGACAACTTAGTGGAACTGTGTTGATACGTCTGGAGAATGTCTATAGTGGTGGGGCTGCCTTGCCCTATACTCGACGACGAAAACATTGATATCAAAGAAAATATTTCATACATCTTGGCTAACTCCAGTGTGGGGAAAGTGTTAACACTGCATAACAAGAAAGCTTAAAATGCGCCTTTTGCAATGTCTCAAGTTTGTGCTGGTTTACCTTTAGAGAGGTTATGTAACCAGGTTGGTTGGAAGGCAAGAATCGCTTACCGTAGACCACAATGCACTCTCGAAGCTAATCGAGCAAGAAAAACACACACACACACACACACACCTCTAACGAAAATTTGCATAACGGAGATGCAAAACTTTTTCACTTCTCTTTCGTGCTAAATCACAAGAACCTGTAGGAGCTTAGGGCGTTATAATGTTTCAAAGCTTCTCCGGCCTCTATGACGAAAAATGGTCACTTCGCCTGAAAAAGAACCTCTTCGTAGAATGCAAGCAGAGACTGATGCTTAAGATCGTGTAATGTTTTAAATCACCAGCGTGAACATCGCAGTAACTTTGATGCCCATGGCGTTTTTTATTTTGAAGTTAGGCAAAAAATTGAGAAAAGCAAAATTTCGAGTCAATACATCAATGGTCGCTTTCGTCATAGCTTCTACCGCTGGCATTATTCCTACGAGAAAATCACAGCAAATTGTGACGTTAGACACATTCGCAAAGCGAAACATCGATGGAAATAAGCATAGTTACGCTCTAGCGCTTCTTTCGATATGCAAGCGGTTGCACACCCTTCTCACGTGAAAACGCGTTACCCTTTCGACGTCACAAATGAATAACCTCGCGTTGCAGCTAAAGGAGAAACAGACGGAGGTCCAAGTGGGTAGAGTCCCCCGTGCTACCGATGGGAAGAGAGATGCGACAACCGACGTTCTCCGTAAACCAGGCGGTTCAGCACCGGCTATTCTAGCCCCTGAACAAGCGAAGGCCGCTGCATCGACTCTTTCTCCTGGGTCGTCGGAATGTCCTGCGTCTTCTCCAAGCCCCGCGGCCTCTCCGGACAAGCGCCGCAAGGGCAGGCAATCGCTGAAAGCCTTGGACGAGTTGCTGGAGAATCGCGTGGCGACTGCCGCAGGTGAGTTCTTCGCGTGAAAATTGTGAAGTTGCTGAGGCGATTTCTTTGTACGCCGTGTTTCCGAAACATCTGGCATCGCTGTGAACACAAAAGATACCGAACATAATGTGACCAAGCGTCAAGTCGTGTGAAGTCAGAGGTGACTTCATTCACGACGTAATCCAGATGCCACTAGGGGCGTATGACGTTGTAAGATCAACTCACTGCTTGCTCAAACGTGGGTTTTTGCCAAAGGTGGTAACAAGAGGTGAGGTGTGCGATAGCTTTTGAGGGTGAAGAGACTAGTAATATACTGGTAGTGTAAAATTTAATGAGAGACTCATAAGCACACGCTTTCGCCTGTAATGTCCTTAGTGGTAACGAAATAGACTGTCAAATCTGTTAGAGATTCGTACTCTTGTGAATTCTTACTGATGACGTCCAAAAAAGATAATGCGTTTACATGACTACTCATTGAGATTGTAAGCTTGCCCTGCAGTTTTGTCGTGACAAAAATTGGCTTTGAATTTTTAATTTCTTTGGTGGCAGTTAAAAGGGCTGTGTTTATAGTTCATAAATCTATCAATACAACTTTTTGTAAAATATCTTAAAAATTCTCTAAAGCTCATCAAAGTAGAACTTGGTAGTTTTTAAGCTTATGTGCCTTTCATCATTCTCAGGTCACCTGCACCTTTCTATCAACATTTATCATGTAGCCACTCTTTCAGTCTTGCCAATCATGACTGCTAAGAATTTGGCTGATCCTATGTACCATTGGAATCAATGTCCTGGGAAGCATTAGGAGGGAAGGTGAAGGTTACGTAATTTTTTTCTAGAGGTAAACGTTACGAAATTACACTAAACACTTGTACAAAGCCACACGCACTGACATGTATGTTGAACAATCACGTATGTTCTTTGTAACTAACTTCCTACAGTTTCGGAACAATGCCAAGAACAATACTAGTATTACCAACACCAGAAGCGGTGAGCTGAAATGTAGCGCTTGTGCTTGCGGATTTGGTAACACTGGATAGTGCTACCTAGACGTACTTCAGTGGATGGCGCTTAAGTTTGACGGCTGTATCATAGGAGCGCACACGTAATGTTTTTGTTTTTTTAATTAGATGGGAAACACTGCAACTACAGTTCACGTTTCACCATCATTATGCCTGCATAGGGTCTTTCTCCAAAAGAAGTACGAGACCTGGCGTGGTTCTGTGGTAGATTAGTTGACTGCCACGCAGAATGCTTGGGTTCGATTCCTGCATTCATTGCACTCATCGGTTCAACGCTGCTTATAACGACTTTTTTTAATCCCTCGGTAGATCTAAACTGCCAGACACCTGTGACGCATCCCCGCATACTGTGGCCCGTCATATGTGCCACACGTCTCTGGTGAAAAGAAGTTTGACGGGCTGAGCGACGAGATTCCCACATTAGCCATGTCATAACCAGACAGTCCTAAACGTCTTGCCTTTTTTCCATGACAGTAATTTCAATTATTTGCTTTCCAAAATTAAGAAGGTGATATTGAGAGAACCCACTCGCAGGCGTCTAGATAGATAAGATAGATGTTGATAGATAGCTATTTTTCAACTGATAGTTGATAGATTGATAGATAGATAGATAGATAGACAAATAAATAAATAGATAGATAGATAGATAGATAGATAGATAGATAGATAGATAGACAGACAGATAGATAGATAGATAGATATGTAGATAGATAGATAGATAGACAGATAGATAGATAGATACATAGATAGATAGATAGATAGATAGATAGATAGATAGATAGATAGATAGATAGATAGATAGATAGATAGATAGATAGATAGATAGATAGATAGATAGATAGATAGATAGATAGATAGATAGATAGAATACACTTACCATCCAAAGCGCTTGTGCTACTACTAGCTCAGTTGACGGGTGGCACAGAGCTTCTCGCACCGATTGCCGCGCTTAATATGTAAGTACAGCAAGACTTGATGAAAACTTTGTGCTGTTTTTCATACTTGTAATTCATTGGTGTTCAATTTGCGCCCAGGAATGTTTTCAAAATGGGCCAACACTTTGGTAATAAAAATGCAACTAACGCCCTCTGAATGTGAGCCAAAAGCTTTTTATGCTGAATGGCAAATCTGGTCGACAATGCGATCATAAACCTTCTCATTCGTATTCCAGGAACCATCTCAAGCCAGTGTGGCCCCCAAGAGACACCGCTTTCCGTACGAGACCAAAATGTTGCTGGCAGTGCCTATCATTGTGATAATCCTCGGATTCACTTTCCTGCTGCTGTACCAGAGGCCAAAGGCGCGTCGTGTTCAGTTCTGTGTCACGAAAGGTTGCCAGGAACACAGGTAAGACATAGACGAACAAGTGCGCCTGCGGAATAAGGTGCTTAGAGCCTGGTGCGTCACAAAAATCATGGAATATGGTAGGCCAGTCCAACACACAAAATGCATTCAAACCTCAACAAAAATATATGGGTTTGGCGAGTTTGATTACCATTAAAGTATATTGACGGGGATTCCAAAGTTGCATAGCACCAACACACACGGACAATAAACTGACTACAGCAAGAGAACTAGCTTTCAAGTTGAAGATTAGCGCTTGTCTTGTATCTTTTTGGTCCTTGTCTGTAAGAGCTATGGCACCTATTGAAGCAAATTATCAAATAGCCGAAAAGCCACGTTGACAAAGGATGCCGAGCCTCAAAACTGCATTCATTCATTTTTAAATAAAGTATTTGCGGACGATCCGAATGCACTTTGATGGAGTCTATCTATCTATCTATCTATCTATCTATCTATCTATCTATATCTATCTATCTATCTATCTATCTATCTATCTATCTATCTATCTATCTAACTTGGCTGCTCAATCTATTCTTCGACATACACCACAAAAAGCATAATGTACAGCAAGTGTGTGACTAAGAAATGAAAGGTTATGACATAAATATCAGTTCATGCTGACAGTATACGTGTGATATAAATGACAATATAATGTGGCTCTCATGGCATTCATATCAAGTTTGTTTACCTTTGTAATTTAATTTTGAGGCGACGAAAAACACTACGGCATACAACGTACATAGACCGAACATTGAATGGGCACGACACTAAAGTCGCGTTATATGAATACATATAGGTGTCTCTACTAATTCATTTTCATCCTCATTCATTCATGAGAAATTTATTCATGTCGTACTTACTACAGTGCCGCTAAGACAACAAATAATGTTATTTTGCCTTCTTTTGCGTAACCTGAAGTTGGTTTTGTTTACTTATGCATGTAATGGTATGTTTAAAAAGTATTGGTGCTTTCAGGATTGTTTTGTGATTTGGTGTGACGTGACACAAATTAACGTCACGGGTTGTTAAGGTACTACGAGCATAATTGATAGATCATGGCATGAATGCTATAGTGTTCATATGTTCTCTATTGTGGCATGGACGATATATATGCCATCACAAACGTGAAGCCTTTGGCGACGTTTGGTTAGCGTCGTATATAATGGAATCCACATATATGCATGGACTAGGTTCTCTAATGAATGGCATGAATGGCATAAACGAGGGTTTATGGCATATACGAGGGTGTAGTCTTCTATTTACCTTTTAGATCTCAACATGTAAGGTGTAAAACAAGTGTCAGGACATACCCTGTGATCTATATCAGATTTAGTCGTACAAAACTATCATGTCTTGCAAATTTGTTTATAGTGTTTACCAACTATTCAGCTGGACTAACTTCTCTGACTTTCTGTTGCGTACATTCCACTTACTGAAGGCTATTAAATTCTTATCTTGAATATTTATGGTTAACTGGTGACAAACACAGCCCTTAGCGTGATAAGTATGTCCTATTGGTGGAAAAGGCCTGCCTGCAAAAGACGTCATGTACGGGTATAGTGCTGCACTCACTTCGCCCTTATACTTGCGCTCACTCCCTCCGATGCGCTGTTATCACGTACGAGTGGCTGTAGGTTCGGGAGTGCTGTTTCGTTCTCCACAACCTTATCCATACACATTTACTACTTCTGAAAAGCAGGGTGGCTCCGTGGAGTTTTTGCACCCACTTACGGACTCATGGGCCACCACATTTGCTCACCACTCAACTATATATAGCTAAATTGTTCTCGCACACCTCCTGTACCTACTTGGCTGTGCGGAGACGCAGCCTATGGCATTTTTTGGAGTCTGTAGATATTCTGCTTGTTGATCTGCATGTGGCCCATGCTAACAGAGTACCCAGTAGTAGCCTGAACACGTCTATTTTCACGGTAGAAATTCGATAACGCCAGTGAATAGATGGTTTTTTCATAGCAATTGGTGGCTTCTGATGTTGCTGACTTCTTTTACTTTGCAGGGACCGTATAGAAGCTCAGATTGATAAGGACGTGGAGCCCTGTGAAGATTTTCGCGCTTACGTCTGCGGTCACTGGACGGGTAGTGGAAAGGCGTACCAGTCACGCTCCCAGATGAACGACATGCGCTTGCACTGGCTTCACATGTTTCCAGAGACGCTGAGAAAAGGTTTGGTCCACTTTCCCGCTGGCAGGAAAGTTGATGCTATGTTCAAAAGCTGCATGGCGCAAAAGGGGCCCAAAATTGCCATCATAAAAAAATTCATGAATGCCCGGGGTATCCTCTGGCCAGAGAAATCGCCCGAAGATATACCACCAGCTATGGCCCTGTTCGACCTTTCCTTCAACTGGAACGCCGACCTCTGGTTTGCTCTGAGGGTTCTACCAGCTGTCCCAGGGAAAGTACAAAGGCGTATATTCTTCGGAACTAACGACGAGATTGTACTATGGAAAACTTTGATGCAGACGATCCCGAAGAAACACTTGGAAAGCGTGTACACTGGACTCTTTAGAATATTCGCTAACGACTCACGCAGTACGCCAGACAACGATGAAATGTCACGAACAATTGACATTCTCGAATACGTTTTCAATACCCTAGCGCCCACCGGTCCTTCCAGAACTCGCACGGGGGCCTTGTTTCGCCTGGGCGATATTGACAATGTCACTTCTCTGCCCATTGCGGGGCACATGAAAGACATGCTCAATGCCGCTCTGAGAATTACTCCTCCTGTCACATTGGACGAACTGGTGCTTGTGAGTGACCTGTCTGTGTTCAACGGCATCATGACGATACTAAGCCGAGTCAATGACACAGCGCTGCTGCGCCATGTGTCATACCTCTTTGTAGAAACGTACGCAGCAGTAGCCTACCCAAGAAGCTTTCTGCTTATAATGTATGGTAGTGAGGAACATGCTAAAGAAGCACGGCCTCGTTTTTGCGCTCATCGAGTCGAGCCAAGCTTCAAGCTTCTTCTAGCGGCCTTGGCTTCCGTCGCTCATTTTTCGACTGAGGAACGGCAAGGTATCATCGAACATCTAGAACACCTTGGGCAGGTGGGTGTTTCACAACAGCTAAAGTGTGAGGCTGGTCTTCCTTCGTCAAAGTTGTCCAGCGCTATGTCTCTCAACAAACCCAAAAGCTATGATAGAAGAAATGATGTCATTTCTTTTGAAGTGTATGTTGCAAAAGTTGGCCATAGATAACTTTCAGAGACAAAAATACGAGTCGGCAGCTAACCACTTTCTGTCTCCTTTTAGGTGCCGTGATTTACGACTGCATCAAATACTTTTTGCTGGTATTATTCAAACAGTGGCCGCGAGGGTAGGGTGTGTTCAATGGAAATGTGCATCTCATTAATAAAATGATAGCTGCTTAGGATGATAATGTTCATTATGCTGGAGGGGCAAAGAAGGGACAAAAACTCAGAGTTGATTTAGAGTCTGTGTTAATGAATGGTACATCAAATGTATGAATGTATACCAATCAGGTAATATGAGAAATACACGGAATACCCCCAGCTCCTATAAAAGGCTTTCTTAGCTTACAACATGGCGTTTGACTCAGGCGAGACATGAGCAGTAATTCAGGCGAACCCAATAAAGAAAGATGTAAGGTGGAGAGACAGGACTTTTTCAACGCTATTCACCGCTTGTTTGCAGGAGGTCTTCAGGGCCCTATACTGGGACGAGTTAGAAATAACACATCAATAGAGAGTAACCTTATTAGCCTGTGATTCGCTGATGACATTGCCTTGACGAGTAACTCAGGGGACGAGTTACAGCTCATGATTGCTGAGCTGCACACGGAAAGCAGAACAGTATAGGTATGAAAATTAAAATGCACAAAACAAGTGTGTGACAGTCTCGACAGAAAACAGCACTTTGGGATAGATAAACCACGCTGCAAATCGTAAAGGTATATATCGACTTAAGACAGGTAGTAACCGCGAGGCGAACCGTGAGAGTAGCTTTTATTGTATAAAGTTACCCCACTTTAGGATAATTGTGATTTTGCGCTTTTTAGAACGTGCGGCCTCACACAGTTCCACAGAAATGCCACTAATGCGCGTACTGGCGAAGTGGTTGTTTCTTCGCCTAATTTGCTGGCTGACATACAGTAAGTTTTATGGATGTGCCACAGTTATGACAGACACTAAGTAGTGCCTCCACCACAACAAATAAGAAATGGGGACGTCAAAGACGAAACCAAGGGTAGTGCGCGGGATCGCAGTTTACACAGGCATCGGAATAACTAGTAATCGTCACCGAGCAAAGCATTGTTCTTAATTGGGCGACTTCATTTTAAGTTCAGCGCCGGCAACCATGATGCCACCATAAGTGGTGCATACTTGTGGCTTCGTACCCCCTTCTTCTCTCTTCCCTAAGCCCCTCTGAGATCCTCTGCCACCATATTATAGGACAAGATGCTTTCCACAGTTACCTGTCTGCCAGGTGCATGCAGTTTATTTTGAGGGGCTGCAATGGCATGAACGCACCTTCGAATACAGAGCGGTCAAGTGCATGGTAGGCATGATGGCAAACGCCCGGCTGGCATGTATTGTATGCGCTTCCTGCCATAAACGCTGGTGCTACGCGCAAGTTCTTAATTATGATGCCACGCGCAAGTTCTTAATTATGATGCTCAACGCGTGTTTTATTGACGACTTGACAAAACAGAGGTCGGCAAAAAAAAAGCTAGACTGAAGCTAGACTTCAACCATATTTTAAGCGCGACTGGTATTACGGTAGCCTGCTTACTCAACCAAATCTGGGATTCCATGGAAAAGTCGCCTTGACATTTAAGGTTCCACCTGACTGGTTGGCTCGAATGTTCTAGTATTATTTTGTATATCACAAAAATTGTTTCCCTGGTGCATCAGTTGCACGAGCACATAGGGAATTAATTGTCACTAATATCATTACCTGCGGCTTCACGACAAAGAAAGGAAAAAAACAGTGCTGGTATTTTAGCGCTGTTTTCTAATAAAAATTCATTAATTGTTCAGTAATATGAACGGTACTATTAGACTACAAGTGCGGTGATAAAATTACACGACATGACTACTTTGCCTATTAGCTTCAATTCGGATTTCCTTTTCAAATCCCCGCTACGGCAACAATGGCTAGTTCGCACTGACACCCTGTCCCTTAAACGAGGTAACACTGGGCGACTCAAGGACCACGAGTACGAATTCTGCGTAACTTGCATGTAGGACGCCGCAATGTTCTTTCCCCGCAGGTGGCTGCAAACAAAACGGGTGCCACCTCATGGTTGGACTCGAGGATAAAGAAGCGAGCCGTGGAGAAGCTTAGCAGTGTGCATACTGTCGTATGGCCTTCGGAGGCGTTCTTGTCTCAGAGTCGGCTCGATGAAGTTTACAAAGATTTTCCCGATGACGCCCCGTCTTTCACCGAGTTCTGGATTGAGACACATCGCAGACAGCGTCTGCTGTTCGGCACTGATGCGGCTTCAGAAGAGCTGCTACTCGGTGACAATTACGATCTGCCATATGTCCGTTACATAGAGGTACTCAACCACCTCTCTGTCTGCATCGGAGCACTGGCACCGCCGCTCTACTATCGAGATGGCACCATGGCTATGCTGCACGGCGGCCTCTTGTACCTCTATTCTCGGGCACTCATCAGCGCCATTGAAAGCGAGGGAGTCGAGGTAAGGGGGCACAAGGGTGAGACCCAAAGGAACCAGTGAAGCCTTAGGGAAAACTTTTAGTAGCGCAAATGTTCAAACACTTTTTCATAAGTAATGGTAGGTCAGCATTCAAGTCCGCAGTCTCTCCTGACACGGAGCTAGCTACAATAACAATTCATTCAGGTTGTCAAACTAGTTTATGCCTCTTACGGGTTTTTTTTTCTTAAATCACTCAAATGTATATTAAACAATTTAGCTAGTTCCATACACTGTGATAATTCATCAAATGTTACGCAGGAGCGAGGAGCTGCGTACATTGCCTTGTTTGGTTTTCAGTCAAATGAAGTCATGAAGTTAAGCAAAATGAAGTCATTGATGTCATGACACTTAGTTTCCGTATATCGCACTTTTGTGATGCATGCACGCATATAAAATCTGGTATTTGTCACCCTAATAAAGCGCATATTGTGGTATATGCGATAAATCACTTGTCATATGCTCGTCAGGCACTCATGTCCTGCCACACTAATTTTGGTATATAAAACAGAACAGTCGGGAACCCACCATAGTACAGCGTTATGTCAACCGTGCCGTGCATGACATGTGTGTCACTATTTGCATTCTTGGACCTGTCATTTATGTTCGGCATATAGTCATGTCACGTACTAGCGAATTTAGTGCTTTTCAAGCTAGTGAAATGGCTGCGAGCACGCCATGAGCGTTGCGTGTCATGCTGTACGTGACATGTATGTCAAGACTTTCATGTTACCACCTGTGATTTATTGTCATTTATCCGTGCGAAGCAGCTTATGGTCGAGCCTGTTTCCCCTCGGCGCCACCCACGCACCCTCTGCGCATGCCCAACAGCTGACCCAAGCTTCCGAACGAGACCGCTAGAGGCGCCAAGGCAGCTCCACTAGATGAAAATGACCCGTGCAGGCTCCGCTCTACCACGGCCACTCAATTCTCCCCTAAAGGACAGATCGAGCGGTCGTGTCTCTACTCAATCTCATCGCGATAACACGAGTGTGAATGCCACTATGCACAACCAGCAGCAATGCTAACACTTTTGTTGAGGAGAAGAGGGCTCGAGCCATTGCTGCGAAACGGCAGCGGTGGCAAACCGACCCCGAACTTTGACTGAGAGAATCAGAAGCTCACAGTAAGCGCCTCCTGCAAGAATCCACAGAAGCAACGAGAAATCGCGCAGCCGAAGCGAAACGTCAACGTCGACAAGCAAACGTCGAAGCGGCGCGAAAACGCGAAGCCGAAGGGCGTATTCACACTTAGCCCCGAACAGAGCGAAACAGCTAAACCTCCGAAAACCGGCTCGTTTCACCGCCCAAGCGGCCGGAAAATCATGCCGCACGGCCGGCACGCAACAATCAGTTTGAGACTGATTTTTCCGTCACGCGAAAGCGAATCCGGTTTCCGGTGCACGACTTTGGCAGCGCTAGATCAAACCACGTGATCTAACCATCCGACCGAAAATTAACATGGCGGTAAAGGCGTCGGTGGTGGCTCACATCGGCCCAAATCACGTAGTACCCGTGCAGCACAACAAAGCTTCACCGCCTCAACGAGGACGTGTTCATTGAGATCTTCGTTTGGATTACGATCGCCGAGAACTCTGAAATTAGGCGGTGCAGGAGCAGCGAGTCGGCATGCCCCAACGTGTCTCGCTTTCGTGTGCAGTCGATTGAATAAGCCGCCACCGCTGCCGGTGCGTTCGCTCGTGTCGCTTCTGCTGGCGTATCTCCGAAAACAACGTTTGAAAATGCGCGAGCTCTTTATTTTCAGTGCCTGGCGGGAATAACTAGAATTCGGCACAAACTTTCGTTCTGAGAAAGCAGGCTAAAGCGAAATAATTGTTGAGGTATCGACGTCAGCGGCAGCGGGATGGGCAGGACGAATGTAAACATCTTCGGCGCGCGCAGTCGTGTTTTTCCTGCGGCTATGGCATTTTCGCTTTCGCTTCTTTTTCTAGTGGGAATGCGCTCTTACGTTTCGCTTCGGCTTTGGTTTACGTTTCGTTTCGAAGCGCTACTGCAACAATGATAGTTATAGCGCGAGAACAAAACGATGACACAGAGACAAGAAGGACACGAAAGACATGTCTTGCCTCTGTGTCGTCGTTTTGTTCTCGCGCTATAACTGTCGTCATGCCATACCAATTAGCGCAAGCTGCCACACTTCTAAGCTACTGCAACGCGAGTCAGCGGCAAAAGCAGCGATACGGTTGAAGCAAGGCAATCCGTTCGTTGCGTGACTCTACACATTACGGACCACTGGGCCGTTACACTCGAGAGGAAACGCAACCCTGAACTTAGGAAGTCATCTACTGTGGTGATGTGTAAATAAAAGGCAACTTTCGCGCTAACTTTACGGAAGTCAATCCATAATCTGCTTCGCATGCTTCCCAAGGTACCCTTTACGAGGATATATTTCTTTTTCGTCACACACATATCTGGCCATTCTAATTTAATTTTATATATCCATTTAATTGAATGACCGAAAAGACTTTGACACCATTGTATGTAAATCATGCTGGGCATGCCATGTAAGTGACGATCTTCTTGTTGCCACCTTCATTTACGTTTGTCATACTGCCAAGTTCCTTCCTCAAGTTTTATTATCACCGCGCTACACTGTACGTAATTCTCAGCGCAAAGCGTGCGCCTGCAGTGTTAGAGAAGCTTCGAGTCTGTAGTAGGTCATTTAGTTAAGATTAGCGCGCCCACTTCGTGAAGATTACAGCATATCTGAAACTGACGTTGTCGCTAGCGATAATGCTAGGATATTCGACGGCACGTGTATAAATGTCGACGCGCTTCAACGCTTGTCAGTTAGTGGACGGCCGACGCTCCGTTCGCCGCTATCAGCGCCGGTGTGTATTGCTGTAATCTTACTTTTCGTTTGTCGGCCACAAGTTCGGCCTAAATAAACAGTTTCACCTTCAATCTACAGTCTGCTCCCTTCGTCCCCTTCAATACGACTATGTTGTCCAGCACCTATTTTAGAGTGTAAAGCCAGCGAAACGCATGTGAGCGTATACCGTGAGCAGGGCATTTTTAACTTAAGCCCTCGACGACATTCATGTCGTGATTTTCATGTGGCTACCTGACATTTATGAACGAAAACTACCATGCAATAATGCCAAGTAAAGCATAGGAAATAATATTATCACTAATTTTAATGTCACCATGAAGAGAAAAAAAGCGGATGAAAGGATAACTTGCCCGTGGCAGAGACCATCCCTGACGGCGACAAGTTTCCTTCTGTTTCTTCACATGTACACTACAATTTACTACTGACATCTCTCATACTTTGCTTCCCACTGTTGTCTGCTAGTTCACAATATTCCTTGTGTCTAAAAAAAATACTGCTCTTGAATTCACCACTTCTTTCATTTTACTGACATTTATGTTCATCACGAAATAATGTGCCATAAAACCGCTTTTGGTGTGCATTTCCTAATTAAATGACCATTAGTGCCCCGATACTACGGAGGGCAAATATTACTTTACGTGGCATGGGTGTCATGATTAGCACGTTATCTTCGATGTCGGATGAAATGCTTGAGGCCCTTGTATTGAATTTTGGGAACACTTAAAACAACCGATGTAGTCGAAATACAGATCCCTGAACGACGCCGTCTCTTATATTCAAATTTGTGGTTTTGGGAAGTCCCCCCCAGCCTACACGCAGGACTACACAGTACGACACAACACAACACTTAGACTTCTAATGAATTATGTATTGAAACAAATAGCATACGGAAGGGCGGCATAATAGATGGCGGTTTGTTTTTCTGACACTTCTCAGTGACTTGGCACTTGAGTGTGTGCACTGGAAATACCTATGAATAGTTTGCGAGGATTAAAGTCAAGCTGAAATTTAGTGACTTTTCTGTGTCGTTCTGGGCATTCTGCGCCTTGTCTGACCGATGCTAGCATAGATTCATCAAAAACTGTAGCTGTGACTTGCTCGCACTTGTGGCTGTTGTATATTGGAGTGTCTCCGTGTTTGTGTAGTTTCCAATGAGCTTTGAATTTTTCGCAGGTTCTGCTTTTCACGTTGAGAGAAAAAAAGAATGTCTCATATGAACATGTAAACGTACTTGGTTGCAAGCTTGCCCACTATTTGTAGCGTATATGTTACAACGTAAGCACTGCTCGCAGATTGACTCTCAAGGCGAGACAATGACGTCACAACCGAGTGACAAGGCGCCGGGCACTTTTGAGGAGCGCGTTCTCGGTTGTCTGCCCGGAAATGCCAGCATCTTTCCTGAGATTCCTGCAATTGAAGTGGCCTACGAAGCTTTTAAGCTGCACCAAGGAGACAATGACACCCAATTGTCAGAGGTGGGCAGATATTCGCAAGCCGCCTTTTTAGTCTCACGCATGCTTCTATTTTTACTAGAGTAATAGAATACAAATGCGCGCAGTAGGTCAGGACTAGAAAATATATATCATAGCTATGCCAATACATTTGCATTTTTCTCAACGCCTCAATATTTTAGTGTCTCCATCATTAGAGGAACGACGTTAGTGTGAGTAAGATAACACGATGCAGCATATCGCCAGAGATGTTGATCTTGCAGGGAACATGATAGCAGGTATCGGTCGAAGTGTGCGCATAACAATATTTTACTCTAATGAATATGATTTTGTAGTACACTGCGAACAGGTCATTCTCCAATTAGGAACTACGCTGGTCAATTTCTGGTCAATTTCACAGGACGCCCTGCATGCGTTGTTTGATATCGAAAGTGGAGAATATATACGAGGCATTGGTTTTTAGACCGAACGCAATGACGAGGCAGCGGAGAAGCGCATCGGTGGTTCGCTAACAAAGCTGTTAGTGCGTCTTGACGAAGGAAGCATGCAAAATCGAGACGACACAAAAAAAAAACACAGCATTTGAAAGTATTCCAGCATATGCTTTGGCTAGCCTTGTCACAATTTCTAATATGTTTTTCCCTCATAAGTGGACGCCGGTCACAAGGCATTTAACTATTATCGTTTAAAAATACCTAGGCTCCTATCTGTAACAAAGAAATTGTCTGTCTACACACTGGTAAATGTGTATGTGTGAACAGTGAACATTTAAATTGGTCACTAATATAAACATAAACGGTTCTTCGCCATCTAAGATGCGTAGGAACGCTAACGTAACTCAACACGCTTATGCACGAAATATGCACCTGAGTTATCGTATTTATCACATATATTGTACAAAAGCGCCACATGCCCACGCATTAATTATTGTGGTGAAGTGTATCAGTGTACCATCCACAATACTCTTAGGGCTCGAAATTCTGTTTGGTTTATTACTGCGGCTTGTCTTCACGACAAGTCGTTTGCGCCCGTAAGGTTCGATACAAAATTTGGATGTAGATACGATTGGATTGGTGTCGTGATTCATTTCCAGTTTTCAACCGTGAATCATACTAGATCTCTCAAACATCGTATAATAACCCGCCTGCATCCAGAGAGTCATTCGCATAAAAGAATGCGAAACTCTGACAAGAAAAATGCACGTATCTGCTAATGAAGGCCACCTAATGTACTCACGGTATGCGGTTCTGAAGAGATCCTAGCCGATAACTTACGTCTACGCGGTCTTTCTACGTAAGAAGTAGTGTATGGTAAAAACTAATACGCGACAAGCCACTTAATGCGCTTGCGCTGAGATGGAAAGGACAGGAACTCAGGGTCTCGCTTGATAATAGCTACTACGTTATAACCACTGAAGTCATCTTCATCGTCGATGCAATGAATAATATCGACTAGTATCATTCAGGACTGTGCAATGGAAGTCGAAGGTACAGCCATTAATTATGTCACTGAGGAGCTCACCTAGGAGACTGAAGAACCTCATTAAGAAACGTGAAGCATGATAGCCTGAAACACAACAAACAAACAAAACTCTCAGAACTTGCGAAGTTCAATAATAGGCGTAAAGTAGAAGACGTAAGAAAGTATATAATACGAAGAGCATTGAACATGCCCTTAATTAAGAGCGATGTCTCAAAGCTGTGCAGACAAAACTGGGAATCGTCAAAACGAGATATATTCACAAAAAACAAAGGCAAAATCGCTACAAATATGGGCATAGTTCAAGTCGCGGAGGAGACCTACAGATTTGTACAACAGCCGGGACAGGCAGGAAGATAGCTTAAGTAGTAGTAGTCTAGAGGAAACTGGACATGCCACCAGTAAATGTAGGGAAAATTAGAAAAAGCCTTGAAGGGAATGTGAAGCGGCATGGTGGGGATTAGGTAACATATATTCTTTTGAAAGACGGTGGACAGATTGTCTCAGGCAAACTGGCCATCCTGTATACAAAGTGTCTCTTAATGAAGTTGGGTACCGGAACCTTCAAAGAAGGCTAACATTACCTTATTCTATGCAGAACTGCAAGTAAAGAACTTAAAAAATAACAAGCTGGTGTGCTGACTTTCGGTGGTCTATAAGCTGTTTACAAAAAAATCCTAGCTAATAGAACTACGACGAGTTTAAGGAAAAGACAAAGTAGGCTTTACAAGGTAGTCAACAATAGACAACAGTCGTACTATAAACCAGGAGCTAGAGAAATGTGCGGAATACTACTAACTCCTGTATATGGCCTTCGTAGATTACGAGAATGCATTTGATTCAGTCGAGATATTAGCAGACATGCTGGCACTTCGAAGTAGGCGCATCGAAGAAGCATATATGATTATACTTGAAGAAATCTAGCTCAAAATTTCTATCAAATGCTTTCTTCACGCAAAGTAAAGCTGGTGGCTCAATGGTGCATTTCGTGCCTTTCCGTCTTTTTTTAAGACATTTAAAGCATTTCCAGCGTTGCCTATGCATTGGCGAAGGTTCTTGCGTTACTTAAGAGTGAAACGTAGTCAATGTGGATGTGTTTAGGGAAAAGTTTTGCGTTTGATTGCATCTTCCAAGTATTCAGATCTTGCTCTATATTTTCACAATTACCCTATTTGGAAGAATGTCACAGCAGCCAAAAACACTCGCGTAAATGTTTCATTGCTTATTGTCCTTGGCACGCAAGTTATCAGCGGAACTGCTCCAATATAATATTCTTTCGAAGTAGTGGTCTTCATTGCGAAAAGTGCAGTTGATTTGCGAATTTTCGTAGGGTTAACAATGCTTTATCGATGAAACTGCAATTTATAACTTTCACACGGCTGTAAATGTTTACATTGTGACTACTGTAATATTTACGTAGTTGTTGGAATGATAAACCCGTGTCACACTATTTCACAGGAATTGACTGAGGAGAAGGTATTCTTCATTACCGCCTGCCTCTCTAGTTGCGCCAAGACACCCGCTGACAACCTCTACGGCGGAGACTGCAACAAGGCGATGATGAACTTTGCACCATTTGCCCAAGCATTCAGCTGTCCTGTGGGCTCCAAAATGAATCCAGCTGAAAAATGCTCATTTTACGACTGAACGTGCGAGACGTTTAGTCAAGACATAAATCTAGTAGCGTGATCAACTTCCCACGGGACTGACTCCTTTTTTAGACTCATTCTTTTTTTCAAATGAAATGCATGATCGACAATTTGGTTGTTTCATAAGTTTTAAATGCCACATATTTACCGGCGCTGTATTGATTAAGGTTCGTTTTCACTCGCCATGATGTCTAAGTGTACAGTTCTGTGATGCGATTGTTCGCACAAAGTTTCTTTCTTTATACAGGGCTCGCAGGTCTCTCTTTTAGTAATGCTTTTTTATATTTCACATTTCAGTTTGGCTGCATCGTTGTGAAGAATTGTTTCTTTCTGTAGTAGTGAAAGAAATCAAGTGATATAGTGGCACGAATTGAAATGCTATGTAGGATGTAATTGGTATGACGTAAACGGTTTCATACATTGCAAGACACAATGCCACTAGTGCAAGATTGTTGAGCATTTATCCAATATTTGTGTGAAGTAACATCCGCAATTAGTTAGAGCACTCAAGTGTCGAGTGAGCCAGACCATTTGCAACCTGTTTAAATCGAGTGAAATAAGCGAATTCAGTGACTTGGTCTCGTAAAAGTCGCCCCGCCGCGGTGGTCTAGTGGCTAAGGTACTCGGCTGCTGACCCGCAGGTTGCGGGTTCGATTCCCGGCTGTGGCGGCTGCATTTCCGATGGAGGCGGAAATGTTGTAGGCCCGTGTGCTCAGATTTGGGTGCATGTTAAAGAACCCCAGGTGGTCGAAATTTCCGGAGCCCTCCACTACGGCGTCTCTCATAATCATATGGTGGTTTTGGGACGTTAAACCCCACAAATCAATCTATCAATCTCGTAAAAGTGAAAAAGACAGGGCATCAGATAAACGTGCATGCAATACTGGCACAGCCAAGTCTAATTTGAACACGCAGATGTAGGCTCGACAGCTAAATAAAAGTCCTAATACATGCCAACTCATATATGAAAGTTGAGGTGTACGTCGCTAGCGACGAAAGCGGGAAATATTAGTGTCGAATATGGGTCGAAAGAAACGCATACTTGTGGTTCTTGGTCCCAGAAGTGTGGCATTCCTAATAGTGGCAGATTCCTTGAGCATTTCTTAATTCGGCTGATATTTCTGCAGGCAAAAGTGCTGCTTGAGGTATTTCGCATATTTTAAGCACCCATGACAAAGAACGGCGGGCGGATCGAAACGCACAGCGGCTGCTCAAGCACAAAAGACGCACGCGAGCAACAAAATAGGGTGAGTGCGAAATGCCGTATGCAGCTCTACACGTGACGGGCTGCTTAAATACAAACGAAGCCCAAAATGTACGCAGAGGTATGCAGAGGACGAGGGCGAACTAACAAGTGTCACAGTTGTTACTTCCATTTGTCGGAAGGTACGAGGGGGAGTAATAGCATTTTTTATATCTTCCGAATTTTGTCATAAGGTGAACGTTATTACGGGAAATATCTTGTGATAACGAAGTCCTAGTTTTAGAACTTCTACTTTGGGGCTGAGTGCCATTAACTTTTGTAAACTGCTATTTTTCGACTTGCGTAGAAGAGGAAGGCACTCTGGACTCTGTGCATACTTTCTGCAGACCTAACGTGTTATTAATTGGTGATTTTAACTGGCACCATGTAACATGGGGATTGCGTACAAATGCGTCAGGTAAAATTCTGTGTAACTGCATCAGTAAAAACAGTTATACGTGCCTTAATTCTCGAGTACCTTGATTTATAAGAGTTGATGCGAGATCGGTGTTAGACTTGTCATTCGCTAGCTCAAGCTTCTGATCTCTTTTTGGGCGGTGGTTGATACTCCGAAGAGTAGAGATCTAAGTCAAGCATTTATTGTAGGGTCACACTTTTGTAGACTATTCAACAACGTTTGCAGTCAGCGTTGTTCTTTTGAATAACTCAGAAAAAGATGTAAAAGCAATGCGCCTTTGTTCGGTGTTAAAATGCACTATGAAAAACTTGCAGTTCACTAAAGCCTCAGCAAGAAGTAAACCTGTAAGTGTCTGGTGGGATTCTGATTGTCAATGAGAGTACAGGCGAAGAAAGGCCGCATGGAAAAAAACTTCATCAACCAGTGTCCTACTAGTTATTACAAGTACATTGACGCAATTTTTCAAAGAACTGTTTACATGGGGAAATGTTGACATAAAAGAAACCGCTGTGCAATTCTATCCAGAAACAGCATTAAAAATCTCTATTTAGATTTCCAAGGTTCTCAAGGCCATTTATTCATTCATAAACATAGAGTCCATTGTGCTGACCCCTAAAAAATTAGCTGATCTCTTAGATGGAATCACATTGGGATTGCAAGAGCGCTTTACATCTCAATTACGATGATTCTTTCCCAAACCTTGCTTTGTGGATGATTTTGTAAGCGTAACTATACAAGAACTTGCTCATGTTGTTCAGTCACTCCCTAATTCAGCTCCCGATTCAGATCCAACTACGGCATACATGCTAAAAATGCTATATGATATGTCTCCTCAGGACCTCTTTGATCTTGTAAACCTTTCACTTGGGATTGGCTGGAGTCCAGCATATTGGAGAATCGTAAAAGTGTTTCCTGTGCTCAAATATGAAGGAGTGGGTGCACATATATATGCGCTCCTCGTCTTCTTGAAGAGAAACATTTTTTTGAAGAGAAGCATTCTCTTGAAGAGTGTTTCTTTGAATAGAAACATTCAAGTTATCTTTCCAAGAGCTTTGGACTGAACACGTTTGACGAGCATTTTAGTGTATTAGCGTCTTCGTTAGGTATTGAATCAGATTGAATTGTAGCTCGTGTTGTTTGTGCTGGTTGTTTTGAGTGTATCTTGTGTTCAGTAGCCTCTTGTTTAAGTATCTTGTCACCGGTGACGTATTGTATTCGATTATTGCCGGGTGTGCACGTTTGTGTGTTGTTGGTTCTGCCTTACCGGATAATATCTTTTTGTCAATGCAATCAACTCTCAGCGCCGCCTCGTTCTTTGGACAAGAGCCGGCGTTGATTGATTGATATGTGGGGTTTAACGTCCCAAAACTACTATATGATTATGAGAGACGCCGTAGTGTAGGGCTCCGGAAATTTAGACCACTGGGGTTCTTTAACGTGCACCCAAATCTGAGAACACGGGCCTACAACATTTCCGCCTCCATCGGAAATGCAGCCGCCGCAGCCGGGATTTGATCCCGCGACCTGCGGGTCAGCAGCCGAGTACCTTAACCACTAGACCACCGCGGCGGGGCAAGAGCCGGCGTTCGCTGGAGCACTAAGAGGAACCAATTCTAAATTGCCCGTGCTATCATGGTGCGTTTCGGTAGCCGACAAGTCCACCCATAGAATCAGCCCAGCGATTGCCTCCCTAACTAACAGGACCAGTGACATTCTTCAATACCAACAGGATGTGATTTTATAAACGAAATGGCAGACATTCTCGCGCGGAGGTCCCTGGATAGCCCTGCAATTTACCTTGTACCCGACACCGTTTTTGTTACTGTATCCAGACTTCGCAGATACTCTTTCTTTCAGAATTTCTTGAATATTACTTTACCAGTTCAAGATTATGTTCACCTTACTTTTGGGATAATAAATGATTTTTCTTAGGATAATAATTGATGTAGTTAAGAAAGTGCGGCGCCCAGGCACTGGCCCGAGCTCAGCTAGCGTGAAGAAGAGTAGGACGAAGTAGAATAAGAACAACAAGCCCAGTAAACGGGTGTTGTCTGTTGTTTATTCTCTACAATGGCGCAGTACGACACCTGAACCTTGCAGCAGGAGCCACCTGTACTCCAACAGCTTCCAGAAACGTCACGAATCCCAGAATGCAACCTTCACTTCCTTGGTTATGGAAACCGTACGTTTGCTGGCACAGGAAGCGTGGTTCGTCAGGGACGGCGTCCAAGCCTTCTCGTAAACCGCTTACCTGCCAGTGCTACGAACGCCGTCTAAAGAAGGTATCCTCATCGACTCAGCTTGCCTTCAACGGTGCCGCGGTAAGACTTTGCAACAGGACATCGCAGGGGCTCCTCTTCTGTGGGAACGTGGTCAACGCTCCCTGTCGCATGTATCCAGTGACACAGTGACCACCGTTAGACAAGAACGTAGTCGAAGCCTCATCGTCAACCGCTTTTCTGCCTGCGCTACAAGCCCCATCCGGGAAGGCGTCCATGCCTCCTCGGTTTCCCAACGGTACTTTCACCACACTTGCCTGAATAATGACATCTGTCTCGCTGATTGTGTCGACGACAGCATAATCCGTGGCCGCACGCAAGTGTTCTCCTAGTGGCTCACACGACGACGCTGCTAAGATCATCAGTGAAGCCATGCGCTTGGCCCATTAACTTCAGAGCTTGGCACCTTCGAACTGCGGAGTCTCAACCACCAGCGTAAGTACCAGGACCCCGCTACCTCCGCAGCTGTCGCTCCTGGTTCCTCCAGCTCCCAACCCGACCTACCTCTGACGTTATGCGGGCGACGTCCTTGCTGGCTCAGGAGCTAGACTGTTCCGCCTTGCTGACTACCGCCTCCTTCATTATCATCAGTGGTTGCATCGGAACAGTCAGAGTTCTGTAGATGCCAGGACAATTCCATCCTGTGGATCAAAACGATTAATGCTCTCGACACCCGCAATACCTGACCGAAGCATTGGAAATGGCTGGTGGCCGTCACCACCTTCGTGATGCTTCCAGAGCCTCGCACAACCGTAAAAGAGTCATGCAACGATCCTGGTCAGCGTGGTGTGCAACATTTGCGAGTGTTTTTCGACCACTGTTTGATGCTTGCGACCACTTTCCCATCGACTAAGCTGCGCAGAACACCACCTCGATGGTGCAGCTCCGACGTCCGTGAACTTGCCCCCCTACGAGATACAGATTACGAGGCACCTGCGACCGGATGGTGTAGCCAGTATCCTGCGACAACCAGCCCTCTTTAGTAAACAGAGCTCGTAAAGGGCATGACATGAATAGCGGCGGTGAGAAGGACCCCACGCCACTTATTTTGTTCTCCGTGACGGCTGGACCAGTGTAGTGAACGCCTGAGTGCTATGTTGATCCTCTAATGGACAGCGCTGGGAGCATGCGCACGCCACCTCACGTGAGGTATATAGCAAGACAGCAGTGGCGAATAAAGGGGCTCCTAGTTGCTATGAGCCATGCTCGCGTCTCTGAACAGCCAGAATCTATTTCGTCAGACAAGAGAGCTGCCCAGAAGACACCATACGGTGATGCGGCCTCGAAGCTCGGCAGCGCGTGAGACCAAGCTCACTCGAGATCTGGCGTCTAACACGCTGCAAGTCGAAGAACTGGGTCAGCCAAAGGCAGCCTTCAATGCACTCTCGACCCTTTAGTGCAGCTCCCGTAGATTCCAGAGCAGGCACTGCCAGAATGCCCCGACAGTCACTGTGCAATCGTTGGGTTCAAAGACATCAACATGGCCATGATCACTAGAAACCCAAACAAATGAGAAGTATTGGGGCACATATTTCCTTCGTCAGTGCCTACTCCTACCACAATAGGAGCCCCCGCTTCTCCAGTGCCATACAATTTACTTGGCTCGTGTGATCGGAGTTTGTCGACGCGAAGCGTATTCACTCCTTCAAAGCTTCGCATGCGTGCCATTCTGACTCTCAACGTACCACCAGAACGCCACGCTGACCAGTGTGGTACAACTCAACTGTCCACAAATCTGCCCTCCGTTGAAGATCGAGCTCTCGTGGCGCACCACCTTGATTGCCCGTCGGTGTTTACGAGCCCCACAACGGATAGCTTCTAAGGTTGCACGGCGGGCTTGTTGGTTATTCTTGTTGTTCGAGGTATAGCGCATCCAGGACGGGACAGAGAAGAAAACACAGAACACATACACGGCGCTAACTTTCATCTGTTTTCTGGTTCTAGCACGTGGTTGTGACGCGCCATGTTTGGGTATAAGTATTGCTGTTTCTCGGATTAAACCACATTGTTGAAAGTTAGCGCCGTGTATGTGTTCTGTGTTTTCTTCTCTGTCCCGTCCTGGATGCGCTATACCTCGAACAACATGGATAGCTTTTGTGGCTGCTCCATCGAAGACGTCGAAAGCATGCGCTGCGCTCCACTGCTCGTCTCCGTTTCTGCGCCTGTGCCCGACGCCGTAACATCGCTTGCGGAGGCTGACACCACTACTCATGCAGCGCAGGTGAAGGAGCGAACCCCAACTTCGCCAGTCACAAAAACGCGCGCAGATGTCTCCTGACGTGCTTGGCGTGCTTCCAGTACATGCACTGGAGGAGCCCATCGCATCCACTGCCGTGCTCGCCGACATGCTAGAACCACTTGTTCAGCTTCTAGAGCAGTTACCTACTCAATGCTCCCTCTTTCGCTTCGCACTACAAGCTACGAACAAAACAGAGAAAATTTTCACAACAGGCATTAATAGGAAGCTGCCATGACACGCCAAAGTATGGAAGAAACAAATATTGGAAAACATAAGCTCAAGTACAGCAAGAAGCAGCCTCACAATCACAAGAAACGTGTGGGAAACGCACACTTAAGAGACTTGTCAACTTTGTTGGCTACTCGGATGCGGCTCTAGTATGCTCCTTTTTATATGGTGCGTGCCCCGTTTTCTCCGTGACTCGGTCAACGTCAATCACCCGATTCATTGTTGACAGCTGAAGTGACGTCGCTTCGTGGCCGAGGTTAACCGTTGCCACAAAGCCAATGTCAACCCCGAAATCTCCGTCAGTTGGACCAGACAAGCTGCCATCACAGCAATTCCTATCGACACAAAATCGAACTCAGCGCTACAGCGCAACCAGCCCTCCAGAGTTCTCTGCGCAAGAGCATCCAGGTAGGCTGCAACGTTAGAAAAACCGACCACCGAGAAACAGCAAATGCTGACCACCAGATATGGTTGTTACAGGTGACGATGAATTGCCCATGACGACTACAGACAAAGCACTGCTGACAGAATGACACACTTGCAGGGTGGCCGAGTGAAATGAACCAATCATGGCGCCCAGGCACTGGCGCTAGCATAGCTAGCGTGTAGAAGAGAAGGACGAAGTACAATAAGAAAAACCGGCCCAGCAAACGGGTTTTGTGTCTTACAACTCTGTCCCACGTAGCAACTTAAGTGCACTTTGAGCGAGTACATTTAGTCGCGAGTGTCATTTGTGCGCTGTCACACGAGCAAGTTTAGTATCACTCGCTGCAAACTACGCTTGCCGGCAAGTGCGTTTTTCAACCCCACTTCACAACGACAGCTGCGATGAAGTGTGTAGCCTCGGTACCAGTGACTTGACTTGTACATGAAGACGCTTTTGCATAAAGTAGCGCTCATACTATATTTCAACCATTGTTTTTGTTATGATGGATACTGTTTTTAAAAAATCATAAAATACAACACCGTCGCTACTTTCAACGTCGGGCTGTTTGCGGCCACGTCCGCTTGGGGAATGCGGCAGCACATGCACAGCAATGGCTGCGTCCGTCGCGTTGTTTACTTCCAGGTGCACTTGCACATGTGTGAGTTGTTCTCTAGTCATTAAAGATGGTACGCGCCACAGGTGCTACTTCCACCAAGACAACTTGGCCCGAAAAGGAGACGCAGGCACAAGAATAACAAGTACACGTTGTGCTACAAATCTGTTAATCGTCACTGCCATCATTTACAGAGTGTACACTTCGCTTTCTTGTGTAGCAGCGAACCACCAAAAATTACACTTCGTGAGCGTAAGTACACTCGCTCAAATTGCATATAAATTGCGCGTGTGACAGGGGTATTATTTCTTCACTACAGTGGTTAAATATCTGTATCTACTTTAATTGTACGTGACTAAAACATTGTTGACTTTCATATTCCTTAGATATCTGATTTATTCATTTTTCCTAAGTTTGAAATTTCGTGCTCAATATAATAAGCGCTGATTGAATGGCCAATACCCTGTAGGGGGTACAAGAGAAACAAAGGCACAAGTATGCAAGCAATGCTTTATTCTTGGCCAATTCCTCAGCGTAGGTGTGCGCCACATCGTCAAGGATCTTAACTTAACTTGACTTGTTGTTCATTATGCCAGAGATGGCTGTGCTATATGTTACTTTACCGGCGTTAAGCCGAGACAGTGAGACGTCGACAGCATACGACCGCCAGTCGCATTGATGTATTCCGTCCCTGACTTGAGAAACAGAGCGTTAGCACTCATGTCCTTTTCGTTCATTCTGTGGGCATTCAGCACCAAGAAACGCACACAGCTGCAAAAGCATCCACTCGTCCCACATCGACTTCTCCGCCGAAAAGAAGATTAAATGAATAGCACTTTCGCGGAAGCGCAGCAATGAATGACGAATCGGTGCTCGAGGGATGCCACCTCCACGGTTAGCGACGCTGGTTATTTCTGAAATAAGCTGAGTAGAATCTAGTCCGTATTTGATGGGTTAATGCGATCCCACCTATGACTGACGACTCGATGAAGGTATGTATAGCCCTTCACTTTCCTGTACTCTGAGAACGATAAAGTGGTGTTTACATGACGAATCGCAGGTGTTCTCGGTGACGTTGTATATTCTTCGACGTTGTATGTTTCTGCAAAGTTCATTCACTACCGTTGCCTTTGTAGTTTTCTTTAGGCGCGTCTAAAGAATATGGATACGCCACGAGCCTAAAACATCGCATAGGTTTCTCAAAATTTTTGTGCATGTCTCACTTGAAAAAAATTAAAGAATTGAAGAATTGCTCGCTATGGCCACAATATCTAAAACTAAATGCGAGAGCAGCTTGACTCGTGTTCTCGTTTTGCCATGTAATCAGGCAATGAGGTTGGGAGCGACATGCGCGTATAGTAATGAATAAGTCATTTTTTTCCATTTATTTTCTCTTTTCTTTCATATTGCTTTGCATTTCGAAGTTCTTATTTGCGGTGACTCGAGCTTCATTTGCGGCGAACTGTTTCAACATATTGTTTTGTTTTCTTTACTTATTCGTTCATTATTTTTATTCACAAGTGTTGAAAGTTGCGTGAGGTGGTTATTCGTACTTGAAACGGTATAACGCGCCACGGTAAAGAACAAATGGTCGAGCAGACAGACACAAGGGGACGGATCATGTTTCCGCCAGTTGGAAGTTAGCGCCCTGTCCTCTTGTGTTGGTCCACTCGGCCATTTCATTCTGTACCATGATGCGATGTACAGCCGCAGCCACGTCTGTGTAGAGCGCGCGAGGAGCCGGTTTTCTCTCCGCGGCGCGAAACCTTGAGGCAGTTTCGTGCTCTGAAGTGCTGTGTCAGAAGCATTGTGCAGCCTAGCTGTCAGGCTGACCACATCAGAGCCCTGAAAATGCCTCGAGATTTCGTCCCGCAGAGCGAGAACTGCCTCCTCGCGTGCTCTACACAGACGTGGCCGCAGCTGTACCAGTGAAAGTATTTGTATTCAGAGGAAAAAATTTCAGAGTTATCCAGACTGCCTCGGCATGTTATGGAAAGCTTTTCGTGGCTTGAGACGAGTGTGCCAAAAGGTGTTTAACTAGCTGCGTCGTTCACTCGGTTACGGTGATGGAGAACAGGGGTCGATGCTAGATGCTGTATTGCGCAGCTACTATCTGCGCTTGGAAATTGATTGCCCTTCCCGGCCCGCAAAAGCGTAATTCCACCAGAGAGCCTGTGTTGAATACTGCCGCTACAATTTTTATGCAGCGCGAAATGCGAAGTCAATGTTCGATGGGGCTAGAGCGCATGCGGCTGTATGGTGACGTCACGTTACGTGGAGAAGTGACATCATAAAGCAAAACGTCTCTGGATGACATCCTTATGTTAAGCGTTACATTAAGCGATGATATCGCCTTCAAGAGTGATGCCTCACGATTTCACTATCGTGTAATGACGCCAGTCGATGGCGTATTGTTTTGTCCATTGAATTAGTAACGAACGCTTCCACTATCTTGCACCGCAGGTTGCGGGTTCGAATCCCGGCTGCGGCGGCTGCAATTCCGATGGAGGCGGAAATAATGTAGGCACGTGTGCTCAGATTTGGGTGCACGTTAAAGAACCCCAGGTGGTCGAAATTTCCGGAGCCCTCCACTACAGCGTCTTTCATAATCATATGGTGGTTTTGGGACGTTAAACCCCACATATAAATCAAATCAATCCCACTTTATTGTAGGGTAACGAAGTCTCGCATAATTGTCTGAGCCGCCAAACATCCGCAGTGACTCGAGGGTGAAAGCTTCGTAGTACAAATTCGCATGACGCCCAGCTGGGCTCCGATAAAGTCGTTTATGACCTTTTTCAGCGTTTACGCCGTGCTACTTCAAAACAAATCGAAAGTGAATAGCTCCGACTAGGCAGGTGTACGCTTAGTCCTTTCCTTCCTCTTTCTCTCTTTTTGCGGCCATAAAAAGAGCAACATTCTCATTTAGTCTTTGTGCTACATAGTGTGCGGGTGAGACAATCTAGGGCTTTAACAAGAAAGTTCATTTTGGGGACTACGTGACACAAGCTAACCTTAGCGGTCACATCAGAATATTTCCGGATCAGTGTTTTTTTTAGTAGCCTGCGTGCGTGAAAAAAGCAGCGCAGTGTATTGTGCAGCCAACAGGTGTACAGTCGATAGTGCCGAGAAGTATACATCGTAGCACATCTAGAAAAGCTGACGCATCAGATCTGCAGATCGGGGTCTCGACGACTGACGACCTTACTTCACGTTTTCTTAAACATGGTGAGTGTTTCACCAGTTGAAAGAGCAGCTGGAGTACCTTTTTTTTGTTTTTAAGAAGACTTAGGAGCATGTAAGGACAGCTTATAGGCTGCCGAGTTTTGTATTATTATCTGAAGTTTCACGGTACGAAAACCACGATATATCTGTGAGAGAAGCCACAGTGGAGGGCTCCGGCAATTCTTTAACGTCAACCGACATCGCACAGTGTATACAGGCCCCTACCATTTAGCCTCCATCAAAGTGCAGCCGTCGTGGCCGGAACTAAACCCACGACCCTTGGGTGAGCAGTCGAGCCCTTTAACCGCTACACCACCGCAGCTGACGTTCCTGGTGATCCTATTTGCTGTTTGTTCAGTGGTTCTACCCATGAATAAATAGGTGATAGTAGGCGCCTTGCCCCATGTCCTTGCTAACGAATGTGTTTCAAACTCACGCAAACTTTTGATTTCAAGCATAATAACGAGGTTGCTGCCTTGATTTGTTTTTCTCTCAGAGAAAATGAAAGACACCTGTACAGTTTTCCGGTCTTACATCTTACCTCCGCCGCTCCATCAGACGGTTAGCTCTCATGACGCTTCGACTGTTCGACAGTTCGGATGATTAGTTTCTCACGTCTGCCGCTGACCTTGAGCGCTGCCATCGCTGGGACAGATGAGACCTGTTTTGCTGTGCAAGCAATACTAAGCATCCTACACCGTCTCGTTCGCTCTATAAGAACGCACTTGCGTGTAAAGACACACGCGTTACTGTGCGTGTTTCCTTAAGACCACCTAGTGGGTGCATGGCAAGTTCAAAAACATTTCACGCGCATAATCGCTCACTGCCTAAAGGCTGCAACCCATTACACAAAAGGCAATCTCATGCAAAAGCTTCATGGACACAGGTCACATTGAACTTTATGTATTTCAATGTTGCAACTCACCATTTAAACATCCCGAACAACATCAAACAATGGAAAAGTATGCACCAGGCGGTAGATGTGAGCACTAAAGAAAAGATGTTGCTATCTCGTTGAACTCTTAACGACAAAGCTTAAGAGCTCCACAATTTTCGACGAACAATTCAAGCCTTTATATCCATCGACTCGACATGTTGCTCAATGTGCGATAAAGCGCGGACGAGTTGTTCTCGTTCACATCTTAACTTGAAGACAGTCTTCCAAACTCTTCACTCTTCCCTCGGTGTCATCTCTTGAGACTTCAAGGACCAGCTCCACTGACTGTATCCACCAACTCCACCAAGGTATCCACTGACTTGCTGAAGCCAGTCGGTGGATACCATGAGGGAATACTTAAATTGCGAATAACGAAAAAAGACATCAAGAAAAGGGATAAGCGATGACATGGTGCTTTATTGCACAAGTATATGCTCTAGTTTCAACTGCGTATCAGTTCAGGAGGCCGGCTGTTCGTCCAAATCACGCTCGAAGAAAGCACTGAATACAAGCCATAGCAAGGCTCGTAGCTCTCAAACCTGGGCTAAAATGAGAAAACAAGGTCTAAAATTATATATTGAGGAGAAAAAGTGAGGAAATTATGGCATCAATCAACATAACATCGCTAACAAGAGGCTGATTCCAGCCAGGCCGAAGAAAGGGCACGATCACGTCATTGAGCAAGCATGTGTCCTTTTTGTGCCCCCTATACGGCGGCGCTGCGGTACCACATTTACGTAACTACATCTTACGAAAGGAAAAACCCACAGCGCGTATCTGAACGGCCGTGAGAAGCGGCCAGTCGATTAAGCGCATCGAAAAAGACTGCTCATTTCGCACAGTGAGCGTGCACATCTCCCTAACCAAATTGTAATCGTGCCGGTGACACGCTACATTTTTACTTCAAACATTGGCCTCATTGACGTATCCGCCAACGGATCAGTGCGAATTCCGCCAACAAGGATCACTGGGTGTCCGAGTAACGCATATCCTCGGGCTTCATAGTAAAAGAGATTGTTTATGTTCTTCCTTTTTTTATTTTGCTTGACTTTTAAAACAAGACACTGCTTCGCGTAGATCGTGTTGAAAAAGGTTGCGAGATCTGAAAATGAGTTTTTGTGATGCTATCTTAGACGTACAAGTTTTCAGAGGTCATGTTCGCGACCAAAAAGAAACTGGTCAGTGAGTCACTCGACGAACGACTTGCTTTTAGTGAAGCCTAAGACGAAAAGCAACAGAATTTTGGCAAAACGTCGAAAGGAGAAGAGTTTATGACTAAGCGGGGAATGAAAAAGGTCATGAAATACACACTTTGACATCTTCATTTCGAAATGAACAAGATGTTTAGTCGCCCAAAAAACATGGATACCAAGTTTGGCTTTCTCCTGCAATTCAACAAGCCGTGCTACTGGAGTAACTAAAACGAATTAAGAACAAATTGCGGCACTTTTGCAAGTTTTACAGTTCTGACGCTACATCACAGACCCTCTATGAAGATATCTTAGATTGCGACTGATGGTTTCTCAGTGGTTTGATCTGAAAGTGCCAGGAAATGCCAGAAAACTTCTAAAATTTATTGCATGGTATGGATATGACAATGTATTCTTCATACTCCGCGTTACCGTTGTGATGATAGTAATTATAACAGTTTTCATCACTGGCTGTGAGAGATCTTTTATCAACGTGATATTCATACTTTTCTACTTTTGGGCCACATTGTTCAAGGACAGACTTTCTGAATTTGGTCTACAGATTGCGGAAAGAAAAGACCCGGCGAAAACGAATGTTTGGAATCGCAAAACTGACTAATAAACTATCTATCTTCCATACCGCAGTTATGGCACAAATACTTGCCATCAACGCCTTCTTTCTTCATATCGCTTCTGACACCTGTTCCTCAATACATCCGTAATGTGGTCTCCAGACTTGACGAATGTCTACAATGTGCACACATTAACCTGAAATTCAATAAGCAATGTTAAAAACGTGGCCACTGCCGCATTAGCTATGACGTTGCGCACTGCCAGAGCTAATTGCGGAGCCCGTGCTGTATGTACGGTGATGTTTTGACCCTGAAATAAGTTGCTGCTCTGAACACATGCTGATACTTTTAACTAGTGCGAAAAGTTTTTCTTGTGCTCCTATGGCTCATGTCACTACACTTCAAACCATGGCTATAAACTACCACATTACTTCGGCAGAAGGCTCTTCTTAACATCTTCGCCATGGTTCCGAAATGGTTCAATAGTACCAGCTTCACATCTTAGATTGTCTGCTCACCGTTTCTTGCTAGTTTAAATACGGCAGGAATGAACACTTGAGCACAAGGTGAACGTTAATGTGAGCATTCTGCGTTGGCTTCACCTTTCTCACCAATGTATATTCATCATAACAATTTATCCTGGACTAGCCGGTGTCTCGTTCATTTATATAACAAGAGTACCACCCATCCACTCCTTCATGTTATACTTATAAAGGTATGCATATTGCTTGCGTCGCACTACTGGATAGGATCGGCCTCAATTGGCAAATGTCACATCATTCAAAGAGGTAGACGGGCGAGTCCACACACATCTGCAGCGCCACAATTAAATTTCTAACATTCAAAGACATAAACTCGACCCAGCTGTGAAGGCATCCTATGTAGAGGAGCGTTGACCTCTGTTTATATCCAGCCCTGAGAGTGCACAAATCGTTCTTCTTCCGTTTATTTCAGTATTACGCCATTTTTAATACGTTATCTTCTTCCGCCCTTCCTTAGACAAAGCCAGAGGTGCCGCTTTTTTACTTCAAAATGCATCTCTGCTCCCTAAGTGACACGCAGCATTTCCTTCTGTGCCGGTAGCAATCCGCTGAAAACTAGCATTGAAGCTTTCCTCTGTAAATCTCTCATTTTCTTCACACAACACCTAAGAGAGTTGGCTGTTGTTCTACTTGAGCGAATACCTTGCGGTCCATATCACCTGTTGGCTAAAGTACTGGCAAACACTGATTTGAGTGCCCCAGCCTTAATGCTTCTTATGCGAGAACGCTATCCCAGATATAATGTTGCAAAGTTGACAACTCGGCCTTGATTGCGCCATGATGACTTTATTATTGGTGCTATTATCGCTTAGACAACCACAAACCAGACGTGCGCAGGAGATACAGCTTCTTGTTGTGTCTCTTTGCCCTGTGTTGTTTGCGCTACATGAGCCATCATGAAAAATCGAATGATGTGAAAGTTCGGGGAGTAACTAAATATTTTTATTTTTCATGTGGCCATGTTCACTCGCTTCATACACAACTTCTCAGCTAAAAGCATCTGCCGCGTTTAAATGCACAAACACCAGCTTGCTTATAGGAGTTCCCAATTCTCACAGCGTCGTCAAAAGGCCACCGTCGTTCTCTCGAAATGTCATTTACGACGCTCGCGAACAATTCAGTTTAACCTTTTATACTAAACGCGATGCGACATTTCCGCAAAAGCTGAATGTTGAGGCTACGCTGACGTCAACCACTCTCACTGAGATTTTTCAGTGGTTTTGCGTGCGAGATCGTTGCAGGAATAACCGGCTGCGAACACTTTCGCGTTTGTGCTTGTGCGCGTATTTATATTCTCAACACGAAACTGGTAATTTGACGCCGCTCCAGAATCATGTTACTGGAAAGCCCTCTTTTTCTGTGATCAAGTGAATTTCAAATAATGTAAGTGTTCACAACTTTGATTTTAGCACACCTTGAGGGTCACTGCCAAGAATGCACTGCAAAAAATAACTGAAGCTTTTATAATCACGCCTTTCGTCTAAGATTTATCCTTTTATATCAATCCTATGTTTAGGCAATATTTTCATCAAAATATTGATGAAGGAAGTTTCAGAGGTAATAAGGACACGTCCGACGGCTGCTCCAGGCCCTGATGAAGTCGCTTAAGCATTGTTAATAATTTTATTCCAAGAGTCACGGCAGGATTTACTTATTACAATAAATTATTTGATAACAGATGCTTGGATTGCTCCTGAAGTAAACATCACGAAAACCATACCTGTTCAAAAAAAACCGGGCTATGTTTTTGATAATATGAGACCAATTGCATTCATGTTCGATTTTGTCAAGATAAAAGAAAAACTATTGCACGCTCGCATAATTAAATTTGTCGGCGGAGAAATGATTCTTCTACTATGTCAAATTGCATTTAGGAGAGATGTCCCATATTAGATGTACATATTGACCTCTAAAATCGTATAAATCTGGCGCGGCGTCAAGGGTGATATGCAGCTCTAGTTACTCTGGACACCACAAATGCGCATGACAGTATCGAATGTAGTGTACTAGCCCCTCGTCTGAGAGAAATCACTTCCCCGCATCATTTACAAGCGAAAATTACGGAACCTTCAGGTAATAGGAAATTTTATTGTTCGCAAAGCGGGGTTTTATCAAGTATTTATAAACAGAAAAAATGAGTTCCCCAAGGTGCCTGTGTTCTGTAGCCGGTACTATTCAATATTCTGTTAAGCTCAATCTCATGATGAGAATGTTCGCCCGTATGTCTATGCTAATGATATTCCCTCCTTTTCGTCAGCTAATTACATTCACCCTTCCTATCAAAATTTGCATATCTGGTTTTCTGACATAGAACACTGGCTTGACGTTCTTCATCTCTCTCTAAACCTGAACAAGTGCGCATTATTAGTTTTTCATACCAAATACGCTGTAAATATATCTCTCGCATACAAAACTGATATCATTCCCCTATTTCAAAGCATGAAATGGCTAGGAGTGATACATGACAACTCTCTTTTACGGCGAAACCGTATGGAATGTATTGCAGCAAGGGCCGTTCGGGCAGTTAACTTATTACGGAGGATAAGCAACAGATCATGAATGCGCCGAGCTACGTTATTATCAATACACCGCATGTATGTTTAACCGGTTCTAGAATTTGGATGTGTTTTATCTTCCGGGGCACTTGCCTATAAGCTGCGCCATCTTGTTCTTCTGGAGAAGCAGGCACTGCGCATGTACTTAGGACTACCTAAATCTGTAGCGAATAATGCTTTATATATGAGAGCTTGAATCCCCTCACTCGTCACCAGATTTAAAATATTAGCTGCGCAAACATATTAGGAAGTAGTTGAATCTCTTTAAAGGCGTAAAAAACAGTTTTTATTGCGCAATCTTACTTATTCTTTATTGTCACTGGCATGGATTTCGCACACCTAAAGGAAAGTTTATACAATCTCTAATCGATCGACTGTCCACGAAAATTAGGGAGGTTATTGCGATTTGTAACTCAACAAATTATCTTCAAATATACTTTTATGACATCTTGTCTAACAGCGCTAACAAATTATCTTCAAATATACTTTTATGACATCTTGTCTGATAGTGCTAACAAATTATCTTCAAATATAGGTTTATGACATCTTATCTAACAGTGCTAAACACCTACCAAATAATACGTTAAGAACTACATTACAAAACTACCTGCAGAGAATACAAGCGAATGTCATCATTCCGACAAACGCTTCACAGAGAGATAAAAAGAGTGGTATCGGTTTATTCTGCCCTGTTCTCGGCTGGTCCTTGTGCCTCCGAATTCCAGATTTTACACCCATATTTATCGCAGAAGGTTTAGGTGTAGTATTAGCCCTTCGAAAACTGACATTAATAAATTACGCCGTAATAATAAAGGACACTTTATTGATCTGCAGTGCACTCACAGAATGCGGTGATATGAAAGCAATAAACGAATTCAATTTTATAGTACCTAATCACTTAACGAAGATACGTTTAATATGGGTGCCTGGGCAAAGAGGCATAACTCTAAATGAAACAACTGATGCACTAGCGAAAGTAGCGTTGGATATACTGCAGCTAGCAATATAACCTCCACAACTTCTTTCACAGTAGGGGCTATATTTTGGAGGCAAATGATGATTCAAGAATCCTCGACATCATATATAATAACGCATAATCTAACAAAAAGCCCTGTTTTAGGCACACCAGCATGTGTCGTCTCAAGAATCAACATATTTGCACAGCGCAAGACTACGAGTAGTTACGACGTAACTATAGTAGAAGAGACAAGGACAGAAAGAACGCTGACTTCAACTGAAATTTTGTTAGCGAAAACGCTTGAAATATATACTCGCGACAGAACATCACCGCGCAATGGCGCAACCTATTGCATCACAGCAACACAAGCATCGTCTCATTATATGGTTACAACGCCACAGCTCAGCAAAAATTCACGATGTATTGTGTCAAAGCCAGAAACTCGATTTCTTTTTTAGTCAGAGCAAGCGAAAGCATGCTGATACATCGATAACCCAGCATTTGCATTTCATTGGCCTCCATAATCTCTCGTGTTAGCTGCTGACGGTGTTTGGCTACAACAGTGCACTTTTCTAATTCCCGTCTACAATAGATGCCTAAATGACCTTGCACAGCTGAGTATACATTGTAATGATGCTCCTTTAAACGCTCATTCAGGCACCGGCCCGTTCGCCCAACATACATCTTGCCGCGTGACAACGGGAGCAAATAAACGACGGCTATCACACATGCTACGAATAGCCTTCTATGTGTGATTGTGCAGCAGCTCCTTCGTGCGGACTGCGCATTCACCCGTTCGCAGAGCGCTGAAAGCTTTTCTGGGGCAGAGAAAACCACCTTCACGTCTACTTTATCACCTATCTTTTTCAAATTGTGAGAAATCCTAAGTAGATAGAGAATCACAGCCACGCGCTGTAGGCTACTAGCCACGTAGTTCACTGGTGCTTCTCGTCCCTGTTTAATTGTCCTAAGCAACTTTTCCTCCATCGAAACCAGCTCATGATCGGGGAAACCAGCGCTGATCAGACGGGAAGCCCGATCATGTGCTGGTGCCTTGTTTTTGTGTTTATGTGCAATGTTTATTGTTGTGGTCACTTTATATTTGTCATGACTAATGAAAAGCGCTGGCTATATGTCTTTTTTTTTTTTTGCAGCGCGGACCAAGCAATACTATGGCCGATGTCCGCCTTTCGCAGCTATTAGTCACATTGTGCATTCTAGGAGTGTTAAGCTGCCTTTTTGTAACCCGCCTGGGGTACGTGCACGTGAAAGTCAACTGGCCTGAGTTCCGTGACGTGGCAGAAAAAAAAGTTCAGGAATCTGCTGCCTTCAGTAATGTGGCGCTGGTAAGGCCTCCACCCAGGTGAGTACCGGTAACCGCTGCTCAAACAGCGGCAATCTGAGTTATAATTTAGTGACGAGTTGTCTTCCTTCGCATACGTTTAAAGAATCTCAGCAGATACCATACAGATTTTGCTTAATTCAACTGCTTCAGAACACTTGTATTGAAATCTACAGACGCATAGACGAATAGTCGTGAAAAAAAATTGAACACAAAATTACAATGGATCACACCTGTCCTGACAGAGACAAGCCATTTTCAGAAAACACAAACTCACGAATGCACTTTAGTTCCGGGTCTTATATCACTGTCTTGCATCAGTTCAAGATTTTATCATCGTCGATGTTCCAGATCGCGCAGTTGTTATTTCCCTCCTTCTCATATTTCGGACGCAAGTGTGGTAGAAAAGGTTTATTGGCCGGTTTAGTTGGTCTATTGGCCATTCCTATCTGCAAAAAATGCTATCTAGAAACCTGAAAGGAGGCGTTCTGAACTCGTGAGACAGTTGCAAATAAGGGCAGCAGCTGACGCCCACGTCATTCAACCGAAAAATGTACCATAGAGTTCATACCATCTGCTTCCTCCACCTAACATTGATATTTAGGGGCCCATGGGCCAGACAAACATGGCTCCTCGTAACTTTAAAGGGTAACAGCCTGGGCTAGTTGCTATGTCGAATGAAGTCATGTGAGCCCCGCCGCGGTGGTCTAGTGGCTAAAGGTACTCGGCTGCTGAACCGCAGGTCGCGGGTTCGAATCCCGGCTGCGGCGGCTAAATTTCCGATGGGGCGGAAATGTTGTAGGCCCGTGTACTCAGATTTGGGTGCACGTTAAAGAACCCCAGGTGGTCTAAATTTCCGGAGCCCTCCACTACAGGCGTCTCTCATAATGATATCGTGGTTTTGGGACGTTAAACCCCACACATCAATCAATGAAGTCATGTGAACTGAAGATGAAGGCAGTACACAGTGTCACTATTACCCGGCACGAGGCAGGGATTACTCTGAGTAATTCTACACGCAAGATAGACGCAAAGGTGCTAGCTACTAATCAGTGGTAGGGGAACCAACGTTTTCTCCACAAATAAGATTACTAAGCAAGGAAGGTCATGAAGCAACCGTGAAAACAAAACATCTTCGTTGTAATTCGTTCCAAGGAGACTGCAAAAGTACGACATGACGGTAATAACGGGTGTTTTAGGCTAGGCTTTAGAGCTTTGTAGAACTTCGAGTTCGTAAAACCTGATATCTGGTAGTCCTTGACGCCGATATCCTACCAAAAAACAATCCTCTGCCAAGAGCTTGATTATGTGCTAAACGTTTTCTTCAGAGAATAGCTGCGTCAATGACAATGCGGAACACATAATTCTACAAGCCAGCAGACCTGTGGGGATGTGCACCTACGAATGAGATCTTTTTGTTTAAATTCGGCCCCATCTGTTAGTTGGTGACACAAAGATGGGGAAGTCCCCTATATACGAGAAATTGGTTAATAACGGTGGTATTCGTTTCAACTAGTCTCATAGTGAATTTTAGCAAAGAGAAGTTATCAAGAACTATTCAAAATGACATCTGTGTTACGTGTGCAGTCGCTTCAGGAGACTTGAGGTGGCCATGCTTAAGGTGGCGGAAAGCATTGGTAGAGCATGACAGTGGTGGCGTGACTACGTTATGGCAACGGTGTTAAAGCTGACTCATACCAAGCGTGCTATATAAATTGGCGCAAGGAGACAGCAGAACGTCCTAGTAGGCTTGTTAGACATTAACGGCATGGTCTATAACTACAAACAAAACAATGAAGTCCTCGAGAATGGTACTGGTGGGCAAGACATGTAATCCCATAAAGCCCTATTTTAAATACCTGCTGCACTTGGCATCTAAGGATACCAAATATAGTAAACATTCTTTCATCGGCCACGCAGAAGTTTTCTCACAATGGAGCTATGCCAATTTTATCTCAGTATATTGTGAACTGTCACGTGGTATCGTCTGATTTTCCCACCCTCTTGTTTGTCCACGAATTTTTGCTCAAATAGCCTTCACGAAATTTGGCACTATCTGCAAATAGGGTACTCAGGGGAAGCTGCAGCCAATTCCAGAGAAAAAAAAAGGTTACGTCACTAACATGCCTTTTAGTTAGCCCAAATAACGGACAGCGCATTCATCTAATTTGCCGTGTTTTGCTGAAATAATTGTCGCCCACTTTGCCTCGTGTATCTTGAGTGTTCAATTCTCATATAAATTGCAAGACTTATGCAATGAACATCTTTAAGCGAAACGTGCATTGTCCCAAGGAGGTACCGCCGCAGCGTCTGTCAATTTCACTACGACTGGTAATAGGTAGACCGGGGAAATCTCGTGCGCAGTATCTTAAACATGGCGCGCTGTTTGTTAACAACCACGTTGGACTATGCTACATTACGGGTTACATGAGTCACAAGCAATACGAAGCGTTCCCTTCTTTCTCTGTTGTCTCGTATCTCGTTCTTTCACTCGGTATCATTATGTATGATTACCCCCAACCTTGTCAAGCTGCATTGCGAGACTTGTTAGGTTATGTAAATGTACGCATCGCTTTCACATACCTTACCCATTTCATTTAGACGATAACCTTACGTTTCTCCAACTCCACTTCTTCACAGTGAGAAAATGACGCTGGTGTACGTTATATGCGAGAACCATTTTGATCTGGGCCTCGTGGCTGTCAAGTCAGCCGTAGCCTACTCCACGACCAGACTGCACCTTATCGTCATAGCAGATGATTATAACAAGGACAAGATGCGAAACGAGGTAAGCGTGTACAGATGTCCGACCAATTCTTCTACACACGTGAGCTTTTACCGGGAGTTTTCTATATAATGTATACCGAACGATGTCCAGGAATTTCGCGGTAGCGTTTTCAGTAAATCAGCGATTGTAAGGCGCTCTTTTCGCTCATTTGTGCCGTTCTGTTTCCTCGCTCAGCTTCATCGATTCACGACGGCTAACTGTTGTACTCCCGACAAGGCCTCAGGTAGGCTTAGACTTCCTTGTAATACAAGAGCATCAATCACGTCAGGCATGCGAAACATATTCAGGAAGCAGAACACTGGCACACAGTACAATCTTTTTTCCCAACTACATTGGCATGTCGATGATTCGATTCGCCCCACACTGAAGTAGCCGAGTCGAGTGATAAAACAACATGTAAATGATCAGCGAACTTCATTGGTTAAGTTACACAACACAAACTATTTATGGTAAAATGAAGCTGTATACTTGTTTCCCGTTGCAGCCTTTCTGTCGGTATTTATTTTTAAGTAGGGTGCTTGAGTATATACATTATGAAATACCTATTTAGACGTAAGACAAAGTTGTCTTACGTCTGAATGGGTACTTCATAATTCTAGTTCTGGAATTTAAGGCAGAAGTTTTCGAGCACTTTCTTTCGCCGTAGCCGTGCCCTGAGGAACAGTTTAACGTGAACAGATGCTTATGTTACAGGTGTTCTTTGAAACGTTCACAACCGCTCTGGAGTAGCAAGCGCACGCACCTACACCCTACATGCAACATGACTGAGGATGGCTAGTGACTTCAGTCTTACGTCCAATAAATAAAGCGCAAAGTAGGCTTCAGTAATGCGCCAAGAAACGAATGAGAAAGGAATCAGTGAAGAAGCTGCGTCACGTCTACATGGTGGGCGGCCTGTGCTCCGGCCCTTTATCCTAGGCTAGCGAGCGTACGAGCGGGAGGGGACGCTTGTGGATCCTAGCCGAAGACGCGCAACAGAGTTTCCGCTGGCAGTAAAGTTCGCCTCGCGAACAACGTAATGACCGCATTACAGTTGAATTTTTCCCGACATTACCACACCCACTAAGTTCGAAACATATAGAAAATTCAGCGTGCAGCAAATGGCAACAAACAGCTCCAGTTTGTTAAAAAAGGTTTGCGATCAATAGAGGTCAGGACATGTTCGAAATTGCCAACTGGTTGCTCCTGACAACAAGATGGATTGAGAGAAGGCTGCATGCTTCTGTGAGTTAATGTCTTTGTCACCCGTACTGGCAACGTTGCAATTGGCCATCGGCACAAGTTGCGGAACCTTGGAGTGGCAGATGTTTCTTTTCTACGTTGAAGGCGTTGTCCACTATATACCGCTTCGAAGATTATCTATAGCTGCGTGGGACAGTATATATCACGCGTCGTCTGGCCAAAAGGGGGGGAAAACGCCACTTAGTCTATTGCGCCGCTGTTTCGTCTAGTTATTGTATACGAAATAGTTAGCCCCTAGCCTCGTTTTTTATTGCTTTCCATTTTTTGTTATTACATTCATTGCTTCCCTCAAGAAATTTTTCATCAAAAAAAGTAAGGCGTGCACACAGGAGGGTCGCACCGTCAGAGATAGATAAAAGATGAAGAAAGGTGATAACGATAGAAATATGATCTGTGGCTTTACGCACCAATACCATTATATGATTATAAGATACGCAGTAGTGGAGAGCTATGGAAATTTCGACCATTTGACCTTTCATTGTTGTGCGCTTAAGGGGACGCTTGGAGAGCTGGAGCGCTGAGAATGGTGGTATGTATGTGTCTGCGTGGTTTGTGTTGTCTGGTGTTGAGTTAGGATTTGGCTTGAGAGCGGATATCACTGCGCTAATAAAGCTTCGTTAAAACAAAACTTTAACTAGGGGATAAGAGTAATATATTCTAAAATTAAGGTCCACTCACTTTGGCGGCATAACAAAACGGTGAAAGAAAGAAAAGAGACGACATAAAATGGTGGAAGGAACACTGCCTTTGTCATCTGCCTGCAACATTTAGCGGCTGTTGGTTACTTTTTACGCTTCGTAAAATTGTAAATCGACGCAGAAGTTTTGAGCGTTAACTAGAACACATTTCTCTGCACTGGAAAAGCATAATTGCTTATTACGTGCTCTTTTAGTAACAAACCAACCATTTTAACGCGAAGCCAGACGTGTTTTCGAGGTGCACAAATCCGAGTCAAGATCGAAGCTCACATATCGCGGCATTAGCTTGTACCCAGCAGATTACCAGCCCTATATTTCTTTCTATGGGTAATTTTGAGAGAAGCTCTATGAAGAAAGGAGCACACAAGAAATAGAGAGATGGTGTGATAAACATAGGAATGAGAGAGAGCTTGAGAGAAACAGAGCTAGAAGAGACAAATAAAACAGCAGCGAAACAGAGTAAAAAATGACAAATATAGGAATGAAAAAGAGCTATGAGAAACAGGGTTAAGAAAGGAGAAAAGAAACGGCAGCGAAATAAAGCAAAAAAATAGTTCAACAAAAACCAAACTAAACAGAATCAAGGAATACCAGGCATACAGAGAAATTATAAAAACATAAAAGAGGTTGGCGAGCGAGTGAGGATGCGACCGGTTTTCGCTGTGCGAAGGTTTCTTCGACATAGGGGTAACTTCCGGCATTTTCGAACTGAAGTTTTCGGGTTCGTTTTTTTTATTGAAATTGAAAATAAACGAAGCAGTGTTTGTCACCGTTACTTGGCAACGGCTACCCCTTTCCACTTAATTGGTACAAATAAAAATATGAAAAAAAACAATGGCACATATACATATATACAGTCCTACATGGGTGAGAGCAAAAGTTCTCCTATATGGGCAGAACAAACGCGTAGAAGACAGGCTCACTTTTAACTTTTGTCCGCTCAGTAGTCGTCACAAATCTTCGTTTCTACGAAGAAGTGTTGCAGCACCTTCATTGCTTTGCCGTTTGTTTTGGATGGCCATGAACCTAGTATTTTATTCAACCCGAATGGTTTCGGTTTCGTCCTGTCGTTCAAGTACCTGACCCTGTACAGAGGCGATGCCAACACATTTGGTAGACATTCTGATCCCTTAGTTACAATGCAAGAAACGTGCTCAAGGGTATATCCAGTCCCCCACCCCTTTTTCGCTACTATGTCTCATTGCATCTAAGTATGCTCTGGATGTGTTAAGACGGCGTATTTAGACACATAACTAAATCTTTCAGTCGAGTGACGATTGAAAGAGTTAAAAGAAGTTAGCTGCGCTATCCTCAAGACAAGACAAGGTGAGCGTTCCAGGCAACAGAGGCCCTTTCACTGTTAGCTTTATTCAACCAGTGATGCTGCATTCCCCACTCCCGCCCCTTATCACCTCCCTTTAGTTTGGTCTTTCATTATCGCTGCAAAGTGAAATTTCATTAGAGGAATGGGGCTGTCGGCACTGTAAGATCAATTGCACTCACGTGCCATGGTCGACGGCAGTGGAAGAATTAAGACTTCTGAATACAGTACAATGAGTATGTATGTCTTGACTTTTCATGGTCTCTTTGTTTTTCCTCCACATACCAATCCCGTTGTTCCGCCAGTACGCCTCTTGGCCAGATCACGTCAAGATGCGTGTCAGCTGCGATGTGGTGTCTGTGTGGTTCCCCAAGAAGAATTATTACCATTGGTGGGCCATGTTCAGGCCTTGTGCAACGCAGAGGCTCTTTTTATCGGTATGTACGCATGCATTCTTATATTTAATAGAGGCTAGAATCTAGTGCTACCGCATTTCTTGCAGTTTTAAATGATTCGATCATAAGTGCACTAAAATTTTGAACGAAAAGGAAGAGTTACAGTTTGGAGCCCTTCGAGAGGGGAACCACTGGTGATTGTTATAGCGAGAGCTCAGAACGACAACAAAGGGACAAGAGGAAGACGAGCACTTGTCTTCTTCTTGTCCCTTTGTTGTCGTTCTGAGCTAATGCTATCACAATGGTCGGTGGTAGCGCTTGCCTTCTTGTCTCATTGCCGTCGTTCTGAAATCGCGCTATAACATTAGTCATGTCATACCACCCAGCTCAAGCCGCCACGCTTTTAAGAGGACCAATGGCTGCGGTTGCACGCTCTGTGGCCACGGGATTACGTTGTTGTCTCGCTCATTCAGGATTCTGTGCTCATCGGCGCGCATTCCATGTGTACTGTTAATTCTTCCTCTAAGATACCATACGCATCCTTATAGTAGTGATCGAGGCATGTCGCAGTACTTAAATCTAAATTGAAGAGCTTTGCTCTCGTTCTTCGCTACGTAGCAGGAGCAAGATGGGGCCCATCAGAATCATCGCTACTTCAATTGCACAATGCTCTATTCGTGGGATACATTCGATACAACATGCCGGTGCTCTCCAATATGAGACCTAGTTGTGTGAAGACGCTAGAGAGTGTTCAAGCTCAATGCTTACGAAGATGCTTGGGTCTACCGCGCTGTACTTCAACAAATGGAACAATCGCAGAGGCTCGGGCTTGTCCCATCAGCGTATACATGCTCTGCGAGCCACTTAGAGTTCACCTCCGATTGCTGAGCAGACACAGACAGCACCCACTGTCAGTACTACCCGCCAATCACCCAGGTTGCAGTTTCTCGAGAGTAATATCGCGGCATGAAAATATTATACCATCAAGGTTTTCTCCGCCAAATGCCCCTGCAGTGCCTCCATGGGTCCTGCCTGAACCACCTGTTTCCTTTACAATACCTGGAATTACGAAGAAGTCGCTCATTTCTTCTGTTGGCCTCAGACAACTGACCCTATATCACATTTATACAACGTACAGTGATTCTCCGCACGTGTACACCGACGGATCCACTACGCTAAACACCTCCGCCGCAGCCTTTGTCATCCCAGACATGGATATCGCTCGACAATTCAAAGTTGACCCAAAAACCACATCAACTGCCGCAGAGCTTCTCGCTATCCGGGAGGCAATAATATTTATTTCCGGAGAGCGACCTCGAGCCTGGACGATTTTCTGTGATGCCAAACCCGCTTTGCAAACCATTAATTGCATCACGAAGTAAGGTTTGTATTACAGCTTGGCAATAGAAATCACAGAAATTATTCACGTTGCTTCAACAAATAGGTCATCTTATAACTTTCCAGTGGATTCCCGCTCATTGCGGCGTGATGGGAAACGAAGAGGCAGACGCTGAAGCTAAAAATGCCTTAAGCAGTGCCCCTGAAGTACGCACTGCGTTTTCACAAGCTGACACGAACGCCCTGCTTCGCTGCGTCATGCGCAGCTACACACTTCAGCACTGGACCAAACCGGAATGGCGACACCAACGACTTCACAAAGGGACCCGAAAATGAGGTTCCGCATGCCCCCTAAATTGAAACGGCAACTCACAAGTATGATCCACCGCATTCGTCTTGGTGTAGCGTACACCAGACGTTATGCACATATCATCGGTCGCAGTGACACCGGTCCTAATTGTGAACACTGTGATGTGCCAGAAACACTTGAGCACATATATTGTGTCTGCCCAGCATACGCACGCTAACGACAAACACTGATTTCTTCTACTGAACTATATCGCAGTAGGTCATTAACTGATGAGACATTGTTGGGCCTTTGGCCAGACACCAACAGTACAACTGCGGTCACGAGAGCAGTTATAACCTTTTTGGAAACAACTGGACTATGTGCGCGGCTATAAAATGTGTCTCAGCTAGAAAGAACATTACATACTCACCTCTCTATCTCACCATCGTCATTCATTAATGTTTCTTCTCCCCTTTCCCTTCCCCAAGTGTAGAGTAGCAGGCTAGAGCAAGCTATCGCTCTGGCCGACCTCTCTGCCTTTCTGTAAATAAACTTACCTCCTCCTCGACGTTGGAGAAAATGCTAGTGCGTCTGAGTCCAAGTGTGTTCGACTTAGGAAAGCTCTGGTGTGTTAATCCTAGTGAGCCCTATGCGCAAAGCTTATTTCTGGAGTCGGATTGAGCTCCACGTTTTTTTTTCTTGCCGTCTTGTGGCGATAACACTCAGCTTAAGCGTTACTAGCAGCCTTGCGTTGGTTCGTTGTTTATACTTACGTCTACTCTAACAGCGCAATGGCGCTCTGACGCCAGCTCGATATCTATTGGAGAGAGACGAGAGTAACTGGGAGGGGGGAGAAGGCTTAGCTTCCCTCCCTCCGCTAACTCTTTCATGGGAAGTTCTCCATCAAATTAAATTGTCTTCGTCACACGCTTTAATAATATTGTCCGAAAATTTTTATTGAAAAATCAGTGGGATATACCCCAGATAGGTTGTATTTGAAGGTACAATAATAGTCGCGACGTAGAACAGCTGTTTAGCGAGGCGATGGAGTTTCAGTTCAAAGATGCTTAGATCTAAAAGGCTGGACATTTCTTGAGGGGCACATCAGCCGACTCTCTTCAACTCGAATCAAGCCGTGAGTCTGATTGAGTCCGAGTGAGCAATATTTTGGTGAGTATGAGTCTGAGTGAGTTCAGTTTAGGAAAATTTTAGTTGTGTCCGTGTGAGCGCCAAGGACCAAGTATATTTCATAAGTGAGCTCCACGTTTCTTGGTGGCCTGTAATTTTGGCTGTGTTAACTTTGGTCGTTATAATTTTTTTTCCACACTAAGCGTACGCCTGAGTCAAAGTGTCGCTATTGATTTTTTTTGCATGTGGAGTGCTTCCAATTGTGCAGTAATATTTCGTCACTTCTTTTCATTGGCGAAGGTGTTCAGTCCACTTGTTGTGAGAAGTAGCCAAAATGAAATAAGGGCAGAGATGAAACAGGCTAACATGATTGAGACAACCAGTAGTGACGCTGCCAGACCAGCTTTTTCTTGTAGAAAACAATGCTCACCAATGTGTCTACAGCTTGACTGGCTACGTCGATTCTCCAGGACATCTCCTTAATTTCGTTCTTTGGCTTACCATTGTCTTTTCAGGCTATCAATTATTTCTTAAAGAGTGCTTACCAGCGCCAACGACAGGGCAGGAGGGGACAGCAGAAGAGACGAGACAGAGCGCTGAACTGCCAACAATTTATTTCTTGCGAAGGTCTTCGCTTTTATACAGTTACCAGTCGCAATAGTCATGCGCGAAACACAATGACAACGGATAAGCACATCACACTTACAAGCGAAGGAACAACTTTTCCTTATCGGTGAGTGCGACAGAAGGGGTGCTAACAAAGCATCTTTCAATGAGCAATCTTTTCTGCCTCTATGATCTCGCGTGTTGTGCGATCCCTGCATCTAGCAACAATAGTGTACTCTGGAAACACTAGCCGGCAGCCACACTTGGTGCAGTTAACGGACAGCCATCCTTGTTTATAGTGATCCACATTGTACATATGTTCCCTCAGCCAAACAGGTCGTTATACAACGCCCAGTTTGACCAACGTAATACCTTCCACACGATAACAGCAGCTGATACACCACATTACAGATGCAATCTCTGAATTTATTTACATGTTTTGTACAGCAACCGAGGATGGGTCTGGACGGAGGAACAGACAGCTTGCACAGGCGACTCAATTTCTGAGGGGCCGTAAAGACCACCTTCACATTCACTCGCTGTGCCACTTTCTTAAGATTGTGCGCTATTTTGTGTATATACGGAACCATGGCGAAAGCCTGACTAGCTGTGACAAGTGGGACTGCATTATCGGTCCCTTTGGCCTTAAGTTCACGCAGCAGACCTTCGGCAACGGAAACTTGCACGTGGTCCGGGTAACCAGCCGACGTCAGTCTTGAAGATCGCTCAACAAAGCCTTCTGTAATCTTGTGCACACAGAATTTTCGCAAGGCATTCACGAAGCAAGATTTTGTGGTACCTTGCTTTAGAATGCGCGGAATTAAATGGCAAAACAAGCTTATTTCTGCGTGGTTAATACATCCAGCAAGTGCGTCCATTATTCAGGAATAGCTTAAAGTCAAGGAACCTGATTTCACAATTCTCAGAAAGTTCATGAGTAAGCTCAAAATGTTTAAAACCATTTCGCATCAGGTCTAAAACCGTAAGAGCATCAATTTTATACGATGCACCATCAGTGTCCATAAAAATTAAAAAATCATCTACGTATCTGGAAACGTGCGTCACATTCGTGTTAGTAAAAACTTTTGACATGTATCTGTTTTATTTGCCTAAAAATAGGTCACTGACGATGGAAGCGATGCAAGATACAATACTGATACCAGATTTTTGAAGGTGAGGTTTTCCATTTCATAGGACGTACGTCGACTGAAGGTAAAACCTTAAAAGCTCTAAAAACTCACTGACGCTGACGCCAGACTGTGTCTGGAATTTTGAGGCTCCATACTCATCTATATATTGTCCAATGCATTGTAACACTGAGTCATGCGGAATAGAATAGTACAGGTCCTTGACATCTACAAAGAAGGCGAATAGTGTCTTATTCGTACGCGACGAAATAAACTCCTGGACTTCACATGAACTTTTTACCAGAAATGGATCGTTCGCTTCTAGGTATTTCAAGGTTTTCTGCAGATAGAGCGCAATACATTTTTGTCAGGTATTATTTTCAGATACAATTAGCCTAAAAGGCATGTCGACCTTGTGCGTTTTCGCGCTGAAGAATGCTTCAAGGAAATCTTCCTTGGCATCTCACATATTCTTATGGACATTTACAAGGTTTAACTTGCGAAGCAGGCTCTTAGATTTACTTTTGACCTTTTTCGTCGACACTTCAGCATGACAGTTAAACAGGGCCTAAACCATGCGACAAGCTTTTTCTCGGTACTTTTTAAGGCGCATTACGGCAAAGCTGCCCTCCTTGTCATCAGGTAACACACATAATGATTGCTCTTTCATAAAATCTACAACGCGTTTTACCGGAAGAGTCGAAAGGCTCGCCATACACCGACTTAGGACATCTACGCCGTCCGCTAAGCAGCGGTCTTGCTCTTCTGGTGGAGCACACCGAGGGACTTGTCGAACGGTAGCCAAAAGGTCGTGCGGAGAACGCTTAGGCTCCACCGCGAACTCCGGTCCCAACAAAAGCACTTTAGAGACATGCTGGGGCAAGTCCAAGTCTTCTTGATTGTAGATCGGCCACTTCGGCGGTTGCTGTCGCGTGGGCGCTAGGTTGCGGAGCCGAAGGAGCTCAGTCTTCCAGAGGAACTTGCTTGACATATAAATATGCCGGCGAAGTTCTCGCAGATTCTTCGCAGCGTTAACAGGTGTGCTGGAGATCTGTACGAGAGCACATAAGTACTCATTGTAGAGCCGTACTTGTCTCTGCAACTCTGCCCTCAAGATCTTGCATATCCTTGACCCGTGTCATTGTGATGGCGTAAACCCCCCAAACAGGCGACACACTTCTTCTAAAAGCACTTTTTTCTTGATGCAAAATGAAATACCGCGCACTCGGCAAGTGGTAACTGCCTTCTGTTGTGCTCACCGATAAGGAAAAGTTGTTCCTTTGCTTGTCGGTGTGATGTACTTATGCATTGTCATTGTGTTTCGCGCATGACTATTGCGACTGGTAACTGTATAAAAGCGAAGACGTTCGCAAGAAATAAAATGTTGGCAGTTCAGCGCTCTGTCTCGTCTCTTCTCCTGTCCCCTCCTGCCCTGTCGTTTGCGCTGGTAAGCACTCTTTATCATGTTATACCAACACGCCCAATCCTATTGTCTCTTGACAATTATTTGTGTTTGCCATAGCCGATGCGTTGCTGGCTTCCATCTACACATTAGTAGAAAGGCTCCGTAATTGTGGATTATCATGCCGAAGTTTAAAATCATGGCTGAAAACCACACATTTCTGATATATCTCACTTTGGTTCACACGCATCACTGTTTGCAGCAGAGCAGGCCGCCTGATTTGTGATAGTCCAACTGAACAGAGCGAAGTTCTTGTTTGAAGAGCAGTATTCTCACTGTATCAGATGTTTCTCTATATTTACTTTAGTATGCTTTTCAATACCATTATTTTCAGTGTGAGACGAAACGAACCGTTTCCTTGTGCTGAGTGAAATAAACTAGGTAAACACGCTAAACACCAAAGAAAGCAAACTGTACATACACTTCTCATTCCTTGAGCGCTGTTTTGCTTGATTTAGTTATTACATTTGCTTTGTTTTTTTTCTGGTCCAAACTTGGTCTTGGCTTTTATGCGATAAAACAGTGATTATCACAAATTTTCTTCACATCACAGCCCACTTGACTCAACGTGCAGTCGAACAAGAGTGTTATTTAGTAAATCATGTTAAATATACTTGATACTGATACCATTTATTTCATTATAGAGATCTTTCGGGATGGCGATGATGTCCTTCACAAGGACTTTTTTTACAATAGGTGTATACTCTGCAGCGTAGAAGCCAATGACAAGCTGTGAAATTTGGAAACTTTTGCAGGCTTTATTCGTGAGCAGTTGACACTTTCAGCCACAGCCTTTTGCTTCAAGAAAAAGGGGACAAAAACTATTGTGCTTTCGAAATAACAGATTATTTGTCTGCTCGGTGCATACCATTATAGGAATTTAGTAAACAACAAAATTTGCTACGTATTGACGCCTGATTGGCATTTTAGTAAACAAATGTTGACAGGTGATATGTCTTTCTAAGAAGTATCGATTCAACAGACCAGGAACAATTGTTCATGTCCAGTTGTTCCTGACACAAGTGCTTCTATGTGAAAGGTCAATGGTGCTGATTCGGGTTTCGGAAGACTTGTTATTGCTAACTAACTTTGAAAGTTGTTGTGAAGTACAGCTGACGCATGGCCACACGACACAAGCAGCGCATCTTGAGGCGTTTGAAATACACTTTCCTAAATGTAGAACACATTCCATTTCACTGAGGGGAAAAAAAACGCAGACGTTCTCACCATAAGTGTGATATAAACAGTAAAATTTGTGAGTGCTAATCACTAGAGCAAGTGACTTGAGGTCAGTATGATTTCAAAATAAACAAGTTCGTAATCAATGTAAAAAATAGCAATTTAGAATAATATCGTGAATGTCACATGTGTTAGAGTGCGTGAGGATAGAGGCTTACCACAATTGAGGATGCTTAGGGTAGGCCTTTATGAAAGCCATGTGGCATGCATTGTCAGGCCCCGTTCGTATCGTCGTCTTATTCGCTTGTCGTAATTTGGTGAACTTGAATAAATATTTGAACAATCTCACGACAGAAAGAACGCACGCACACGTGACCACGGCGTTTGTGAGATTTACTAATACGCATACTTAAATACGATTGCGAAGTGTCTATGTATTACATTTGTTTAAGGCAATAACTGTTCGGCAATGCCCACTTGTAGATACTATGACTGATCATGTTGAGGATGACTTATAGCCTAACCATTTAAAGTTAGCTGACAGCTTTTACGAAACTTTAGAATGTTAAACACCACATATCACCTGATCAGTCTTTCATGCAACTACTTTTCATACGTATCTATGAACCGACGTCTACTACGAGTATGCGGCTGAGACATCTGTTGATCTAGCTTCTTGCTCGACGCTACAACCATGTAAGAATTTGTTTTTGCAGAGAAGGTTCAAGCTCTTGCATGGTTCTGTGATAAAATACGTGACTGGGGCCCTGGATATCTGAAGTAAACGGCAGTCTGAAGCCTGATTCATATTCTTGCATGCATCGACCCTTTAGGCTCATAGAGAGTGCCAATCTATCGCTGCAACCAACACCCCCTACCGACGTCGTCACCGTATTTCTTTGACACAGGCTCTTGAACGCTACCGCTTCATAACTCCAAGTTTTAGTGAGTTGCATAAACTGTACTTTCATGCTCAATGAGGCATTCGAAAACAATTACGAGAGAAACGCTTGTTTGGATGATGATTATGAAAAACTTGATTACACCTAACGAGCAATGGGTGGAGTCTCTAGTCTGGACCCCCATTGGCTTGCGCCCCATCCCTTGCTCGGGACACTAGGGCCCCTTGGACCCCGCGGTCTGAGCTGGACAGGGCCTCCTCCCACTCATCTCTACCTAAACCCTTGAAAACATCGGTTTAAATGTGTTTCTCTGGCGCTCCCGTGCTATATGATAGAGTGTAGCTAGATTAGTGTTGCATCGCCTACATGTGTGTGATGGGTACTTGTCAAGGTCGATTTTGTAGAATAAGTATTGATTGGGATACAATAGAGTTTGTAAGCGGCGCCGGCTACCTGTGCAGCTTTACTGAGTTGAGATTGCGGTGAGGGTTATATTCTAATGCGGAGCATTTTATAGTTGCACGTTTACTCGCAAATCCGGCCTCGGCGCTGGCGTCGGCAACCCCCCTGGGCATGCTCACGCCTCGCGTCTCGTGCCACATGCTTGCGTCTCGCGCTTACTCTCGCACCTATTGCCAAGTTACTGGCAATAGTGGGCAGAAATCCAAAGCGGCGTTTACATCAGGTGCATTTCATGTCAAGGACCACAGCCACTCGCAGGCGCAGCGATACATATAGTTTGCTAACATTACTTTTGCACTAGACTCGCAATAGGCTCTCGCCCCTTAACCACAAAAAGAGGAAATGGCCGCTTTTGATCATGTGCGCCCAAAGTTTTGGTGCGCAGTGACTTTAACAGGTTTGCCCCATTTCATCCCTGTTCACTTAGCTTTCCGCACCATCGTCGGGATGAGAGAACAGAGCACGCACTTGAAGTGTGTGACTAAAACCTGTAACTCCGCTTGTTCTTGGCGGATTCGAAAAATTCATGAAGCGTGAATTCGAGGGGCAATGAACTCTGATAGTAAGGTCATGTATTGATTAATTTAAAACATGGCAACTCTGTTACACTACGACAATCGTTTCATGCACAGCTATGCTTTTTGGGATTGATAAACACTAATTGAAGAGAAGATTTGTAATTATACATGTGTTAATGCCAAATCTCTTATGCCTGAATATACTTCGTTCAAGATGAACCGGAGAGTGTTGAATACCTCGGCAGACGCATGAGATAAAAACATGGTTAAAGGCTGTGTCACATGCGAAGCATTTTCCGAATTGCTTGTCAAGGCCAGCTGAACACTTGCTTGAAGAGCATCCGTTGAGGAGACTTCGACAAATGGTCGCCTGTCCCCTTATTGCCAGCACACGAAGCTTAATATTATTATTTTTTTGTGAATTCTGGCTCATCACACTAACCATATGTTATCAAAAAGAAAATATTCCAACTTTATGATCGCTTGATAGCGATAGCGCTATAAAATGTATGTTAAATTCCTTTTGAGTCCAACCATACGCATTAATGAAAAATTATGTGCGTACACTTTACGGAAATATTGTGTCCGAAAAATCATTACACCGGATGCGCTAATATCAGCAGTGATTTAAGATTGATATTCGCAGGTCATCAAAATCTGGAGGGTGCGTTTATTTTCAGTTTGACGCTGCTTTCATTGTTTAGTGGTGTAATGAGGTCTCTTGGTGTCACACATTGTCGTATATATCACGTAGTTTTATTAGAAAATGAAACAAGCCAGGCAAATGCACGTTTCATGTACAGTTTTAACTGGTATGCCGTAGTAAACGCTTCATAGCTCTATAAAGTAAACCAGCTTACTTACCAGAAAGTATACTTATCTACCCCCTATCGTGACTTTATCTTCACAGAGTATGTTTCCTAACGAGGATGCCGTCATCTACGTCGACACAGACGTGATATTTGTTCATCCTGTTGAAGACTTCTGGAGAAAATTCTATGCCATGAATGAATGGCAGATGGCTGGCATGGCACCGGAGACAGAGAACTACACAATGAACTACTATACGACAAAGGCACTACATCCATTCGTGCAGCCGTTTGGTAACAACTTTTCCTACGCTTATCAACTTATACACTATCTTTTACACCAAAATGTGCCATCTGCCGCAGTCGTCGCAATACATAGTATGAGTATTAGTTAGTAGCAATAGTAGTAAGTAGTAGTAGTGATAATAGCAGTAAAACTAGTAGTAAGTAGTAATAGTAGTAGTAGTATTAGTAGTAATAGCGATAGTAGTAGTTGTAATGATATTAGTGGCAGTAGTAGTAGTAGTAGTAGAGGCAGTAGTAGTAGTAGTAGTGGTAGTAGTAGTAGTAGTAGTAGTAGTAGTAGTAGTAGTTGTTGTTGTTGTTGTTGTTGTTGTTGTTGTTGTTGTTGTATTACAGTAGTAGCAGCAACAGGCGTCACGCAAATCACTTGGCTAGATGAGGGAGTAAATAAAGAAATAAATAAACAAAATGCTGATGTTGATGATGAACAATAGTTATGATCATGACAATAATGCCCGTGATCACGCTGACAGCTCTCGCAAAATAGCCATCTGAGTGTATTTGCAGGTCATCATAGAACAGCGCACATAGGCGAAAACAAAAGCAGAAGGAGATGACGGCTGTCATAACGAGCAATGGGCTTATTTTTTTCTCGTGCAAGAACGTCACACGTGCTTAGCGCTCCAGTAAAGTTCGTGTATCTTATAAAGTGGCGATGTGCTCCTCCACGTGCGTGTTTTCCTCTGTTGTTTTCGCTCGCCAGCCGTGATCGCTGCACTTTGCTTCTTCACTTGTTTCCGATCGTTAGCTTCTGTGGACAGTTTGAAGCATTCTATGGAGCAATGTGACTTTTGACCACCTGTGAGCACCAGGGAAGTGAAAAAAAGAGAGAGGGGATTGGTAATAGCACCCAGAATGCTGAATGCAACGTTCATGTGGAACTTGTGTTTTTCTTAAGAACATATATGAAGGGGTCCTAATGGTGTAGAGGGAGCTCTGAGGCGGGCTATATGCTGCATACATTGTTCTTGCCACCGTCTTCGCTCAATGTAAAGTCAGAACATTACAACGTGTGTCTTTTTATATTAGTACAATTAACACAGAGAAAACACGTGTAAGCGCTCAGCGCAGGCCAGGGAAAGTCGACAGTGTTAGGTACTTCGTGAAAGTCATTGATATGGTTATGATGAAATAAAATTAGAGAGTACTCAGTTTACTAGCGAAATAAATGAAAGTAGCATTACTCCTGTTTATTACTAAACGTTGGACGTTGATATATAGTGCATGCTTATTAGTCACAGCTATGTAATGTCTGGATGAGAATAAGGAGGGACAAAATAGAAGGCATAAAAAGTTTATATACAAGTAATTGGTACTTCAAATCAGCAATTAATTACAATCATTATATAGTGGACCTAGGGACAACAAAAACTATTGTTATGGGAGGAATTCACTTTTCATTCAGCCAATCTCCTCCAATGGGTGAGTGCCATATGTGTAGGACAAGAAGAAGAAAGCAGGGTTTTTAACCAGGAACATGCCGGTTTGGCTTCACTACGCTGCTGTAATGAGAAAGGGCAATATATGGTGAGATGAGAGAGAACGAAAAAAGACAAAAAATAGTTAGTAAATGGCCTGACACGTATGCATCGGTGGCACTATAAAAAAGCCAAAGCTGTTCACATAAGTTCATAGCCCTCAGTAAGGGAAAGATGGCTATGACAGCCTTGTGAGCTGACGAAAGACAAAGACGGCGCTTTAGCAGCATCTGCATAGATAGTCGCTCATCGTTCAGTCCCTGCAACGCGTGAGAATATTTTAGTCTCAGACGCAAATTGAAGGCAATGGCATGGCAGATGACCGATGCCTTCTTCGGTGCCGCATACCTCGCATACCGTACTGTCGGTCACTGCAATTAGAGTTCTACATGTCTTCGGGGGAGCAACAGCGTGCATAAAAGACCTTGTGAGCTATTCGAACGTCGAACAGCTCAAGTTTATATACGCTAATAAGTCTGATTTCGCAATAAAGCAGCTAATAGCGCACGATGTTGTGCGGTTGCAACCCCGACCGTGGCTGTCACATTTCCATGGAGGTGATATGCTAGATGTCGAGTGTTGTGCAATGTCAGGGCGCCTCAAAAACCGCAGATGGTCAAAATTTTTACAGCTTTTCACTACGGCATGGCTCATAATCGTACGATGGTTTAGTGGAGCGAAACGTCACATAATACAATTATTGACTCATCGGCATGTTAGCCTCAGCAGCTGGCTGTCTTAGCTACGTATGTAAAAGGAAACTCAGAGGCACGCTGCCGAAAGTGACGTTATCAGATACTAGCCGTCAATTTGAGTTCGGAAGTGATTCACTTTCCTTTCGTTTCTGTTTCCTTGTGCAGCGTTGAATGCTGGGTTGCTGATGATGAACCTCACACGAATGCGGGCCTTCGACCTGGAGAACCGCGTGATGCGACTAAAGCAAGAGTTCCATGGTCGAATTCCGTTTGCGGACCAGGACTTGCTGAACATCGTTTTCACCCGCTATCCGCAAGGGATATTTACCTTCACGTGCCGCTGGAACTACCGCGGAGAACACTGTTACGGCGATGCCCTGTGCACTGACGGCCCAATAGCGGTGGTGCATGCCTCGCGCAAGTTGGTTCTAGACCGCCTGGAGCCGGCGTTTGTCACTCTTCATGAAACTATGCGGAATGTAAGTGTACTATAAGCGATAAGGTCACTAACATTCAACGTTTTTCCTCACTTGTTTATTGTTCAAATTGCCTATTCACTGAGTAATCGTTGTACTTTAATATTGTCACGAACAAAACAAGACCTGCAGCCAGGAGTTCACTTGAACCAGAGCAACGAAGATGTTCTCTTCCTCTTCGTGCCCAAAAACGCGTATGAGCCACAGTGGCTCGTTCATCAATGGTGGCATTACCCCCTCTCCCAAGAAGCATCGTCTCGATGCTGTACATGAAGGCAAAAAAAAGAAAAGAAAATTAGATGAAAATTAGCATGCGAGCAAAATGAATGGCGTAAGGCGGAATAACGTAGTTGGCTGTGGGGACAAAAGTTAAATCAGAAATAAGAAAAATAGGAAAAATGTAAGGAAAAGACGAGACAAAAAGAAAGACGCGAAGTTACCAATAAAGTCAGTCACTCACTGGCGATTCACAGCGCGAAAAGTATGGTTTGAGACGTGAAACGTGAATGACTTCAGTTTGCGGGGTGAAACGGGAACGTCTCGAATTGCCTTGTGGTAGAACCTCGTAAGTGACGTCGCTGAGACGTCGCACAACCTTGTAAGGGCCAAAGTAGCGGCGAAGAAGCTTTTCGGAACGTCCACGCTGTCGGATAGGGGTCCACACCCAGACTTCATCACCTGGCTTAAAAATAACTTCACGGTGGCGAAGATTGTAGCGGCGTGCGTCTGCGGTTTGGTGACGTTGAATACGGTGACGAGCAAGTTGACGGGCCTCTTCTGCGCACTGCGCGAATTTGGCGGCATCCGTGTGGTATATTCCTAAGTTGTCGGGCAGGAGCATGGCGTCGAGCATCGTCGTGACGTCGCGACCGTGGACTAAGCGAAAAGGTGTGAAACCGGTACTTTCTTGAACAGCAGTGTTATACGCAAAAGTTACGTAGGGAAGTATGGTGTCCCAGTTCTTGTGATCGATGTCCACGTACATTGACAGCATATCTGCAATTGTCTTATTGAGTCGTTCAGTCAGCCCATTTGTTTGCGGGTGGTAAGCCGTTGTTTTACGATGTTCCGTGCCACTTAATTGCAAGACTTCCTGCAGCATCTCTGCGGTGAAAGCTGTCCCACGATCAGTTATGACGACAGCTGGAGCACCGTGACGTAAGATGATGCTGTTAACAAAAAATTGGGCGACATCTGCTGCGGTGGCTTTTGGAAGTGCCTTGGTTTCACAGTAGCGTGTTAAGTAGTCTGTAGCGACGACAATCCACCAGTTTCCAGACGAAGACGTGGGGAATGACCCCAGCAAGTCCATGCCAATCTGATGAAAGGGCGCCTTTGGTGGGCGAATTGGGCGGCAGTAGTCCCGCTGGTCGTAAAGGTGGAATCTTACGTCGCTGACAGTCGCGACATGTGCGAACGTAGTGCTTCACAGTCTTCGCGAGACGTGGCCAGTAGTAGGAGTGTTGAATCCGTTGCAGCGTGCGCGTATAGCCGAGGTGTCCGGATGATGGCTCATCGTGACACGCACATAAAATTTCACCACGAAGCGTAGATGGCACAACAAGCAGATACATAGCTTGTGTAGAATGAAAGTTCTTTTTATCAAGCACTCTATCACGGAAACAAAAGGAAGATAGTGAGCGCGCAAAGCTTCGAAAAAGGTGGGAATTGCGTCCTTCCAGGTAGTCAATAAGCGGGATGAGCTCCGAGTCGTGACGCTGTTGCTCAGCTAAGCTGGTCGCTGATACGGCAGAAAGGAAAGTGTCGTCGTCTTCAAGGTCAGTGTTGGCATTTTCGACCGGTGCACGTGAGAGACAGTCGGCGTCGGTGTGTTTCCGCCCAGATTTGTGGACGATGGTGACATCGAAATCTTGTAGCCGAAGGCTCCATCGTGCTAGACGACCTGAGGGATCTTTGAGATTCGCGAGCCAACAAAGGGAATGGTGGTGGCTATCTACCCTGAATGGGCGGCCATACAAGTATGGGCGGAACTTTGTTATGGCCCAGACAACAACGAGGCATTCCTTTTAGGTTGCAGAATAGTTTTTCTCCGCTGGGGATAACGTCCTGCTCGCATAAGCGATCACGCGCTCTACGCCATTTTGCCACTGAACTAATACCGCTCCTAGTCCAACGTTGCTGGCGTCAGTGTGTAATTCCGTGCCAGCGCTTTCGTCAAAATTACCTAGTACAGGCGGAGCCTGGAGGAGGTTTCGGAGGGTGTCGAACGCATGGCACTGATCGGGACCCCAAACAAACGAAACACCGTCTTTTGTAAGCTTGTTGAGGGGTTCAGCAATCTTCGAGAAGTTTTTGACAAAGCGCCTGTAATACGCACAGAGCCCCAGAAATCGGCGTAGGTCGCGCTTATTTGTGGGCACGGGAAAGATGGCAACGGCGCGGGTTTTCTCGGGATCTGGGCGGATGCCAGCATGGCTCACAACGTGACCAAGGAACTTCAGTTCTTCATATCCAAAATGACATTTGTCGGGTTTGAGAGACAACCCCGCTGTTCGAATTGCCTGAAGAACTGCATGAAGGCGTTGGACGTGTCGTTCAAACGTGTCTGCAAAGACCACGACGTCATCAAGGTAAACAAGACATGATTGCCATTTGAGCCCTGTGAGAACCGTATCCATCATTCTTTGAAAAGTAGCTGGCGCTGAGCATAGACCGAAAGACAACACTTTAAACTCGTACAGACCGTCGGGAGTAATAAACGCCGTCTTTTCGCGGTTGCGCTCGTCCACTGCGATTTGCCAGTAGCCGCTACGCAAATCCATGGAGGAAAAATATTTAGCGTTGCGTATACGATCCAACGAGTCATCTATCCGGGGTAGAGGATAAACGTCCTTTTTGGTGACCTTGTTTAGTTTACGGTAATGAACGCAAAAACGCAACGTACCATCCTTCTTCTTTACTAGCGCAACTGGTGAAGCCCAGGGACTGGTCGATGGCTGAATGACGTCGTCCTGAAGCATCTGCTGGACTTGGTCACGTATAGCATATTGCTCTTTTTGCGACACCCTATAGGAATGTTGTCGGATGGGTCTCTCAGTAGGTTCCGTGATGATACGATGTTGAGCAAGTGGTGTCTGTTTAACCTTTGACGTAGTGGCAAAGCAGTCTTGAAATGAGCCGAGTATACGCAAAAGGCTTTCTCGTTGAGCCGAAGGTAGTCTCTCATTTACGTCGAGAGTGCTCACGAAGGCCTCGTCAGGGTGGCCATTCGATGAAAATGAAGCTAACGTAGATGAACCATCGGCATCGGCGAGTTCTTCACAATATGCAATGGCAGTGTGTCTCGTTAGGTGGCGATATTCGTCGCTGAAGTTCGTGACCAGCAGGTGAGCATGCCTATTGCTAGGCTGAATGATTCCTCGGGCAACACAGATTTGTTGTGAAATAAGGAGAGACAAATTGGCCTCTGCAATTACCGCGGCAGACAGGTCCTGTCCCAATTCTACTTTGACAAAGAGGCTGCTTCGAGGTGGGAGAGTCAGAGAATCGTCGGTAACACGGAGCGCTCTTTTCCGGAATTGCGTACTGGCAGTTGCAGCGCAAAAAGGATCCTCGAACGACACAAGTAATTCACGGAGGTCGATGACGGCGCCGTATTCACGAAGGAAGTCCATTCCTAGAATGACTGGCCGAGAGCACACGCGCAATACGAGGAAAGAGCCCGCAAATGTTGACGTACGAATTCGAATGCGTGCCGTGCACATACCAGTAGGCGTTACCAGATGGCCACCTGCCGTGCGCAACTGAGGTCCTTGCCAAGGCGTGGTAACCTTCCTCAGTTCAGATGCCAGTGTTGCGCTCATTACGGAATAGTCGGCACCGGTGTCGACGAGGGCGTTAACAGCATGATTGTCGACGAAGACGGCAATTTCGGCAGAAACAATCTTTTTGCTGTCGGAGAACACTGCAAAACCGGAATCGCCCTCGTCTGGTGGTTGCGTCGAAGGAGGGTCTTTTACAGTTCGCCGGGCCGCGACTTCACCCCCAGAAGTCGCCGTTCCTAGTTTCCCCTGCGGGGACTTGGTGACCGGCTCCTGAAAAGAGCGGAAGACGATGAGGGCAAACTGGGTGACGTAGACCGGCGAGGCGATGGTGATCTCGACTGGTGGTGCCGAAGAGTCGAAGGAGTACGTTGGCCCGTGAGATAGGCTTCAATTTCGCGGGGGCGCTCACCGTAGCGCGGGCAACGAGCATCAGGGTGGAAGCCGCGGAGACCTAGTTGCCGGTATTGACAGTTCCGGTATACGTGACCCGCTTCGCCACAGTGATAGCAGAGCGGACGGTTATCCGAGGTGCGCCACGTGCTTGCCTTGCTACCACTTTGTCTTGAGATAGACGGCGGATAGGTGGGTGGGCTCGAAAACCTTGAGCCGAGAGGTGGACTTGAAGCAGTGTCGTGAAATGGCTGCATAGCCTGGTACCTTGGCCGCATAGCAGTATCTGTAGCCGGTGGCGCAGGGGATCGCAATGCCGCTGCGTATGTCAGGACTGGGGCCTCGGGAATCGGCGGTGCGATTGGGGCTAGGGGTGTGACGGCCTGCCGGACTTCTTGTCTGATGACATCCGCGAGGGCTGACACAGGTGGATGGGATCCCAGTGCCTGCAGCTGTCGCAATTCGTCCCGAACGATACTTCGAATGAAGTCTGCGAGGGTCTGTCTCTCGCTGTCAGAGCCGATAGAGCATGTGGTGGCCGGGATCTGGCGTTCGTATTGTGACGACCGCTGCTGCAACGTACGTTCCATCGTAGCTGCCTCACTGATGAACTAGGCGACTGTCGTCGGTGGATTGCGCACGAGCCCAGCGAAAAGCTGTTCTTTTACTCCGCGCATCAAATGGCGCACCTTCTTTTCCTCAGGCATGGCAGGGTCCGCGCGCTTGAAGAGTCGAAGCATGTCCTCGACAAACATGGATACACGTTCGTTCGGCTGTTGGTTTCTGCTGGATATGGCTTGTTCGGCCCTCTCCTTCCTTTCGGTGTTGCGATAGGCGTCACGGAGCTGTCGGCTAAACTCTTGCCATGTTGCAAAGGAGCCCTCGTGGTTCTCGTACCACGTCTTCGCAGAATCCTCCAAGTAGAAATAAACTCGGCGCAGCTTGCGAACATCGTCCCATTCGTTGATACTGGCAACCCGATCAAAGTGGTCTAGCCAGTCATCAACATCCTCGAAGATGTCTCCATTGAACGGCTTTGGTGTCTGTGGCACGTGAAAAACATGGGCGAGAAGAGAATCATGGCCATCGCTGGTTTGGACCGCCTGGCTTGTCATCGCAGTTGCCATCTTTCTGGGTGTCGATGCCAAGGGACCAAATTCAGGGGGTAATCCACGCAGGAGGCGGCTGATTCTTGCTCTGGGAGATGTAGCTGTCTCCACGATGGCCGACACAGCCGAAGTACACGTACCCAGCACCTCCACCAGTAATGTCACGAACAAAACAAGACCTGCAGCCAGGAGTTCACTTGAACCAGAGCAACGAAGATGTTCTCCTCCTCTTCGTGCCCAAAAACGCGTATGAGCCACAGTGGCTCGTTCATCAATGGTGGCAATATATTGCCACATTCTCGCGTCGAGTTTTGTTATGGCCCCATTTGACTGTCAGTAATTCTCCACTCAAACCACGCCGACACTGTTGGAGAAGCTTCGGAACTGCAGTAGACTATTTTGTTAGAATTATGCCAACTTTGTGAACATTACAGATTATTCTGGAACTTAGGTCGCAGCTAGCGATAACGCTAGAATATTTCAATGCAAGTGTATGATTGCAGACCCACTTCGCCACTTGTCCGTTGACTGATTCCTGGTGCTCTGCTCGCCGCTATTAGTGCCAGTATCTTGCTGTAATCTGACTTCCTTTTTTTTGCGCGGCCAAAAGTTCAACCCGTATGAACTCTTATTCGACCGGCAGCTTCCTCCCTTCGTCCAAGTCACAACCTCGTGATAATAAATTTAACTGTCAAACAGCGTTAAAGAAACAATGTCGCAGAATTCCGCTCCTTACATCGTCGTTGACGCCGGTGGCGTTGTTTGTGGGCGAATGTTTGGGGAACTTTGTGAGCGAATGTTGGGGAAAAGAGCATTGCTGGTGTAAGCGTTTGGTCACGCAGGAACGTGGAGTTTCTTAAATGGTTTCACGCTTACCGATAGCGCCTTGCCTAAGTCAACGCTTTTTTAAGGGACTTTGTTCTTTCACAGCAGAAGCATTTTCCTTTTGAATTTGCGAGCCAAGACATCGACTTTCGAATTTGAGATCAACGGTCTACGCTACACGTGTTGAGATGGAGCAACAATAGCAGCAGTCACACGGCTAGCTTGCGGACTTGACGCGTTTCTTCGTAATAATATTATCTGGAATTTAACCTCTCAAAACCACCGTATGATTATGAGAGACGCCGTAGTAGTGGGCAAAAGAAATTTCGGCCACCTGGGTTTCTTTCACGTGCACCCAAATCTGAGCAAACGGGCCTACAGCACTTTTGCGTCTACCTGAAATGCAGCCGCTACAGCCAGGATTCGATCCCGTGACCTGTGGGTCAACAGCTGAGTGCCCGAGCCACTAGACCACCATGGCGGGTGTCATTATAACATTTCAAGCCAAATTTGGTGCACGCTGAAAGCCGTCGCGTCAGTGTGTGCTTCCCTGAGTGTTCTACGTTAGGATGTTTTCACCGGCTTTGGGGCCCCTGTTAAACTTGGCAAATAGCATCCTCAACGCGAAACGCAAACGCTTTTTGAGTGTCACGCATCCGCTGTGTCCTTGAAGTTATTTCTTTGTGGCTTCAAGACATTCCGGCACCTGTTCGAAAAGTTCCGATTATACCTATATACCACAAAATTTTGGCGGTCCAGCGCGAACGAAACAGATGACATGAAGGACAACGGACAAACAGCAAACGCTTCTTTTTTTTAGCCTGTATTCTGAAACGGTAAATGTACTGCATTACGCCACCTATTAAGTTCTATGTTTCCCTCTTAACTTGCCTTTGGTGTTGTGGCTAAGGTACTCGGCTGCTTTTGAGTGCACGGTAAAGAACCAAAGGTGGTCGAAATTTCCGGAGCCCTCCACCACAGTGTCTCTCTTAATCGTATGGGGGTTTTGGGACGTTAAACTACACACATATCAATCAATCGATCGATCTCTCAACTTGCATTAGGTGTTTTCTCAGTGATACAAAATATTTTATTCCGTACGGTTAACGTTAAGTTTTGTTAGCTTTGTCTTTGACATAAGTGCACTGTTAAAGACGTTCACCGATATGTGCATGAGTAAAATATGATTGTATTTTTTAGTCAAGATCTGCAACCATGTCATATTTAGAAGCATGTGTAATAGTTTATTCTGCATAAACATACTTGCCCATAAGTACTGCATCAAGACAGCAGTTTGAAAGAAAAGAAAACAAACGTCACCGCCTCGCTTCTCTGTCAACGTCTCCATCATGCTTTAAGCAAAAGAGCACCTGCGCGCGTGCTGTTGATACAAGGTCGGAAGGTTTCCACCACTGGCAAAGTTCACTGAAAGCAGTGATGACGTAGATGCCGTATGCGCTCGAACAGGCGCTAGTTCCTGAGTCGCTAGTGAAAAAAATGTGGCAGAATATAGAATGAGAACAATTTTTGTCAGAGTATTGACGTCAATGTTGTACTTCGGTCGTATGAAGAAACGTATTATGAGAACGAAGTCACGCTGTGATTGAAGAGCTTGCCGAACGAAAGAGAGAGTGATAACGCTAGAACGATTCCTGCTGAAAGAGGGAGCTTGAACCCTTCGTTTTATTGATGCAAAACGACGCTGTTGTGCTTGTTGTCTTCACTTTGATAGTGGCATTTGGTGGATACGATATAGGAAACGTGTCCTTCGTAACACTGTCACTGTCGTAGAAGATGTATTAGGGACTGAAAAATGGGCGAGTTAACCTATCCTTATCGTAGAGTAGCATGAAAATTGATAAAACGTGAATGAAGGGAACATTATGAGCGCTGATCTAACAGCTGAAAATTTATTTCAAAAAGTGCAGAGAAAAAAAATGTTTCATGCGATAATACACCCCGTCAATCGAATGGATTCCTTGTTCTGATTATGAAATAATGGCTGAATAATGCAGCTGCCAACGTATTGTATTTAGCCCCGCCGCGGTGGTCTAGTGGCTAAGGTACTCGGCTGCTGACCCGCAGGGCGCGGGTTCGAATCCCGGCTGCGGCGGCTGCATTTCCGATGGAGGCGGAAATGTTTTAGGCCCGTGTGCTCAGATTTGGGCGCACGTTAAAGAACCCCAGGTGGTCTGAATTTCCGGAGCCCTCCACTACGGCGTCTCTCATAATCATATAGTGGTTTTGGGACGTTAAACCCCACATATCAATCAACGTATTGTATTTATGTCCTTGAACGACTAGGAAATTCTCATCGCAACTGTGCTCAATAAGTCTTGTGGGGTAAAGTGGCAATCGTAAACTTACGTTGGTCACACACGCGCACTTTGTTCAACGGTGTGCGCGACACTGCGACAGGAACATAGAGTACAGAACGTCTCCTTTTGAGAACGCCTCCTCTGTTCCTGTCACTATGAAAGAAATATATGCACTCTGTGAAACACTTTTGCGCACTCATATGCACACTCGATATAAACATTGTTAAAGCACCTGCCCTCGTTTGACCTTTGTGCATCGTTCAAACCTGGTGACCATCCAGCGTAAACAAAACACGAACGATGGCGTTATACAATCTCCTCCTCATGAAAATGCTTGCTCATGCACTTCCCACTATGTAGATGACTACACATCGATAAACAGTCGTTACTGAGATTATTCGCTGATTCACACATTACGTGTGTTGCGCGGCACGTACTTATCCCAGTTACGCTTTCCGCACTAAAAGTCGGATTCAATAGAAAGTAATAACGAGGTCGGTTCTGCTGTAACGCCGAAGAGCTTCAATGAGAAAGTTTAATAACAAAACAGCCGTTTTCAGCTATGTACCACAAATGACTAACATGAATGTTCGAAAATGAGGCTTAATTAAGATGTTATAATAATTGTCTACTGTGTGCGCAGACGTTATGGCATGGCCGACGTTTTTATCTGAAAAGATATGGACGACTGCAAAGTGTTCCTTTTTTATGCGCGCATCCTAATAATGTGACGGAAGAGACCTTGATGAACTGTAAGTACTGCAAACTGTTCATAAACCATCGACCATGACACCACCCATCATGACGTTTAAGATTATTATGAATGAAAGCTTGCTAACTAAACTATAATTATAACCTCTAACCGTAGAGCGAGTTCTGTGTTATGAGACATTTGCGATTTTATAGTTACATGTCTGACACACACTACCTGCCCTATATAGATTTCACACAGTGGATCCTGCTTACGCCCTAAATCCACGAATAACAAAGATCTTAGGCTGAGAGATGCTAAACATCTGCCAGTTTCTCATGCAATGGCAGCATTCACCATATTCATTACGTTTTTTTCTTTCTTTTTCAGTTCAAACTTGGACAAAATCTGGTGGATGACTTTATTGATCCTCTCAACAAAAGTCTTCAGAATATTACATTGACGGGATGCACTAAAGATGTTGAGAAAACAGCTACATCTACTTCGGCTGTCCGCAAGTCGTGTTGACAAGATCACAACGCAAGCTGCGGCCACATACCTACCGTAGTTGTTGAGTGCATTTCCGCGTGGCTAGAGTGAAGTTTCCTTGGGGCCACATTGAGTCACACTGTCTGAACGCTAGAATCGTGTTGCGACGTTTCTTCACTGCCACGATCGGGATAGGCGATTGTTAGAGAGGGCGACTCATCTCAGAGAAACAAAAAAAGTTCGATTAACCACCTTCGAACATGCACCTCTCTAGAGATATTTGCTACGGCAACTTGGGAAGAGATCCGGAATAACCTCAGGGGAAAACATCGATAGCCTACCGACTATAGCAAACAAAATGCGTATTCATCATGTTGGCATTTTTCTTCAGTTCCCAGAAATATTTAAGTTGCACAAAAAAAAAACTGGGGACAATTGCAGTGTGATGCTTACAAGAAAATCTCTACTCAGTGTGCATTTTAGTCTCAATCAAGTCCTCAACAAAATTGTGCAACTTCACGCCTTGTGCGACGTATACCATATCAGTAGTTGCTACTACGCTTGCAAGATTTTCTCGAAATTACTCATTATCAATATATTGGATTGGGATGCCTGTAGATTGATATTCTGTGCTTTCCATTGGTTATAAATGCACTTAGGTAAATATGTTATAATTTAATTTGAGAGGTGTAGCCTTATATAGCTACTAACCTGACGGTGATGTTTTGATGTCTTAAATATGTATATTCAGGAATAATTTAAGGCTGTTTTCTCATTCCTGCTTTCAGCGCACACCACTCATAAGCAAACTCGTCTAATTTGTGTGAGCGTATGCAAAGCGAAAAAATTCTTCTATACCACTTATTAAGATACCGGTATTACCTTGTGAGTTGCCCCGTTCAGCTCTGAAACTTCGTGGCGTCCAGACACGCGGACCAATATCGAGCACTTCTAGAAAATTCTTGAGAGATTTTGCCGTGAACGAATGCCCAAAGACTCAAAATGTTCGGCCGGGACGGAATGAGAAAGCGAGCATCGATCGGAGTTGTAAATACATTGTTTGATCCGTGTCTACATGGGCTCTCTACTAGTTTAATAGGTATCATCACTGAGTGGCCTACATGTGTTCATTTACGAGATCGGAGGACTACCGAACAGCCGTTAAGTACACCTGCATAACTTATGTCATCATCATATAAGCCAACTGACAACCACTTACATTCACACATCTACATTACGTAGGAAACAAAGTGCTAACGAGTGCCAAAATGCCACTGTTCCATAGAAAGTTATCAATACTATTAAAGCGCACTTCTTCAATAACCTTCAACGTTGCGGGCATAACGATTCCTTTGAACTCGTTGGTATGTGGTCTTATGTAAATAAACTCTATTGAAGTTTGCGCCAGTGTGTGTCATGGCGTGGCATATTTTTAAAGAGTTTGTTGATATCTTTCTCAGCAAGCACACATATGCATTGGGGATTTTCAGTAGGATCAATTCTTAGTAAAATTGCACTTCCCTCCTCCCCAGGATGGGGCAGTGGTCGCATATAAGTGGAGGTGCAATAGTGAAGACCCGTGTACTGTGCAATGTCAGTGCACGTCAAACAAATCCAGATGATGGGAATTTTCGGAGTCGTCCTGCAAGGAGTCTCTCATCGTCATACACTCCCAGACGTAAAACTCTGGTTTTTACTATTAGTAATAATGCCCCTTCTACCATGCGAGATCCGCTTTTGGGAACTTGCCAGCTGTCACCACCGTATCGCGGAAGAGTGTTGTGCCACCCCCTGGCTACGCCACTGGTGGCATTGCACGGTGAATGTAATGGTTCACTATAAAAAATATATTGTATAACAATTGCCTTTGCCGGTCCAAAAATGATGAAGTCGTAATTTTTGTTACTGGCGCTACGCGGCTCTGGTATCACGATCACGAAGCAATAGAAAGACAGAGAGAAAACATTTTATTAGAAGGCCTTGAATCTACGCCTGTATAAAAACCACTCAAATGCTTCTCTGCGGGGATATAGAAAATGGGTAAAGAACTATAAAGGAACGGAGCATAAAAAAAAGTAAACAAAGATGGTTAACTGGAAAGAAGACTCAAACGCAGAGTTCTTGGGTGATTTGGTGGGAGGAGTGTGCTGCTCGAGTCATTTCTTGTTTGCGTCGTCCCACAGAAAGGCGGCAAATTTCTCTACATATAAAAGAAGAAGGACTGTCACAGGCAAGGCACAAGTAAAGTCTGTCCAGCTGACCGATATATTCAGATATTTAAGTACACAATCGTCACGTTTTTATGTTCCTTGATGAATGCGTGCTTTTCCAAAACACAGGGTTGTAGTACAGATCTCTGGGTGATCAAACGCTTCTAATGAGCATGCCGTCGGTCGTACAGACATCCGAATTCCGCTGCCTTCGGAATAGGTGACCAGTAAAAGAGCGAAGGATTGCGGGATGCACCGTCTGCTACCACCTTCCGGTTCGAGAATAGTAGACGACAGCGAACCACTTCGCCGCAAGCCTCAGATTATTCGGGATTCGCGCACGGTCACCCAATAATCTTCGTCCTGATAAACCATGGTCGGTTGTTCAGCCGTTGGCTGCTCCAACTCGAACGTGAGAGGCAAACGGCATGTATCGATTCCCATGGAACGAAGAAAGAAAATTGAGGTGTGCCGCAGATGTGAAGAGAGCCACAGCGACAGGTAGCCTTTGAGTACGGAACGTTGAAGTCAGAGTGTGCGGAAACCATTTTATCACAGGTGCGTGTGTATTCCACACTAAAAAAAGCGCTTACGCATGAATTTGCTGCGAATATTATATTGAGAAATAAATTGTCGTGTAAGCGCCTAGCAAATATATTATGGGTACACGCGAATGAAATCGACTAGCCAGACGAGATGAGTTCCAGCCATTGCACTCATATATATGAGAAAAAACACAAAAGCTCCACTCGACAGTATGTTTACACAAAGCGCTGGAGGAGTCTATTTGCGTTATTTTGGTCAAACTGTGCGCACGACGGCACCCGAATGAAGAAGTGCGTTAAGAAAGCGGAAGGTTTCGATGATTCGGCGCCATCAATGTCTGACTGTATTGTTTTTGCGCCACCGTACCGCGCAGCTTTATGAAGATCAGCGTTTAAATAAGCATCTGGCTTCGACTAAAAAATACATCTTATATATAGGCGCTGAAGGCTTGAAAAAAATATATCTCTACGCGCTCAACAGGTGCTGCACTTCATGCCGATCGACCGACGATGTCGGCCGAAGCAGCGATCCCGAAATGAACTCTGAGCACACTGCCACAGTCATCCCCATCCCCTGAGATCTTTAAAATGGGGATTTTTTTATCAGCAGGAACGTATCATACAATAAGAATTGTTTTCTGTACCGACCGATCTGCTAGCCAAACTGACAGTATACCACCGCACATCATAAAGGCATTGCAGATCATTTTAGTGCGATAAAACAGTTTCCTTGCCGTTCATGGCTTCCGTAGCTTGTCATCGTCCCAGTCATGGTTAGCAAAAACAAAAAACTAACTTCGAAAGCAGTGACACTGCACGGAGAGGCGATTTTTTCAACGGAGCGGTACAAAATGCTTGCGTGTCGCTGCTAACCCGCGTGGTGCGTCGAACCGGAAGCCGTCGTATGCCACAGTTCCCTGCGATTGCCCATTTTACCGGTCACCTACTGCACGTCGTTTACGCTGCTTACGTCATCGAAATGCAACACGGCATATTCTGTCACGTACAGCGATAACCAGACATTTGGCTCAGAATATGTCCCGGATCTTTCCGCGGCTACCTACACCCACGCGTTCTATTAGCGTTTCGCTATGGCGAATCGTATAAACTGGAACAGAGTCGTCGTATTCCTGCTGACTAGCCACTTGTTGGCTTTGAATGACAACAGAAACTTGCAATCGCTGACGAAAAATTGAGGCAGCTTCACCGAGTAGTGCTAAGCTTGAAGGGACTGCGGAGCTGGGCGGCTATTCTTCTTTCTTTCTTTCACTCTTTCTTTATTAATTTATTTATTTATTTATTTATTTATTTTTTCTGTTCTGTTCCAGCTTTTCCTGCCATGCTTTTGCTCGCGTATATCCACTCATTTCTGTTTGTTCGTTTCTACTTCTCTCTTAGTTCTACTAATTGCTTGCTTGCTTCCTATATTTTTCTATTTTTACTCCTGGCTTTACCTGTGTCACGCGAAGGGATGACAGTATACAGCAGCCTAGGCCCCTAAGAGTGATCCACTCTAAATATCATAGAGGCGGTCGAAGAACAAGAATTCTGAGCCATGCGATCGCACACTCAGTACGTTACATATGTTCATACTTGGTCATCAAGAAAGTAAGTGGAGATTTAAGGTCTCGTTTTTTTTCTGTTACACAAACTTTTATTAGAAAATAACATAAAATAATGACAAATGAAGTGCGGCTGGGTTAACGCAGATTTAGAATCGGCAAAAAATCCCACATCTGTCACTCGGTCAGCGCAGAACAAAGAGGACCACTTCTGTGACGTCGTGAAGTTCAGTTGTCGTAAGTAATGTCCTCCGCTCCAGCCCAGTTGATGGAATTTTCTCGGTCGAGTGCAAATAATGCCCACAGAAGGAAATGCCCCACGTTGTTGAGGTGTCATTGTATATATGGGTGTGCAGGGAACATTTCTCGGCTAATTACAGGAGAATTGTCTGCCGCAGCACTCCGTCTTGAGCGGCTTTTTGGTTTATTTATGCAGAGTGAAATGAGCTTTGTTTAGAGAAAAAAAGTTTCCAGGAAGGGAATGTCGGAAGAAGTCACTGAGCGCCGAAGAAAGCTGCACATCGTAATTTATTTAAACAACCCCGAACGTCTGGCACCGGGACATTGGAAACTGGCCTCCGCTCTCTGCGTATTCCCCTTCTTGTGGCTTGACTACGAGAGCACGCGTGCCGATCGGTCCGGCGTGGTATGCAGAGAACAAATACAGAGATAGAGAGAGAAAAACGGGGCCGAGAGAGAGGGAAAGAAAAAGCGAAGGAGAAATTGTTGACGAGGTGGAATTAGAATCCATCTATCCCCGATCCAAAGACAAGCTTCGTCACACCTCGACTATCGCAGGCAGCGGGACAGGACCTAACACAGTCTTTTATAGTGTAATAAGCCGAGCGGGAAGGAAAGAAAATGAGGGTGAGGAGGAAGGAGACGAGAGGAGAGCATAAAGCATGACATAGAAAGAAAAGGGCAGCGGTTAGAGAGAAAGAAAAGAAAGAAGGTTCAAGAGATAGATAGAAGCGTAGATTTTGTCGGGCCGATTGGCCCTTATCTGCAGCAAGTACGTTGGAAGCGGGCGACCGGATAACACACGGAGCATTGCCCATGCGTGCTACGAGCTGGCATTGTTGAAGAAAGCCACTGGGGGCAAGGCAGAAGAACGCCGGTCGATAGCAATTGATTGATTGATTGATATGTGGGGTTTAACGTCCCAAAACCACTATATGATTATGAGAGACGCCGTAGTGGAGGGCTCCGGAAATTTAGACCACCTGGGGTTCTTTAACGTGCACCCAAATCTGAGCACACGGGCCTACAACATTTCCGCCTCCATCGGAAAAGCAGCCGCCGCAGACGGGATTCGAACCCGCGACCTGCGAGTCAGCAGCCGAGTACCTTAGCCCCTAGACCACCACGGCGGGGCTACGTGAGTACTGCAGAGCAGAGGCCACGCCGGTTTTGGGCTTCCGCTAAGGTGAGTCTCTGGCTCGTCTTAGACTATGCCGTGAGTTGCATGCAATTTCGTTTGCGGTCCTGCCGTTATGTTCTGTTGACCGCGGGTAGGCAGCGATGGTTCGTTCTGGGCCTTTGGTGCCATTGCATGCACTTGTGCCGTGTTGTGCCGACCTGGAAGGCTTGGTGAGATTATTTTTAGCCGTGAATCAAAAGCGGTCATTGTTCCCACTGTTGCTGGCTCGTGTCATGTGAATTGCGGCTTGCTGACCCTGAGCAGAGGCGAAGGCACCCAACGTTGTTTTTTGTGTAGTTTTTCTTCTTTTCGCGGGAGTTAACTTCCGTAACGCGGGAAGCGCACGCATAAGGCACGCATCCTGTCAGTCAATCCCAGACGGAATATGTGTTGCGCATAATGCAATGCTTTTGCGTTCCAGTGGAATTACAGCTTGCAAAGGAGAAAACCCTACGGACCGAACGTCCGATATATTGCCCGACAAGGTAAAACGGGACGTGTCCGCGCCAGATACGTCTCGTACCGTCAACCAGCTGACCACATTGCTAGAACGCCAGGCTACACCAGCCGACAGTTTTCGTTTGCGGCTGGCAGGGGCTATATACGAAGTAAACACTGGAAGAAATCAATTGCCGACTTTTTTCAAGAGTTACAAGACTACCTTGACGCGCAAGCCCTCGAAAATGACAGCCTTCTGATACGCTGTCTGCGCGTGGCCCTCTTTGGGTCTGCCACACGTTGGTGTTGTGGTCAGTCATTCCAGAGTTGATCCCACTTCGAGCAGCTATTTCGCGTCAAAATTCTTTCCCGCATCTCGGCTATACGTCATTCACATGAAAGATGAACATCGTAGCCGTACACAAGTTGAGGGTGAAATCCTCCAAGAATACATATGGTCCTTAAAGGTACTTTATGACCGCGCGGGCCTTCGGCATCTGAAGCAGAAAGAGTGATTCGGGCATCAGGGATCGTTCATTTCACTGATTTGACGTCCTCGCGAAAGCAGCGGATGATATTCAGGCCGCCATGTTGGCGGAACTCGCCTACCAACCTCCGCTCCCACCCGAACCCACTCTCGAGCCATCCTGTGTGTGGCGCGGTTTGTTCAACACGATAGCCCCAAAAATGTTTCTAAAGCCATTGAGTTACCATAATCTGCCTGTTCTGGCCACCTTCCTGTCAACAACTCAGGACCGTGAGTCACCCGTACCGGGTGCCTTGACCGAAGGCCAGCCCATAGCAGCAACCACTCATTCTTGTGCCGGCAGCACAAGCAGGAACCCTCCAGTACATGCTTCTAATGTGGAGCTTGGGCCACCACAAAAAAAATGGCCTGAGTCTACATGTTACACTGTAAATGACGATAGTCTTGCATCTGGAGAGGGCAAACAAAACGTTTAATAGATGTCCTGTGCAAGAAAATCGCTGAATGGTATTCTGAAGGCGCTGCGTTAGAGTGCCTCGAGCGTGTAGCGGAGACGAAAGAGCGTATTAAGCACGTTAGACACGAGCGCCATCTGGCAGTTATCTTCGAAAACAAAGGCGTGCGCGACCGCGGAAAAAGATGCGCGCCAGTCTCGGAGGTGATAAGGTGTAGAATTCAAAGGGACGGGCAGGTGCCACCACCATGTCGTCGTCGCAAAGCATTGGAAACACCTTTTTGAGCATCGGGTTGTACTGTCAGCGCAGTGTGGTGAACGCTACCGTCCTTGGAGTTAGTTGTGTGTGTCTCTTCTAGTATAAAGGCAGACATACAAAACATAGACATGTTGTTATGGCGCCTCAGATATGCGCAATATTTGCTTTTTAAATTGACAATCGCACAACTATGAACGCTAAACCTTGAGCAATATTGGTGGGCGCTGCGGATGGGTTTGGCCATTTGGTGCCGTTTGAAACAGACAAATGTACAGACAGACAGACAGACAGACAGACAGACAGACAGACAGACAGACAGACAGACAGGCAGACAGGACAGACAGACAGACAGACAGACAGACAGACAGGCAGGCAGGCAGGCAGGCAGACCAAAAATTTTCCGTCGAAGGTTCCAAGAAAGACCATTGTCTTTAAAACAAAGCCCCAGCAGCCTAAGCAGCCCTCTTTCTGGCCGCCGAGAAAATGGCCGGTGCTGCGATAGTGAGCGCATGCCAATCGCCGGCCAACAATTTGCCGCTGTCCGGGGTGCTCCCACTTCACGCTGGTCTCAAAAACACACACTGCGGCCACTCCATGTGCTACGGCTTGTTTTCAAAAGCAACCAGGTACACCGCAAAGGCCTGGTCGCAGGGTATTGTAGTATTCACATTATCTAGCCGTCAAGAAAGAAAGCCGCAGAAAACCTTCGACAATGAAACGTACGCCCAAAGGGAGAAAGCCGCATCCCTTCCCACTCAGACACCTAACAGAGGAACCAGCAACCAACGCTGCTCCTAAGTGCCCCCCACCCGATAACCGCCACGGTGTACTGGACAGGGCGGTGAGCTTTCTTTCGTCTTCATTCACTCTTCGGGTTGCCCACGCGGATAAAGCACCACTGATTATGGTTTTCATCGCAGGATTAAAGGTGCCAGCTCCTTTAGATACTGGCTCATTTGTATCGGTTTCGGGAAATCGCATCGAAAATGCGTGCGACAATAAAGGCTAAGCCTTGCGAAGTGTAAACACTAATATACGCGTGGAGTCTGCTCATGTTATCGATGCTACGTCTGCAGCTCGTTTAGCGGTTACACTCGATAGGCGAAAACTTCACAAACGTTTATCGTACCTACCCTGAGCAAACGTTTATCGTACCTACTCTTACATTCTCGCCCGTTGATCTTCGGCTGTAATTTTATAGCCAAGTCGGGAATCACGCTCAATCGCCGCATGGGCACCTACAGCCATGACATCAATACAAAGCCAGTACTTCACCCCCTGCCCAGTTTGATCTGCTTGCAACGAATGTATATTCCTCCTTTGCGAACTTTTTTTACTGTTATCGAAGCCTACAAAGAGCCATCAAAGCTACAAGACAAAATCAAAATAACCCTAAAGCCTTTGAAACAATGTTCAGAGACGCTCCTGGCAAGGTTAATGTACCGGAACACAGGACTGATACTGGTGACGTCCACCCTATTCGTTTCGATCGGCATCCCCTCAGCGTTCACAAGCGGGAACTTCTGGACTCTGCTCTCAACAAAATGCTCGCCACCAGCCTTTTGGCTGAAATGAAAGTGTAGACTCTGGAACATTCTCTCCAAGAGAAGCCGTCCCAGAGCAAGGCGATGGCATGTGTAGCGGTGGACCCCACCAGTTTTTCTTTCATGAGGTCTGGCCACTACACCCGCTTCAAGGAGTGGCGCTTCGTCCACCCGGCCCGGTTGAGTCTCCTCCCTCCTGAACAACACACGAACGTGGGTGCAGCAGCAGACAAGAGGTATCGATGCGGCGGGCACGGGACGGAGACTCTGCCGCACGTCCTCTGTCACTGTATGCGGCAGAGCTAGGGCCATAACGGAGCGACACAACGCCATCGTCACGCACCTCAAGAAGATGGTCCTGGAGTGGTTCGACCGTCATCGGGGAGAGCCAGCTGGTCGGCGTGCCCGGCCTGCGGCCCGACCCGCTCCTCGCCCGTGGGGAGGATGACCTGGTCCTGGACGTCTGCTGTTCTTTCGACAACCGCATGCAGGCGTTCCAGGAGGTCCGGAGGCTCAAGGAGAAGTATGCCCCTTTACAGCAACATCTCCTCCACCGGTTCCTGCGCGTCTCCGTAGATGCCGTCGTCGACGGCTGCCTCAGCTCGTGGGATCCGGCCAACGACCGTGTCTGCTGCAGGTTTTGTTCTGAAAAGACTTTGCATCAGTGACATTATCGCCGTCTCTACGAATATTTACCATTGCCTTATAGGTGTTTTGTAAACAGTGTTCTTATTGGACAAGCGATAACGTGTTCTTAATTGTTATACACCTTTACAGTTTAATTGATACTAACATACGAACTGTTTTAGCCTTTGTTACCTGCTTTTAACGTATACAATTTATCGTCGTTTTTTGTTTTGTTTTTGTCTTTTGTAACCCGTTTTGATATTTGTAAGCAACAAGCAATAAAAACATTATATTATTCTTATCAGCTCGCCTCCGGAGCTCTTCGAGCATCCAACAGCCCCTGGACATTTACAGTTGTTTTAGCTCTAAGAAAATATAACTGCACAGTTGTACATTTATTACCGGTGGTTAAATGCCATCATGGTAACGAGACTCGTACCCTTTCCTATCAATCGGCGCTGTTACATACTCTCTTGGAGCCTGCCCATTCTTCTCTACCCTTGACTGTGGTTTCCTGCCAGTTTTGTTAGCAGAGTGCGATGCTAAGAAAACGGCATTTTCTTTCCACAGAAACTCTTGGAATTTTTGAGGCTACCTTTCGGATTGTGCAACTCATCGGTCACTTTTCATCGTGTCATAGACATGGTGCCTCGAGATGCCTAATTCAATTATTCAATGGCTTATATAGATGACATGGTATAATTTTCACAAACCTTTGATGAGCACCTGATCCACCTAGCCACTCTGCTACAACGAATGCAGAACGCAGTTATCCGAGATCCAACCTCAGAAAATTCAGTTAGTCTCATGCAGGATCAACCTCCTAGGTCTTATTGTTAAGCAAAGCACAATACGGCCACATGAACAAAAACTTCATGCCATCCAGCACTTTCTACCACCAATGGGTGTAACGGTTTTAGGGTATAGTGGGCTTACACCAATGGGTGTAACAAGCCTGTAACCGTTTTCGGGTATAGTGGGCTTCTACTGTCAATTCATTCCTCACTGTGACGATAGGGCAAGACCCCGTCATCGGCTCCTGCGCAAGGTTGCCTATTAGTCCTGGATTAACACAGAATAGGATGCAGTCCAGGCTCTGTCAGAGGCTATCGCTGATACAGCACGGCTGTGCCTCCCCGACCTAAGCATACCCTTCACTGAGCAGGCCGACACAAGCGAATATTGCCTTGGAGCAGTTTTGCTCCAAGAATATCAAAGAATGCTTGACCTTGTGGCATTTATGAGCCACTCGCTTTTGGGCTCAGAAAAGAACTACATTGTAGCAGAGAAAGAGTGCCTTGCAATCATGTTCGCGCTGAAAAAGTTCGACATATATCTGTATTGTGCTGCATTTACGATTCAGACCGATCACCATGCACTGTCATGGCTGTAAAAGCTGCAAAAGTAATCCGGTCATCTGGCCCGGTGGGCTTTTTCTCTTCAGAAGTATATAAACAGAGTAGAGTACAAGAAAGGCACCGGCAACGAAGTGGCTGACGTGCTTTCTCGAGTTCCACTGTCCGGGGATGATGAAGCATTCGCCGATATCCTGGTTGTGACGATGCCTGCAGATGCCTGGAGAATACTGGTCCCACTACCATGGCTCCTCGGTGCTCAGAGAAGCGACAATCAGTGGAAGCAGATATGCAGTGGCCTGGGCGCTACCAGTCCCACCGGGAACACATGGTGCGCAAACACCTATGACTGCTACTTGCAAGACAATTACGTTACGAACCGCACTCTAGACGCATGATGGCGAGTCCCCGTCTCGCATTTTCATTCCTCGGAAGCAACGCAAAACTTTGTTGGCGTAATCTTCATGACACAGGCTTCGCTGGTCACTGTGTTGGCAAGAAGCCTTTTGAAAAGTTGTGTCGCCTCGACACATGAACGAAGATGAGAAAGAACGTCATAACATACGTTCACACTTGCCCTACCTGCATGCTAAACCGCAAAACCGAGGGGAGGCAAACTGCCGGATTACGTGCAATCTGTGCACGGAAATCGTTGGATGTGACGCTATCGGCCCATTCCTACATCAGCTAAGAGATTTCGATACTTGTTTGTATAGCAACTGACCATTGTTCGAAATGGGTATAGCTGTACCTGTCATGCCAGCTGGATTTGAAAGTGATCTGGAACCATCTGTCGCAGACGTTCACTCGCTTCGGTTTTCCAAAGCAGAAATAACATATGTTGCAACATATTTCGCAGGCAAAATATTTGCGGACAGCTGCAAAGCTCTTGGTGTATACCACAAAAAATAACCTTACCACCCTGAAGCAAGCACTAATAAGTGCGTCAACATAACCAATAAAACAATTTTGGCGGCTTTCACAGACCAGCACAGGGACTGGGATGACCACGTAAAGGAAATGGCATTTTCCACGCGAACAACAGTGTATCGTTCAACTGACTTTGCTCCGGCAGCCATCCATCCAGGTCGCTCAATTTTCCTACCGTAAATGCACTTAACATTGACCCCGAATAACCATCTGAAACTACGCGAAGTTCGCCCAATATATATCCAATTGCTGGAGCGAAACTTTGCGGGAGGCCAGGGGCAACTTTGAACTAGCTCGCTTGGAACATTGGGCTTGGAACATTGGGGTTGGAACAGTTGGTGATGAGGTGCTCCAACCGCACGCATCCACTCAGTGATGCAGCAAAAGGGTTCGCTGCCTCCCTCGCACCAAGTGTCACACCGGTCCCGTTAATTGGGGAGGCGATCGCCGGGCTAATTCCAAGAGCCGAAGTATCGGCCCCCAAAACCGCACCACGAAAGCGTGGACAATTTAGAAGTGGTCCTTTTTGGCGCGCCAGCGGACGCCGGTTGTGGCCCAAAGAACAAAAGAACAAGTCAGAGCCGTGAGTTGATAAACAAACAAATTATATTCTCAATAATGGCAGATCGAAAACAATACACAAAAATGCACACTCCACAAAAGTTGCATACAATATGTCACCAACCAAACCAATCTATCAACGTACTACACAATACAATCAGCCACACTTGAAACAACGGACACGGACAACAATACGCACTACAATGCAGTCGCATGCATTGAACAACCAAGACACTTAAAGACTAAAGAGATAGAAAACCTATTCAGTCCAAAGTTCTTGGAACCAAAGTCGAGATGATACTCTTCCGAGAATCACTCACTCAAAGTCCAGCGTTGTTGTCGTTCCGCAGCCCTCGAAGTTTCTCTTCCAGGAAACCTCCCGTCTTCAATTGGCCACTCTTCAAACTTCAACGTCTTCGCCGGAACACGTCGGCTTCACACCCGCAGCTGTTACCACGGGTCTTCACTCGATAGCGGTAAACACACGCTCTTGCCTGTAGCCCGAGCCTTCACCCCTCAGGTGGAAATCCTCTTCATCTCCGGCTTCGTCCCTACGGACCAAAACCTTCGCCGACTACACGGCGGAATCCCTACGCGCTCTGGCGTTACTTCCGTCTCCTCCTCATCTCTCATCTCGGCTGCTCGATTAAATACGTTCCGCGCCACCTTCCAGAAAGTTCTCCTCATTTCGTCGGCGCGATGCGCAGCGAAGGCTGGGGAGAGGCGCGAGACGGTTCGACTGCCCTTCGCGTCGGATGAGTCAACTCGGCGTGGCCACGCCTCCTTCGTTCTAGAAACATCGCGGGCTATCTCGGCCGCCGATGTGGGGTGAGGAGGTTCGTCGATGAAGCCACGCTTCTGCGGGGAGAGCGCGCGCCCGGGGAGCCTTGGCCGATTGTTTTCTTTTTCTTTCCTTTTTTTTTCTTTTGACCTCGCGGCATCTCTTTCGCGCGTTATCGCAAGAATTTGGCGTCGCGCCCTTTTTTAGCGCTCGTTCTGTGACACTGCCCCCCACATTAAGAATATTATCTCATAATATTCAAAACCACACAAACGAGCGCGAACAGTCACCACACACTCTTACAGACTGTAACACCATCCGTCTCTCATGACACTTCACAATCACAATAGATCACTTAATACAATTGTACATTGTAATTAAATTACACCACATGAAATATAACCACAAGCACATGAGTACAACACTCCACCACACATTCCGAATAATACAAATGTACAAAGTTCTCTCATTACAACAATGGTCCAATACTATACATCACATCACAGCACAAACACTTCGACACTTGTGACACATGATAACACAACATTAACACAACATATGACACTCAGCACAGCCAAACACATTCTGATTCGACTTCAGCAATTATCCTGTGTATTTCGAGCTGCGCTTGCGTCCTTTCTTGCGGTGCTCGCTCGATATCTTCTCGTTTTTCCTTGTTCTTTTTCGGCGAGCCTTCTCCAACGACGGCGTCTGAGGCGGCGTCTCAGCCATCGCTGTCACTTCTGACACTGTTAACGGGTGATAACGTTCAACCGATCCTGTCACCCGCTTGTTCACGTCCCGACATTTGGCCTGGCTGGCCAACTCCGTCTTCTTTGCACTGTCGGTCGGTTGAGGTCGTGCTGACGTAAGTCCAGTTGCCCGGCCCGTGAACTCGTTCAACACGATCATCTTATCATTCATAGTCCCTTGCACCGCGGCTTCACCTTGGGCTCGAGTGATATCCGTCACGGGATGCTCCTCTACTTTATCTCGCGGCCGCTGGGTTGGCGAGGGCTCTATCTTCGGGTCTTCTCCCAAACATTCTGGATCACTTGGCCCTCGCGCCCCGTCGATGTTTCCGATGACGAGGTCATACAGGAAGGTCGTCATGCATAAAGCAGTAATCTTCCCGCTGAAGTACGGGGTTTCAACCTCAATTTCTGCTTCGGGAAGCATCCGAACCGTACGGTCAATTAGGCAAACCGGCTTCGTTCTGCTTGTCAACTCACTTTCCCGTACCAAATGTCTCCGCACGATAACAGTGGAACTGCCGGTATCTCTTAACACCGTAATCGTTTTGCCCGCAACTTTTCCAGGCAGCGTTGGCATTCCTTTCGTAACACCGGTTGGCTGTTTTGACATTACAGCACCCACAATAGAAATTTTCTCCCCATTCTTCAACTCTACGAATCCATCAGTGACGGCATTATTATCAGATTTCGGGGCTGCTTGCATACAGGATACCTGGTGAGTTTGACTCACTCCGTTCCGACATGCATCTGCTTTGTGCCCAGTCTGACCACACTTGAAACATTTTACAACCGTAGGGCTCGTAAAGATCGTTCGACAGTTTTTCGCGCGATGACCCACTCGGTTGTACAGAAAACATCGCGGAATGCTCTCTGGTGCACGCTTCTTTTCTTCGGGAGCCAATTTCTTCGAATCGTCGGGACACTCCTTCTTGACTTTGGCCAAATTAGTGCCACCTTGCGCTTCCAAGAATTGATCAGCCAATTCAAGCATTCCTTCAAGTGACTCAGCCTTCCTCTCTTTCAAATACAGCGACAGGTTTGGGTGGCAACTAGTAAGAAATTGTTCTCTAATTAGGAGCTCTCTAAGCTCATCGTACTCCTGTGCTGTCCCTGAAAGTTCAATCCATCTGTCGAAATAATGGCAAAGTCGGGCGGCATACTGCGTAGCCGTCTCACCATCAGCTGGCTTTCCTGTCCGAAATCTGTCCCGGAATCCTTCTACGGTAAATCTAAATCGCTTCAGCAAAGCAGCTTTCACCTTTGCATAGTTGGCTGCATCGGTCGGCGTCAGCCTACGGTACACACTGAGCGCTTCACCACTCAAGCAAGTACTCAAACCAGTTGCCCATTGATGTTCTGGCCAATTCTGGCTCTTCGCAATCGTCTCGAATCGGTGAAGGTACGCGTCAAGGTCGCCCTTCCATTCATCAAACGCCACGAGCAGCTTGCTTGGGTTCAAGCGGAAGCCATGATCTTACCGTTCGCTGCTTTCAACTCTAGATTGGACGGGAGTTTCACTTCGCTGTTGCAAACGGAGCCACTCGAGTTCCATCTCGTGCTGTCGCTGCCGTTCCCTTTCCTCTCTTTCTTCTTTCGCCCTCTCAGCTGCCAGTCTTTCTTTCTCCAGCTCCAACTTCAATTGCAGCTCTCTTTCTTCTTTCAGCTGTCGCTCCCTTGCCTCTCTTTCTTTCTTCTCTCTCGCAGCTGCCAACCTCTCTCTCTCCAACTCAGCTGCTTTTTCTTCCTTGGCCCTCTCAGCTGCCAACCTCTCTCGTTCTAACTCAGCTGCTTTTTCTTCTTTAGCTCTCTCAGCTGCCAACCTCTCTCTCTCCACCGCCTCTTTCTCCTTCTGGCTTACCCACTTCCGTAGTTCGGCGCCAGAAAGACCCATCTTCTCACCAAGAGCAACTAACTTTTCGAGATCCATTGTGTCTCGTAACTCGCAAATAAAACCTTGCCGCGTGCAAAAAGTATCTGCCTAAATCAGTCTATCGGAACACTCCCCTGCACTCGTTAGCGAGAACACTGGACAACACACAAAATCGTTCCCATAGCACTATCAACAACTCGAGGCTCTTTCTCACTTCTTTGGACACACTGTGCACCAAAAGGTCCTGTCGCGAACGCCAGATTAATTGTCACACCGGTCCCGTTAATTAGGGAGGCGATCGCCGGGCTAATTCCAAGAGCCGAAGTATCAGCCCCCCGAACCGCACCACGAAAGCGTGGACAATTTAGAAGTGGTCCTTTTTGGCGCGCCAGCGGACGCCGGTTGTGGCCCAAAGAACAAGTCAGAGCCGTGAGTTGATAAACAAACAAATTATATTCTCAATAATGGCAGATCGAAAACAATACACAAAAATGCACACTCCACAAAAGTTGCATACAATATGTCACCAACCAAACCAATCAATCAACGTACTACACAATACAATCAGCCACACTTGAAACAACGGACACGGACAACAATACGCACTAAAATGCAGTCGCATGCATTGAACAACTAAGACACTTAAAGACTAAAGAGATAGAAAACCTATTCAGTCCAAAGTTCTTGGAACCAAAGTCGAGATGATACTCTTCCGAGAATCACTCACTCAAAGTCCAGCGTTGTTGTCGTTCCGCAGCCCTCGAAGTTTCTCTTCCAGGAAACCTCCCGTCTTCAATTGGCCACTCTTCAAACTTCAACGTCTTCGCCGGAACACGTCGGCTTCACACCCGCAGCTGTTGCCACGGGTCTTCGCTCGATAGCGGTAAACACACGCTCTTGCCTGTAGCCCGAGCCTTCACCCCTCAGGTGGAAATTCTCTTCATCTCCGGCTTCGTCCCTACGGACCAAAACCTTCGCCGACTACACGGCGGAATCCCTACGCGCTCTGGGGTTACTTCCGTCTCCTCCTCATCTCTCATCTCGGCTGCTCGATTAAATACGTTCCGCGCCACCTTCCAGAAAGTTCTCCTCATTTCGTCGGCGCGATGCGCAACGAAGGCTGCGGGAGGCGCGAGACGGTTCGACTGCCCTCCGCGTCGGATGAGTCAACTCGGCGTGGCCACGCCTCCTTCGTTCTAGAAACATCGCGGGCTATCTCGGCCGCCGATGTGGGGTGAGGAGGTTCGTCGATGAAGCCACGCTTCTGCGGGGAGAGCGCGCGCCCGGGGAGCCTTGGCCGTTTGTTTTCTTTTTCTTTCCTTTTTTTTCTTTTGACCTCGCGGCGTCTCTTTCGCGCGTTATCGCAAGAATTTGGCGTCGCGCCCTTTTTTAGCGCTCGTTCTGTGACACCAAGATTGGAAGGTAGGGTGTTGTAAAACGAATTAACTTGGCATACCTTCTCAAAAACAAAACCGGTTGTCTAGTAATAGGCCCTGTGAACTCATGCGACCTCAAAGCTTATACCGCGAGGGCCCACTAGACGCGTAAACACATCCCCCCTCTGTGTCGACATAGCTGTCCTTCGTACTTGTTGTTAGTCAGGATGCGGAGCGTTTATATTGTCGAGCTGTTCTAATCTTACCTTTCGCAGAAGGCCCCGCAGCAACTTCAGAGTCAACTAGCCTGCGACCGAGCACAGGGCTGACACCCGTCATGGAATGCCGACACAGGCTATTGTGAACACCGACATGCGCTACGAGCACGTTCCGCTCTGTGCAACGGGCGGGACAAGGACATATCACATATTGTGATGCGATTTGCGGGCAGGCTTCATTCGGCGTGGCCCCGCCGCGGGGGTCTAGTGGCTAAGGTACTCGGCTGCTGACCCGCAGGTCGCGGGTTCGAATCCCGGCTGCGGCGGCTGCATTTCCGATGGAGGCGGAAATGTTGTAGGCCCAAGTGCTCAGATTTGGGTGCACGTTAAAGAACCCCAGGTGGTCGAAATTTCCGGAGCCCTCCACTACGGCGTCTCTCATAATCATATGGTGGTTTTGGGACGTTAAACCCCACAAATCAATCAATTCATTCGGCGTGACCATCAGGACAAGGACATGCGATGAATTCTGATGTGTTGCGGGGCCCGACGAACCGTGTAGACTAATCTGGGACGGCTTCTCAGTTTATTTTTTTCTATTTTATGATCTCTTCGTTATTGCCTTTAGTATTCTGTGGACTATGACACTCACTGGAGTAACCATACTTGTGCGGATGGAGTGTCGGCCCCATGGGCCTTTATCTGCAGCACGCAGGTGCAGTGTTACTAGAAGATGGCAGTGGAATGAACAAGGCACCCCTCCCGCTTCTCGGCTGATTTCCGGCGAATGACAGTAGTGGCGGCACTGTGGTCACTTTGTACTTATAGAGCCTTAATGGCCAGACGGTCATGTAGGCTCCCTATTTCTACTGAATATTTCCCAAGCGTCTGCATTTGGAGCGCGTGCGCTGTAGTCTGCGAAAGCGAGTAATTTAGCGCGTTCAATGCACTACTGGACGTTTATCGGTGTATGCACACCTGCTAAGTGGCATGGTGCACAAATGAATATGCAGGCGTGCCAAAACTGCGTCGAGAAATTACCTTTGTCAGGAAGCCTGCCGACCCACAAAAGAAAAAAAAAACACGTATAATCAGAATCAGCACGGATCCGCCAAGCGTCTCACTCAAACTTGTGTGGTTTGAAAGGAGCGCTCTGAGCTGCGCTACATCATCAGTGGCTACTAACTACAAATTGTGAAGTATCAAAACCTCAATGACAGCATGCGCTCGTTTTGTCGGCAGTGTCTGCCATATCCAGAGCACTGAATCGCATATGAGCCCTCATGCGTTCGATTGCTCCATAAGAAAGCAGAGTACAAGCAATTTTGTCAACTTTTATGTCGGTGGCGACTCCGAGTTTTATCCTGCCAGTTTTGCGGAGAAATATAATGCTTTCTGGAATGTTTATAATGTATGAAGCGTGGGGGCATTTGCGCTTACAGTGCATCGCTTAGGCAAGCTCCGAGTGCTTACAATGCCAAGATGACGAGCCAGGGAGCTGAGCAGAAGGAACGCGTTTACCTATACGACCTCTACTTCAGAGAGGTGATTTCAAGTATATTAAAAAGCGCAGTTGTATATATAGCCTGTGCGTTATTCTGCTTGCATTACCAGTTCTCATTTTCTGTCGAAAGCTTATATTGTGCTGCTTTCCAAATGTTCTAATGGCGCAGTGCCATTGTAAGCCAGCAGACACTCGTTTAGTTTGACAAGTTTTGTATCGTAAATGTTAGTTTTTAAGTGTCAAAAGTCTAGATGGTTTGCGAACTTTCATATACACACACACAAGCACACACGTGCACACACACACACATTATCACACATTATAGAAATCAGACCTAAGACCTTCGCAGGTCGTAGGTTTGATATCTGCTCACGGCAGGTTATTTTTTCACCCACTTTTCTTTCTTCTTGTTTACATTACATTAGTTCTAATAACTTCCCCTATACATTCCTTGGCGTTATTTTGTGTTATATCTCATTATCATTGTGTCAAAACACGGTAAAATGAGCTGTTATATACATTTGTTTCTTATAAATATTATATATATATATATATATATATATATATATATATATATATATATATATGTGTGTGTGTGTGTGTGTCTGCAGATTAATATAAGTTGCCTCAACACTTCAACTGTTCTCTCACTGTACCTTGAACACGTCGGGAAAGTCCACAACTATGAGATATTACATCACAACTCGATTGTGTGGTCTAAAAGCCTTTTCTTTCTATGCAACAAACTTGACTCAAATCGCTTCACCCACTACCACGGTGAAACAGCTATCACTTTACGTGCACTGTGAGCGGGTTAATTGAAATGTCTATTTCTTCTAAACACGAACTTCCTTTGTCAACTACAGGGTTGATAGCACTGAACAAGGCAAAAAAACATACTGTAATGTAGGCAGTATCTGACAAAACAAAATCACCAGTAAACATTTATTGCAGCCACGCAGTCGTGGGCTGTGCGACTACATTTCGTTTGCGGCCGCAGCCTGGGCAGTCTTGTTGTCGACACGACTTGCAGCCAGCCTAAGTAGATGTAGCTGCTTCCTGAGCTCTTTGGTGCAGCCTGTCAAATTTGTGTTCCGAAGACTTGTGCGGAGAGGAGCGATAAAGTCATCCACGAGATTTTGACCAAGCTTGAACTGAAAAAAAATAACGTTAAAATAAGTAATACCGTAAAGATTACTTTAACACTGGAGCTGTTTGAGCCAGGTTGAGGTAATGCATGTGAACAAAATCTATCATACTCAATAAAGACCTGTGCTTTTGAGCGTGTTGCTCAGGCCGGTACGCACTCTCTTCGCCCTCTGCTTCTCATTTCCCTCCGTTCCAAGACACGTGCGACCACGATTTTTCAGGTGTTCTTTGCAATAACACAAAGGAGTGGAAGAACGAGCACGTAGATAGAAAGGAGAAATAGTGAGAAAGGAAGAGAAGGAAGATGCAGAAAAGAGAGAAACGAAGAGAAAGGCAGAAAGGAAAATAGAGAGAATCGAAGAAAGACTGAGAAACGGATGGAGGCAAAAAGAGAAAAGCCGACAAAGAAAGAGAGAAGAATTGGTCCCGTGTCAGCATGCCTTGCTGCAAATGTCATCGAAAGACGGTAGTCTTCTGTCGGCCATGTTTATTTAGTGCATAGCGTTGCATTTTCAGAACGGCGAAAGAAACACTAGAAACTCTAGAAATATGTATGTATCTATTGACTAGTAAAGGAACACATCACCTAATACTTACGTGTTGATGTTGCGCCTCAGATCTGCGTACTATTTGCTTTTTTGATGGACGATGTTTGCAAGTGTGAACACAGCCACCTGTTTTCAAGACGACCTTGCTTTCAGCGAGTGCTTAAACTTTGGTTGGGTGGTAGAATCGGGTGGAGACAGCCAAATATTTTTTGTTCAAATATTCCAAGAAAGACTATCGTCGTCTAAGAGAAAGCGTACCATTGTCACGTAAGGCATAGAAAAACAAGGAGGTGGGAAAGAGAAAAGAGAGTAAATATCACGGGTAGGACTAGGATAGAAGGTGAAGTAAAGTTATAGCTCAGTATATTGAGGAGTGGGGAAGAGAAGTGATTGTGGGCAGAAAGAAGGAGGGGAATGTCAGCATCTCCACCGTTTAGTCTTCGCACTAGTGCGTAGGTGCAAAATTTCTTCTGGGGGGAGGGGGAGAATGTTGAAAGAGAAAGAGAGCAAATCTTAGTCTCTCTGTTCCGAAGCTTTTCGCGCAACCCGCCTAACTGTGAACATCAGCCAACTGAGTGGCGCCCGGTTGAGCGGCAATGCGAAATTCTGAAGGTTCTGCCAAACAACGTTGTCTTTACTTTTATACGGTGCACTCAAGCTATTGTTGCCCACTTCTAAACTGCCATAAGGTTACACGTTACCATGTGTAGAGTTAAACACTATTAGCACTGGGAGCTGATCTACAGTTTCTCATTCATGTAACCATATTTTTGGCGTGCACTTTGGTAAGAGAAAATCTAGCCTTTTTTTCCTGACTTTACCATCTCCACAGGTCAATCGCAACGACATGAATACCAGTTCAGAACACACTGTGCCCATAAAAATTCCTATGGTCAATATAAAAAGAAATTACGAGCCCTACCCGTATCGGAACAATGGGGCCGATTTAATATTGGCGTGTGCGTTCCTAGTGTTAAAGGACGTGCTGTAACTTTTAGGGTCCAGCACCTTAAACAATGTCCCTCCATCTATAATCCAACGGTTGGCGTATACAGAACACGTAGCGCAAGTGCATGCGAGCAACCCAAGATAATTTGTGAACAATGAAACGTTAACAAAAGGTTATTAGCCAGAACAAACAAAATAAAAGGCCACAACACCCTAAACATACCGACATTGAACCTGTCATTATTAAAAGCATATGCGGAAAAGAAAAGGCTCACAAGAAGAAAACGTAAGGCCATCAACCAGAACAAAATAGAAGACGACAGCACCGTAAGAGCGGCAAAGTGGCAACGCAAACAAGCTAGCTCAGAGTTGAAGGTGCAAAAAACGCCTGCTGAAGCGTTCTCTACCAAAGGTGGACACTCATTTGCATACGTGACTGAGCAATGTCACGGGTGATTTAAAGTAACACCAAACCATCTGCAGCGCTTCACCCATTTGGCACGATTTGCTTCATCTTCATATAGATGCGTGTATCTTTTCCTTCTTTCGTGCAGGAGTTGGACATTTACCGGATTTCTTGGCAGCGCCACACTTCACGCGCATTACAGTGAATTTTACGCGCGAAACGATAAAATCTATGAAATGGAATACCACATGAGATGATAATCAATGAAATGAAATGAAAGAGACACGCGACCAGTACACCTTTCATAATCGAATTTGTGTACACGCGCGTTTCTATCCACTCGGGCCTTGTACTGTACGTTACTTTCTTGTGCTGGCCTTTGGAACTTGGTGGAACCCCTCACAACGCATTCTGTACAGTCACCTGCACCTGGTTTTCAGCGTACTGTGCCACTGCCACCACCGAGATATAAACTCACGAGAACTTCGCTTAAATCCCGAGCGCGTCACCGTTTATGAAGCGAAGGGGCACTTACGTTCGCCATGACCGTATGAAGAGCGACGAACGCCGGCTCTATCTTGTGGTGGACCACCTTTCGCGAGGCGTGTATCGCAGCGATGGGGCCGTCCGCACACAGGGCGCCGCCTAGACAGTGCTCTCTACGGTAGTTCCAGCGGCACGAGAAGGTGAATAATCCTTGAGGATATTGGGCGAATAAGATGTTCAGCAGGTCCTGGTCTTCAAAACTAATTCTCTCCTCGAACTCCTCGAGCTGACGTGTGATGTGGTCCTCCAGGTCGAAGGCACGCAGGCGCGTTAGGTTCATCATCATCAACCCTGCATTCAGACCTGCGCAGTCGGAAGAGGCACGAAAGAGAAGTATGGGTGATATTTTTCTTCAGATAAGCAGCTACTAACAGACACAATGGGCCACTGTATGAAGTCAACAAGCTCCCTGTTAAGGCGCGTTTAGACTCGAGTGACACGACACTGACGTGGCTCCGACGAAGACACGAGGCACACGCTAACCAGTCGGCTGACGAGTCGCCCACTAACGATGTCGCCAGACCCCATGGTGACACTAGTCCGACGACGACGACGTCGACGACGATGCCTCAAAAGACAGCATTTCATCGTAGTGTAACGTCATGAGTCATGAATGACTGAAAAGACCAGCAAAACACATCCGCAGACCTGTCGTCAGGCGTGTCTTCGGGAAGATCTGCAGCTGAGGGAAAATTCGCCCCATGTCGTTGCTTCTAACGACCACGAAGCGAGCAATCTTGGGGGAGTTAACAATTCCCACTCCGAGGCTTCCGCGGCGTCTGAATAGGCAGTTCGAGCACCCAACGGAAGTCTTTTCTTCACTACCGTATTGTGTATTCCCAACCCCGTCCCTCGTTACCATGGATTATGGCAGTGGCTGCGCCGCGTAGCCGGAAAGGGACAATGGCAGAGTAGGAGCATGGCTGAAATGAGGTGAAGGTTTGCAAGTTTAGTCGGTGTCGCTTCGTGTGCCTCCAATGTGACTACAGAATTGGCCAACGAAAAACTGTGAGCACGAAGAGGTGTGGTCGGAGTCTTTGAGAGACCACCAGGAGACTTTTTGTGTCTTTGCAGTGTACATAGGCCGACAACAAGACAAAAAACACTCCCAAAGACAGCCTGCAGACCAAAATTGGCGGCGTGTCTTTCTAGTGTAAACGCGCCTTTACGATACACCCGTAGCAACGTCCAATGGTTACTGAGACATGAATGCGTTGGCTTAGCAACGGGCTTGATCGGGAATGGAACTGTTGAGACGTGTTTGTTACAGGCCTTGAACCACGACAAGTAATTCGGTAACATTGCATCGTTTGCGGCTTGATGCGGCATAGAGGCGCAAATAGCCTTGTTTTGAAGCTCCCTAATGTCCCTTTCGGCGAACCTCATATACATAGTAATGCGATGATACTGCAGCGTGAAAATTGCAAAGGTGTTGAGTTCCTAGATCAAGAACCGCATTTAAAAAAAAACAAAAAGATGAATAGGAAGGCTGAGATATCAAAGTTCCCTTGCATAAGTTTCAGAGCACGCGCTTGCTCTTTCGGGCTTCTCTTCCGTAACGCTGTTTGGAGAGAGCGTTGCTTCAGCCTCGTTGATAAGTCGTGTTAAGTCAGCATTTTCGGCTTCATGCTTCAGCTTGAGACCTTCCACGTTCCGTCTCCATGATCAGCAGCTCTATGTCGGCAGTTCTAAACACGAAGGCGAATAATTACTTTGGCGCCATCATTGTGGTTCACTGTTTCCATGGGTTTCGGCACCATTTGAAGAAAATCGAGCCTCCTGATCAGTAGAAAATTGGCTTTATTTAAATTAGATCATCGCCCGATTCCATTGGTTGTTACTGCGGCGCGTGAATTGAACGAAAACGATCTGTCTTCTTCATTGATCTTTTTCCAGCACATGGCTATACCGTTTTTTGCAACCTTTGAGCTCTTCGACGAAAAATTTAAGAGCGGTTTTCAAGATGTTGGAAAATACTGTCACCAAACGTGGTTCTTTAGAAATATTAAGGGAATTTTCAGTATTGCGTTACACTATTTTGTGGCAATTATTTGGCAAAATTGAGCTCCCCTTCATTTTTTCATTTTTTTCGCTCACTGTAATCATTATCGCTCACTGTAATCACTACAAGTAATCATTCGCACGAAAAATACTTTATCAACATCAGGCTCCTTTCTAACAGTTGTCAATCTTGTAAAGGTATGATGATGATGACATAGGAGGCTTTATGGCGCAAAGATTAGTGATGGCCAAAGAGCGCCAGGTCATGATATGGGATGAGGACAATGATGATATTTGGTGGCTGTATAAGGACCAAAAATCATTCGCACTAAAGGTGCATAAAATCGCAGAATTAAGATAATGAGGGGCATCAAATGTATTGGGTGGACTAGGATAAAACATCAACATGTACACAGTGTGCTTGAAAAGTTGTCGTCGTACACAGCACTACTACCTCTCAAGAAACCTTGCGCCCAAGGGACTGGAGGGCAGTGCATAAACAGATAATGTCGTAGCAGCATTTTCTTGAAGAGGATGTGCTACGAATCCTAAGTCCAAATATTGTTCAATGTGCGGGACTCTTTAAGTAAGCTTTAAACAGACTGATGATCAAAGCATTCGTGGTTACCTAAAAACATTCGCTGGATGAAGGGAGATCTGCTCACGGTAGCGTTTAGAGAAATACTTTCTCCTTGGACGTTCCGATTCTGCTCACATTATTAGGACATGAACAGTGTCACTACACACACTACAGGTCCGAGGATCACCGCCAATTGAAATATGGTTGTGGGTGCCGTAAGTTTGTCCTATTCTCAGTCTCTCTAGTAGGACCACATTTTGTCTTGATCTCGTGGTAGGGAGCCAATACCCTAGATGCGGATTTATGAGGTGAAGCTTATTGCTAGACTCGCCGCCTCACAGACGCTGGCAGTACATCCGTAGTCTCTAACGTATGAAAGGTTTAACATCAAGAAAATAGACAGGTATAGATTAGTATCCAGCTTTTGTATCGACGGAGGTGGCAAGCTCGTCTGCCAGCACACTGCCTTCAATGTTACGGTGCCCTGGTACACAGCATAATACGACATGTAGCTTCGAAGCACAAGCAGCGCACAGGAGTGTGTAGAGTGACACAAGCACTGGGTTTTGTGCTTAAGTAATTTTATTGTTGTTAAAACGCTCAGAGAGCCTGTGTATGTAAGTTATGTTCGTATCCTTGTCTCTTTGATATGCTTAACACCGGATTACATGGCGTAAACCTATGCTGTGAATATGCATGTTTTCGGAAGCAGCGTGCCAGAATCACAAAAAGAGGAACCGGCTGCTGCGAAAGATACAACGGCATAGGTCTTCGATGCATCCGTAAAAAATTCTGTGAAGGAGTGTTTGTGCCAAAGTTCTAAAAAGTCTAGAACGTGAACACAGAATATGTGCACCGAGGGCTTGTTTTGTAACATCGACAAAACAAACGTCACAGCCGATAACCAGCCAGTATCATGGCGGGAGCTGTTTTTCAGGAGCTAGAATTTGATGTTCAAGTAAAGGAACATCTGCTTCGTCAGCCAGTTCTCTTACTCGGAGTGAGAAGGGCCCTCTCACTGCCGGGCGGTTTTGGAAGGGTTGAGAGCTGGACACATCATTTATTGTAGAATATGCAGGATGTTCATTCTTTTCATTTACTTTTAGAAAATATACGAATTATAAGTACGATCTCTGTAAGTGTAGTGACCACTCGTTTGATTCAACATTAGACTTTCTACAGGGCTTGTCCTAAAGGCACCTGTGGAAAGCCATATACCTATGGTGGGCAGGGTGCAACATCGCTAAAGCGCTTGGTGTGGCAGACTGATAGACTACAGCCTCATTGTCCATACGTGTGCGTAATAAGCTTTTGTGTAGGTTCAAGAGACATTTCCTCTCACTGCCCCATGTTGTGCGTGAGAGTACTCTCAGAATGGTCATTGTTTTCAGACACTTGCTTTTGAGGTACTTGATGTGCTCTATAATTGTGAGCTTTGCGTCTAAAATAATCCATAAAAATTAATGCTCTGGTTTGACAGGTAGACGTTGACCTTTGGTAGGAATGGTTGGATCGGGGTGCAGGAATCTCTTGAAAAACGTAAGCCCGTGTTTTCTTGTGGGTTCAGTGTGAATGCACTTTCTTTGCCCAGTTGAAGACTTTGTTAGAAACGAGTTAAAACTGGCGCTCACAGATCGGCAGGGACCAGGATTTAATCCCCATCTGTGCGTTATCAACATAGTTTTAGTAAAATATATTGCGTGGTATGCACCGGCGTAAGAAATTCATTTCTACAATAAAAAGAGTACGGCTGAGCACTTCACCTTGTGGAACTCCGGTTTATTGCACAAACATTCTTCATCGAAAAATTGCTCACTCGAACATGGAAAGTGCGATTGAACACGTAACTTTCTATCACACCTAATATGTTAGCACGATACCCAAGTGTGAGAAGTCTTTAAGTATTCGGAACAGCCTTGTAATGTTGAAAGCCTTTTTGCATGTCAAGGAATACAGACAAAAAGAATTGCTTAGGAACATAAGCTACACTTATTTGCGTCTCGATGCGAGGATCAGTTGTGGATCGAAACTTCGTGAACCCACACTGATAGGGGTCGAGCAGTTTTTTCGACTGAAGTAAATGTAACCATCGGTAATTTATCAATTTTTCCGAAGACTTTGCACATGCAGCTTGTTAGTGCCGCAAGACGATAGCACGAAACTGAAGATGAATCCTTCCCCTGTTGGATGACAAAAATTATAAACGCCTCTTTCGACGCAGAGGGGATCTCGTCAGAACGTTATACAGCGTTTTACAAAGACGGGAGCGTTTCAGGGGCAAGTGTTTCAACATTTCATGTTACTTTGTCACAACCTGGGGCCGATAGGTTTCATGAGTTTAGTGCTGCCTGCAGCTCAGCCAAGGACAACGGTTGGTTGTAGACCTTGTTATTTTTTTTCACACTTTCATTCCCGTTCATGTTCGTCTATCATTGCCTTACACCGTTTGAATGCTTGAAAATAGTTTGACGAGCTGGAGCACATGCTCAAAATGTGCGCCAAGCAAACTTGCTTGGTCTTGTAAGCTGTTGCCTGCTTCGTTTATTAATTAAAGTGAATACGTTTCTGGCCTCTTCAAACTTCTCTAGAGACTAGGACTCTTCAAACTCCTAGTTTTTACTTATCGGATAACTATGCCACAATTTGAACGAATATTCGTTGGTGTCATGTTTATAGGGCATCAGGGTTGAAAACGTTTGACTAATTAAAGTTTACTTGCACGATAAGTGACTAGTTTTCTTCTTTAAAGTGTTTTGCGCGCTTATAATGCAAAGTGTGTATCACATGGCCTATTTAAATAGTATGGGTTCAATGCATCGGGATGCCTCGCCAGTTAGCAATGTTTTTCAAAAATTTCTAATGGTTTACCAGATTTAGTTGTAAAGAGATATAACTGCATTGTCGCGCCTACAAGGAGCGAATTATATCCTGTTCAAGTCATGATCAACACGCCACCTTCAATAATAATACGACGCCAGTGGCCTACGCTGTTCAAAGTTACTGTGTGCTCGCCACTGCTGTTTCGCAAACCTGCCTGAGATTACATATAACCGCTGCACCGGCTGTGTGTATTTGTAATATATAAGTTGACATGTTTACGAACAGCCTTGCTTACCTAAAGGTTGTACGTACGGGTGGAACACTTTTCCTTTTTAAGTAGTAGTTGTTTTCTAAGTTTTCGGTTTCAGGTGCCATGCCAGCCATCTGGTATTCATTCATGGCATAAAACATTCTCCAAAAATCTTCGATAGGATGGAGAAATATAACGTCCGTGTCGGCGTAGAGGACGGCATCCACATCAGGAAGCGTGTTCTGCGAAAATAAAGGTTATGTAGCCTGTCGAAATACGGCTTCAGAATAGTTTTCGGTGTTTCAGTCGGTTTGCTTGCTTAACTGCGCTTTTTTTGGAACGTGATCGCTCCGAAGAATTGTACAAATTTACACCAGCTCAGACAAGAAAAGTGGTGGCGCGATAAATGTAGCCATGTGTCTGATACAATCTGCGGTGGGCACATACCGGTAAAAAAAGCCTCTGAGTAGAGCACGGCCTGAACAATAGCTGCCAGTTGTGGCCGTTTTCTTTGGGAAACCACAAAGGTACCACGTCACAGCTGACACGCTTCCTGACGTTTTCCGGCCAGGAGGAGTACTTGAAGGAAGAAGGGTGTGTCAGGCCATGAAAGAAGAAAAAAAGCAAGATCACATGAAAACATGATAAACAAATACTCTCAGCGAAGAGCTCTTTTTTACCACACGCAAACTTCGAAAATTCAATTTAATACCCCTCCGCCTTTGCTCTACAGGCAGTCGCTAGTCGGGTGAGAATTCGCCTTTTTTTTCAATTTGCTGCGCTGCCCTCTACTATATTGCGAAAACGAATGCCTCCGAGAGGATGGGGCGATGTGCGATCCTCGCGCAAGAGAAAAGGCTCATGCGCTGGGTCATCGTGAAAAAGGCAGATTACTGTCAAACGCACCCTTGCTTCTACATTACGACGTTAGATACTAGTGAGGTGACTGAAGCGGAGCGTACAAGTGCGCACTTGACGTCAACTAACACCGCCATGTGAGCGCACGGGAAAAGGCATGCTACGCGAGGGCCCGACGAGTGTCGTCATCCTTTTCCTCCAAAGAGACAAAGGGTTTTGTGCACTACTGCAGGGTAGTCTTGTACGTACATGTACAAACACCCCACTTTACATATTCCTTGAAATATTTGAAGCAAACACAGACACATGGTCTGAAGAAACATTTAATTAATCGTAAGTAATTATCACATGGAGCAATTGTGTATCCTGCTTCCTAGCTCAGCTCTTGAATACTACGTACCCACTAAACGTCACCTTTTTATGTTAACTAAGGATGGACATACAAGCACATTTTTGTCGTTTCCGAGGATAAATGGCGATTTGATTGATTGATATGTGGGATTTAACGTCCCGAAATCACCAACAAAAGGCGATTTTAATTAGGTTGTAATTACCTATGAGCAGGGCCAGCTAAGGTGTTTCTTAAAATATTTCCAATTTACATATCCTATACAACTAATACATAGATTCACACATTTTCTTTATGAGGGTCCTTTAATTTATGAAACCTTTAGTGGACGATGGCTGCCCGGCCGGTGCTCTCGCTCCCAAATTACACGCTTGGCTGAGCGGGCGTACGTCGCCAACGCTCGCCATCTTGGAAGAAACCTGCGATGGGTAAAACACGTAGGAGAGAGGTGATGGCTCTAACTTTGGCGCGTCTGTGCCGTCTTTACGGTACGCAGAATGATGCCAAAGGCACTTCGACCTGTTGTTTTAAATTTGTCTTGTTTACGTTTCACTCAATCGTTTGAGATTTTACAGGCGCAATTCTTACTGAAACGTTTGTACGTGAAGCCCGTTCGTTTGACTGCAAAACATGTCGACGGGTTCTAATCTTGAAATGAATATTGCATTGCTGATCTCGTGCAAGGTGCGGACTACCGTTTCTGAGTGTGTACCGTTTTATCGTGGGCTGAAAAAACAGTGTTTTTGTAAGTGTGCCAATTATTTGAAATTTATCACACTGTATGGCAGGTATAAAATGGCAGCTGAAAGCACAGGACCAAGTTGAACATGGGAGAGGCTTTTGTCCCGCAGTCGACGTAGTCATGATGATGATGATGACAACGATGACGACGATGAGGATGATGATCATGATCATGATGATGTTGTTGATAATGATGATCACACTATATGGAAATGATGCACCGAGAATAGAGTTATGCCGGCCTGTTTTGCCACAAATCTCTCGAATGGTTTAGCAGTTACGCATTTAAGCTTGGAACGCCCGCCATGATTCAGATAACACGTGGTTCTTTGCCGGGACGATTTCGAAGCACAACAATTGAACCAACAAGATAAATCAAGTCCCGGGGAAAGATTATGTATTACAAATGAATTTTGAGTTATTAGCTACATATGGCGTATTTGACGTTATGTAGAGAAGAATACGCTAACACAATTTAGAGAACAATAAAATTTGATTGAGGCCTAGTGAGTAATACAATTATTCCTCTTAACCGGCTGAAACCAGGTTAGTACGTGTGCACTGCTTCGCTCGAGTGAAATGAGGAGAAAAATTGCTGCAGACCCACGAATTCAGATGATGATGCGAAGCTAAGTCCTAAGGTCCATAATGTCTACGTTAATGTCACCGAGTAGTGTAATAAAGGACGGACAGATGCATGGACGGTCGGACGGATAGTCAGATGGACAGATGGACGCACGTGCGCACGGATGGATGGATGCATGGATGGACGGATGCACGCATGGGTGGACAGGTGCACGGATGATCAGAGTACTGTGTCTTTTTAAACCATATGCGCACTGCGTACGCTCTAGACACGCTACTACGCACTAATTTTTGCGCCTGCGCTTCGACGAGAGACGACAGCGATCCTCGATGACAACGGTCGGCCATTGTAAGCGCCTAAGGAGCTTCGCTCCTCAGATTCTTCAAAAGCACTGCTTCCCTCAAAACTACATTACCGAGAGTTGCTCTGTGCAATGTTTCACGAGATAAGTTTTTGAAAAAAAATTGCATCTCTAGAAGGCTTTGTCAAATGTTTACAGACTTACCTCTTTTCGCATTTTTTTCTCGTTCAGCTTATCTGCGATGATTATAAGGCGAAGCCTTGTGCTGGAGTAGGCTACGGCCGACTTCACAGCAACGATCCCAAGATTAAAATCATCCTCGCACATGACGTAGACTAGGGTCATTGTATTGTCCCTGCGAAACCAACATGACGTCAGACGCGATGTTATGCTTCGTCTCAAGGGAAGTAGTCAGATATGTGAGACTAGTGCGTACCTTAACGGGATCTAGTAAACGAAGAAATAATGTAGCATGGACTAACATCGGTATGCAAAATTTTTTTCAAACGAAGTGTTTAACGTTTTTTTTCAACACTGAAAATGTGGGGCGTGTTATATCGCTCTTCGATAGAATATTAGGCTTAGTAGATTGACACACGTGTGGCTCTATGTACTGCAACACAGTGTACGCTTCACGTAATGAAACCATATAAAGGTAGTGTTGCTGACCTTGGTTGAAAAAAAATCGCAGCATATTTACGGAGTGAATGACGATGAGTGGGACAAAGTGTCTGTCCGCCCGGACGGACGCACAGAGGTACGGACTCAGGGGCGTATGGACGGATGCATGGACGGACAGAAGCACGGACATACAGACAGACAGACTGACGCACCGACGCACTCACGGACGAACGGACGGACGCACGCACGGATGAATGGATGGGCATAAGCACGAACGCTTGGACCGACGGACGGATGGACACACGCATGGACGGACAGACGGAAGCATGGATGAATGGATGGATGGATAGGTGGACGGATGAATGGACACACGGACGGACGGATGGACGCTTCGCCCCACTCATCATCATTCACTGCGTGAATATGCTGTGAAAACTACTACCACCATATCTAGTCATATTATTCCCAAGGACATATAGACCCAACGTCATGTATTGAGCAACTCATAAACTAGAGGTGGCTACATATATACTACTGCGACTACCGAGGAGAGAATGACCCACGGCCTGAGGAGCTTCACCCCTAAAAGAAGGGAAACTAGAGTGACACCATCTTTTTACTTGAGAAGGCTTCCTTTGAAAGAAACATGAGTGTAGCGATTGTGGTATTTCGTGGTGCTTATTCGAGAACAAAGGTGCAATAGTAAGCAAAAAAAAATCGGTTCTAGTGGGAGTCATTCCATTATGAGGAGACAAAATACTGGCGAAATAATCACCATCTCCCAACGCTGATAAAGAATCATCTATACGGTGTTTGGTATGTTTCCGGCTCACGGTGAACGCGCTCTTCATATTGCCACGTACGTATCGCCAGCGTTCTGAAACATGTGAGTGTGCGCCTGACGAAGAGAATGAAGATCTCTGTCCGCTCGGCCTCTGAGCTGAACAGGTCTGCGATGCAAACGCTATGGAAAATACACCGTTTCCATAGGCTACAACCTATGGTCTACCGACTAGAGATTCACGTAACAATATGAATGAAGGCATACTGTGAAATATAGAAATAGAGATGTGGCGTTGGGTGTCTGCCTAGGCGCATACACGCCTAGAGGAGGCATGCTATCCGAGAGAGAAAGAGAGAATGAACTTTTATTTGAGCAAACGCATTGCGCGCCGAAGGTGGGCGGCCTCCTTATTCCAGGTAACCACGGGCCTTCGCCATCTGCCGCACCCGTTGATTCATGCTGCGCTGATTCTTCAGGCCCGGGCGTGATAACTTGGCCTTCCACCGCTCTTCGGTTAGTGTAGATGCTCCAGTGCTTTGTCTGCATCCCTGTGATGGTTAAACGAACGTTCGTCACTATGTTTGTTGATAGCGGACGAGAAAGCATTAACATGAACTTTTTATTTCATGGCATGGGTGGAACGGCTGACGACGCACGGATACGCTACCGTGTGCAGCGCCGTTTAGTCAGACGTCGCGGCCAGCAGTCAGGGTCGCAACTCCTGAGGTTCAGGGTCAGGCCCCGGCTCACGAGGACCACGCCCGGTAGGCCTCGCCATGAACCTGCTCCCGGCCACTGCACCCAGGCAGAAGCCGTTCAGCAGGCCCCGTCCTTGCACCTTGTACCGGCCGGCGGACTCGACCCCGAGGGAACACGCCGGAGCTCGACCTGGCCGACACGTACGGGTCCCACGTCCGGCTCAGGAACGCTCCCAGTAACACGTCCTCTCGAGCGGCGCACTGCTTCGTCTGCCTTCGTGGCCTCCACGCTCGAGCTCGCTTTTCGCACGTTCCTTCTTCTTCTCCTCTTCTTTTTCCTTTCTTGTTATCGCCTTCGTGCCACCTGCCCTCCGCTCGTCTTGTTTAGTTTCGGTTTGGCGTTCCTCGGCGCTTGCAAGTCCTTTTAGCCACAAATCGTACCTAAACACAGCACTTTTGTGTCCATTCCTTACAAATATCCCCCTGCTCAAGAAAGTTGTTTAGGGGGAAAACAACTTTTCACAAGCACGCGAGGTGGAGTACCCAAAAGCGAAAACATAGCAAAAAAAACATTATTTACAGAAGTTCATTCTGTTAGGGAAAGGGTGAATTGACATGAAAAGAACTTGTGCTACCACTAAACGCTAACCAGCGGAGAAGTCAAATGCGGCTGAGGTAGTCGGCACCTACGTTGTCGGAGCCCTTAATGTACTCAACCACAAAGTCACACTCAGTAAGCAATAGGCTCCCTTTCGTGGTATTTCTTGAGAAGGTTAATGTGAAAAAGACTTCTCCGTGTTCCGAGATCTATCTCGTAGTCATAGTCACTGCGTTTTTCAAGCACTGTGAACGGTCCCTTCCATGTCAAGATCAATTTATTCTTATCTGATGGTAGCAACAGCAATACTTTGTCTCCGGGTGATAGTTGTCGAACTCTTGCTTTCCTATCGTAATATTTCTTCCGTGTCGTTTTCGCCTTCAGGAGTTCTTCGTGTGCTACCTTGCAGGTGTCTTGCAGTCGCTCCTGGAGATCTATAACATACTCGTATGTTGTTTTCATTTCAGGATCGATGTTGGCCCCTGTCCACAGTTCCTTAAGGATCGACATTGGCCCGCGTACAAATCTGCCGTAGAGGAGATCGAACGGCGCGAATCCAAGGCTCGTCTGGGGAACTTCACGGTATGCAAAGAGCAGGGGAGCCAAGTATCTGTCCCAATGTTGCGGCCGTTCTTGACACATGCGGCGAACCATTTGTTTGAAAGTGCCATTAAATCTCTCCACAAGTCCGTTGGCCATGGGGTGATAAGGCGTTGTGGGCAGCTGACGAAATGAAAGTAGCCGACCGAGTTCTTGCATGAGACTCGAGGTGAACGACTTTCCATGGTCGCTCACTATCTCACGGGGCACTCCAACGCGGGAGAACATCTCTACTAGTGCTTCCGCTATGCGCTCTGTCTCGATGCTCGGTAGTGCCACCGCATCCGGGTAACGCGTAGCGAAGTCTACCATCGTTAAGACATACTTGTTGCCCTTGGATGACGTTGGTGACAGCGGGCCAATAATATCGATGGCGACCCGCTGAAAAGGTGTGTCTATGATAGGCATATTTCCCAATGGAACTCGTCCGACGAGGTGTTTAGGCACGGTCCTCTGACATACGTCGCACGACTTCACGAACCGTATCACATCAGCCCGTACACCCTGCCAATAAAACTCTGTAAGGACACGGTCTGTTGTCCTTCTTTGCCCTTGGTGACCAGACAGAAGGCCTTCATGAGCCATGTTCATTACGGTGTTCCGAAGATCCTTGGGTACCACAAGTTGCTCCAAGTCTCGCCTTTCTGCCGTGCGGTGGCGCCGGAAAAGAATGTCGCGTACCAGCACAAACTCAGTGACTGCTGGCTTCTTAGATATGATCTTTCCCAATGCGGTGAAGCAGGTTTCCAGCGTGGGATCTGCGTGCTGTAAATTCTTTAGCGCTTCCCGGCTGATATCCAGGGGTTGGATCCGAGGAACAATCAGTTCACTGGGCTTTTTCCTTTCTTTTCCTGCAGCCGCCGACATGTCATCTTGTCGTCTTCTATCTGATGAGGTTGCATCTTCAGGTTCTTCTTGAGTGCATACTGGATCACGGTGAATCTGTGCTAGTTTTGGACGTCCTGCTGGCTGCTTCGGGGCTGGTCGGGCAGCTGACAGTACACCCGCAATGTTGCCAAGCACGACTTCATACAATGAATTCTCCATACAAACAGCAAGCACATGACCTCTGAAAAACGGAGAATCTATGTACACCTCTGCTTCTGGTAAGACTTTTGCAGATCGGTCCAATAAGCGAACGGTACGGGTGTTGCCAGTCAAGTTGCAGTCAGGAACTAGCGATCGTTTCACCACTACTGTATTGCAACCGGTATCCCGCAATACGGTAACCCGCTTCCCTTCGAGATAGCCCTTTACAGTTGGCATTTGTTTTGACCCGTTGTCGCAAGTTGCGTTGCTTTGGGTCCCATCACACATGTCATGACAATGTTTCTCATCCTGATTGTCAGGCGCATCTTCCATTGATTTCTCATGCTGCGCTTTCTGGTATCCCAAGACGGAACATGATGCCTCCCTACGTTTTCCCGAGCTTAAGGGACAACTATCGGATCTGTGCCCTGACTTCTTACAGATCCAGCACGACGTCGACTTGGGCGCTCGAGACTTTGTCCAGCAATCGGAAGCTCGATGACCCGGCTTGTTGCACAGAAAACAAAGCGGTTTTCCTTTGCTTTCGCTGACAGTGTCAACTTTAGCTGTAGCCATCGGTTTTCCTTTTTCGTCTTTTCCTCTAGCGAGATTCACAATTCCCTGAGCTTCCAAATATTGATCAGCCGTCGTTGCCAACGTGTCCAGGTTATGTCATCCTCGCTCCTTCAGGAAGACAGCCAACTTCTTGTCGCACCGCCTGAGGAATTGCTCGGACACCATCTTGTCTCGCAGTGCATCATATGTTTTGGGAGTCTTCGCCAGCTCCTGCCAATGGTCAAAGTATCCACAGAGACGTCCCGCGAACTGTCGACCTGTCTCAGTATTCTCGGGCCGGGCATCCCTAAACTTCGTGCGGTATCCCTCTTCTGTATAACGGAACCGCTGGAGGAGCGTCTGCTTGAGCTTTGCGTAGTCCGTAGAGTCTTCTGCAGACATCCGTCCTACCACGGTCAAGGCTTCTCCCGTTAGACACAAGCTCAGTGACAGGGCCCACTTGTCGGTTGGCCAGCCTTGGCTCATGGCAACCCTCTCAAATCTCTGGATGTACGCATCCAGTTCGTCCCTACTCTCATTGTAGGGCGGAATCATTTTGTGTGGGCTGCGAAAACTCTGACCACCACCCATACTATCGTCCGCAGAACTCGTGCTCGGCCGCTGCGCTTCTGCGACACGACGTCGCTCCTCGAGCAGGAGCCTTTCAGCCTCCATGCGAGCTATTTCACGCTCATGCTCCACCTGTGCTGCTAGACGTGCCTCCTCTCGATCTTTCGCTATCTGGTTCCTCATTTCTTTTTTTCTCAGTGCTCACCCATGCCAGCAAAGCTTCTCCACTCAGTTCCATCTCCTTCCCTAGCTCAACTAGCTTTCTCTTGTCGTCCATTCTCGTCCGCCACACACAAACAACGTGAGGCTCTCAGAGGTAATGCGAGAGCTTGATCCTGGCAGGCTCGCCATTTATTGTGATGGTTAAACGAACGTTCGTCACTATGTTTGTTGATAGCGGACGAGAAAGCATTAACATGAACTTTTTATTTCATGGCATGGGTGGAACGGCTGACGACGCACGGATACGCTACCGTGTGCAGCGCCGTTTAGTCAGACGTCGCGGCCAGCAGTCAGGGTCGCAACTCCTGAGGTTCAGGGTCAGGCCCCGGCTCACGAGGACCACGCCCGGTAGGCCTCGCCACGAACCTGCTCCCGGCCACTGCACCCAGGCAGGAGCCGTTCAGCAGGCCCCGTCCTTGCACCTTGTACCGGCCGGCGGACTCGACCCCGAGCGAACACGCCGGAGCTCGACCTGGCCGACACGTACGGGTCCCACGTCCGGCTCAGGAACGCTCCCAGTAACACGTCCTCTCGAGCGGCGCACTGCTTCGTCTGTCTTCGTGGCCTCCACGCTCGAGCTCGCTTTTCGCACGTTCCTTCTTCTTCTCCTCTTCTTTTTCCTTTCTTGTTATCGCCTTCGTGCCACCTGCCCTCCGCTCGTCTTGTTTAGTTTCGGTTTGGCGTTCCTCGGCGCTTGCAAGTCCTTTTAGCCACAAATCGTACCTAAACACAGCACTTTTGTGTTCATTCCTTACAATCCCCATACCATATGGAATGGTGTTTCTGAGACATCGTAGTGCTTGCAGTTGTACGAGTACTCGGTTGGCGAGATGCGGTGAAGCAGCGTATCATGAACGTAGGTGTTAGCTTGCAGCTTCCTTATGGCGAATTCCATTCAGATAACAAGAGTAAAGAGGCAGGGCAGTGAGGAGTGGGGGGCAGAGCATTGAGAGCCGGGCCCCTCAACCTGCCACTGGAATGCGGCGCACTCCCAGAGGGCAGGTGAATGAAAAGGGTGATGAGGGGGGGACCGTGTGACTGAAACATTCCAAGCCCGGCATACTCTTTGTGGGGAAGCCGCAAAATACACGTGAAATCAGTCAGCCACGTGTTCATCATCCTAATACCCGGTATGTTTGTGCAATGACCCATTCGGCAGACGTCCAGCTGTCATCGTAGCCACCCGGGCAAAACAGCGGTGTCAAATACACGTCATTCCTACCATTGCCGCCGCGCGGGCCGGCTGAAGAAAAATTCGGAAACTGTGACGTTCAAGGGCCACGTGACTCGTCGTACTGCGCCTACTCCACTTTTCAGGCGAGAACACTACAAACTGCTTCTGGCTGCTCTCGGCACAGCAAAAGCACTCTCGCTCTACCAAAGGTTCACCGTGATTCTGCACCTGTTCAACCACTGAGACACGCCGGCTCTGAAGAGAGCACTTTAAGCGTGCTTTCGACAGCTTCTGCTATCTGAATGGAATTCGCCATTATAGTAGGATAGAAAGGTGCGCTAGTTCGTAATTCTTGATGGTTCAGTGAACTGGGAGCGCGGGGGTAAACACAGACACAAGGCAAAGAGGAGGCACACAGCATGAGCGCTCAACTAACAACTGGTTTATTCTCACGTTTGAAAGACATATAAGTACACAAGGGTGCGCATGTCAACAGAAATGAAATGATAGTGTGAGCAGCAAGCGTTGCGTTCATTCGAAGCACTTGTCTTCGAATATCAATATAGTTAAACTCACAGTCAAGTAGTGATAATGACGGATGGCTAATTCAATGATTCCTATTTATAGAAATGTGATATGCTTCGGAAATATCACGCGTGGTTTGAAGCGGATGCCGAAAAAGTACACTTGTGTTTTTTTTTTTTTCAAACAACGGTTGACACTGGCAGGAATCGCAATGTGAAGCTAATACGGAAAAAGGAGTATTTTTCAAGGAACTCAAATTCTCCATGAGGTGTATGTTCAAACATCGCCCGGTCTGGCCGATGTACATGCGACCGCACTTTAGCCGGTATGCTATACATCACTCCTAAAAAACACTTAACAAATTGTTTTGCATGTTTCTGGAAACATTCTCTGCTTTTTGACGTGCCCTGCGTCCTCCTATGCACCATGGCGCAAATACGGCCTAATTTAATGGGTGCAGAAAAAACAACGCGCACACAAAGCCGGTTCCCCACACTTTTCAGTCCAAGCGCCAATTTATGAATGTAAGGGATGACGGCCACGTGTTTGTTTCCTTTATTGCAGCCTGCAGAAACACACGCACGTTTATCACCGTTTCTCACCATCCGCAGAAGTCTCTTACACACCGATGCGATTAGATACGGCGGGTACCCAGCCTCGAATAACCGTCCTAGCTGCGCTAAGAAACCATAGTGCACCATGTGGATACAGCTTTTTTCGAGCGCTGAATGAAGGCATGACAGAACGATTCCTCGTTTTGTTTATAAGCTTGGAATGGCCAGATGAGTAATTTAAAACAGGTTTCACGGATCGAGGGTTATATTGCCAGCAAATGTGATTGCCTCCAAATAATAGAGAAAGGTCTAGAAATTGCAATTTATGATTACTCGGAACCTCCGAGGTAAACCGGAGGCCCATGCCCTCCGTCTTGAAGCATGCCAAAATAGCGTTATAGTTCACTGCAGAACATTTCTTTACAAAAATCAGATAATCATCAACGTATCTGAAGATTTTGATGCCAGACGGTAGTTTATTGCTTAGGGCGGTGTCCACCTTTCCTAGGAAAATGTTGCTTAATGCAGGAGCCACACTGGAACCTATACACACACGCCGATCTGCATGTACAGATTTCCAAGCCATACGATGAAGGTCGACTTTAGGTAAAACGTCAAAATTTCTAAAAAGACTCAGTTGACACTCCTGTACGATTCCTGAATGATAGTTCGTCATTGTCTTCCACAATGCACTGCTCAACGCAGTTTAGCAACCGATCTTGCGGCAAAGAATAATATAGGTAGACTACACCAACACTAAACGCTGTTACATCTGAAAACTCACTGGCGTTTAAGTATTCAACCAAAACATCCTAGTTTTTAACGTAGAAAGGCTCGTTCACGTGCAAAACAGATAAATGCTTCTGCAGATATTTCGCCACAGCCAGCTGCCACAAGTCCCACTCCGAGATAATCGCGCGTAACGGCATTTCTGGTTTGTGCGTCTTTATGGAAAAGAACATTTCCAACTCTGCAGATTTCGCCTTTGCCACAGAAGAGCCGAGCTTTTCCATGTTCACTCTATTTAACAGCGAGATCGCTCTGGCTTTTACGGCAATGCTTTTTACAGAAACATGTTTGAAATTTCGTTCCAATGCTTCCTCGGCCTTGTTAAGAAAATCTTGTTCACTAATAACGACGAAGAACCCTTCCTTGTCAGAAACAAGTACCCTTAGCTGTCTTTTCAGGCAAAAGTCTACGACAGGTTCCAAATGCAAAGTTCTACTAGACTTAATAGCATTCCTCGAAACAACATGAACATTTTTCGTTACACACCTATGTCGTTCTTCCTCCTTGGCTAGCTTGGAGACAGCCCTTGCTGTAGTAATTTTTTCTTCTGGTCACAGGTTTGGTTCCACGGCGAACTTCGGGCCTTTTTGCAGAACGTGCTGAATTTTTTCCGGCAGGTTGACACCACTCAGGTTCGTAAAACGCCCCCCCCCATGTGAACCTTGTTTTTTTCTTGACGGGAAGTTGTGGCCTGATGCGGTTCCACAAGGTTTCAGTCACATTCCTCACTGTCTTGCACCACTCGACATAGGTACCGCAGTTTCTGAGATGATCGTTCTGGTCACAAATGACCCGTAGCCAGTCCTTATAACACCGGACTTGTCTATACCATTCGGAGCGGAGAATTCGGCATATCCTCTTAGTATGACCAAAAGATGGGTTCATCCATCAAAAAGCACCTGTACATCGGTGGTACAAGTTCCTTGACGAAGATGCCACGATGCTACTCTTGCGCGACATGTTGAGACAGCTATCCATGATGACAAAATAGCGGGGTCTTGAAGAGAGGAATTAAAGCAGTTAAAAGAGCCCTGTGTAATAGAAATACATTGCAATAGGATGGAAAGGTGGGCTAGTTGGTAATTCATGATGATTCAGTGGCGATGTGGGCTTGTTGGTGATGCATTTGAAAGACATTTATGTAGCGCGAGACGAAAAAACGGACACGGGAAGGAATAGACTGAGAGCACAGAGCGCTACTAGCAACAACATGGGGAAAGGGTGTTGTGCACAAAAAGGCATACACACAAATTTTTTGAGTGCATTTCGTTCGTTATTTATCTATTCTGTTCACATGTGGGAAAAAATATGTCGGCCAAACCAGTAAGTGTATGAATGAGCGATTGAGAGAACACAATTACAAGGAGGATAAATTGCCGCCATAGGTTTTCTCGCTCTTCACATTCACGAGAGTGGGTGCTGGCCTTTGTTCCAGAGCACAATCCTTGTTGGTCGGCATAAGGATGAGATGACTCGATTGATCACAGAATCCGAACTTATTTATGCTCTTGGAGATATATGTATCAGCAAGCCTTTCATTGCTTTGTCACCCAAGGAACTGGGGTTTCTGCGTACGCAGTGACACGTGATTTTATCTGTGATATCTTTTGTCCTATTTATCGTTTTTTCTTGTAGGTAGATGACATTGTCGTGCATTTATCTGAATAAACGTGCTTATCTGCTTGCTCGCCTGACGATATGGCTTAAAAGTGCTTGGAGGTCGCAAAACAAACATGTTGTTGCCAGTAGCGCTCTGTCCTCTCAGTCTATTGCTTCCTGTGTCCGTTTTTTCGCCTCGCGCTACATAAATTTCTTTCAACTGTTACCCGAATTCGCTTCGAAATAAAGACAACCTCGTTTTAGGCAGCTTTCGCAGTGTGTAGCGAAAGCAGCAAACTGCCAAAGAGGAATTCATGAAGATGAATTCACTCACTTCACTTGTCGCACGGCGATAATCCACTTTCGCCTTCGTGACTTCTGTAGCAGTCTTTGCCCGAGGAGTACCTGCGTCCACTTTCCTTCTTGATATGGGGACGGCCAGATGGTTCTGATGATGTCATGGGGGCTTCAATTACAGGAACGGGCGCAAATTATTCGGACGCGAAGGACAAGTGCTCGAAAAGCCCACGCTTGATCCACGCTAAGCATGTGCAGTGAATAGTGGCCTGCGCGCGCGAACGCCTTCAAGCCTATTATTCAGGCCGCCAGGTGGCGCGCCCTGTCCTTAAAACTGCATTGCAGGGTGCCTACTGGAGCACATAAGTAACGTTTATAAAATTAGACAGACAACACTGAAACCATTATTGACGGTTTACAGATATTACGACTCCCAAGGGTGTCCTTCCTACGGAGTTCCGAGACCCAGCGTTTCTCGGTGGTAAATACTTGGTTGTCACGCAGAATGAATGTGTCGTAAAGGTCATCGCAAGAGATTACGCCGTCGTTGTACCGTGTGAACGTCTAAACAATGATTGTGCATGTCGGCAGGCTGAGGAGACAAATACTTGCCTAGGGATATCTGTCTGCTAGCTCGAACTGGTTGCAAGGCCCGGCCTCTATGGTTTGACGCCAAGACCTCTGGGCTGCAGTCACTGAACTCTCCAATCCCATTGGCGCAAGAAGGAAAGACGCTCTCTGGCGACTACATACTGTGGTGGCTAACATATCCATACCGCGTCTAAACGAATCCACGCCACCATCACTGAACAAAGGCATCACCCTGCATCTTCGTGCCAGTTGGTGGCCATCTCAGCGATCAACGTTGTGTTCCACGTTGACACATGCTGATTTCGGGAGTACCGCATTGTACTGCGGTGAGGTACAGAAAATCCTGACATGCACGTTGCCCCCAATAACACCACAATTTCTTTTATTGCGTGCCCATGAGCAGCTTCACCTTCTTCACGCGTCTTCTGCGCAGCATGGCGTTTTCCGCGAACAGGGTCTTCACACAGACCCGACCATGATTGAACGAGGTACTGATTATTGTAGTTGAAAAGGATTCGCTTCATCAGTTAAAAAAAGATTATCGACAGTTATCTGGTTCCGCCACGGTGGTCTAGGGGCTAAGGTACTCGGCTGCTGACCCGCAGGTCGCGGGACCGAATCCCGGCTGCAGCGGCTGCGTTTTCGATGGAGGCAAAAATGCTGTAGGCCCTTGTGATCAGATTTGGATGCACGTTAAAGAACCCCAGGTGGTCGAAATTTCCGGAGCCCCCCATTACGGCGTCTCTCATAATCATATGGTGGTTTTGGGACGTTAAGCCCCACATATCAATCAATCGACAGTTATTTTGACGGGAAGCACAAGATTTTCTTTCCTATCTGCCGGACGATCACAAGTGTCGTCGTTCCTATGCAACAGTGTTCCTTTTAAATAGTGTAACAAAGTCTAAATTAATATTCTTAGGGCCTAAATGACAGAATAAAAGCTAACAGAATACTTGACAGTCAAGAGGAAAATTCAAAAATCTACGCAAAGTAAATAATGACGAGCGGACGATGTGCGCTGGGTATGGTATAGGTGTGCAATAGTACGTTACTCGAGCGTTGCCCCATATAATGTGATTTGATTGGGATAAAATGTACTTCGAAAGTCACAGCTTTGCCTCAAAGGCGAAGCAATGAACGTGATAGCAACAAATTGGAAGGTCACGCGCGGAATGACGAGCAGATCTAAACGTGCCCCGTGTTTCTCACGCAAAATGACGCACAAAACGTGCTCACAGTTGCAAAAATGAACGTGAATAAGCGTCTCAGTTGCTACTTCTTTTGTGTCTGAAAAGTGCGCCCTTTTCGCAAACGGAGCCTGTTCAATCACTGCAGTGACCTTTGTGCGCCCCGTAAATACAACAGAATTGTTCCAGTCAAGCCTGACGCCAGCCAAGACGTATGATCTGCTCCACCGGGAGATAAGGGTGCTCGAGAGATTGTTCGCTCCCCTCCTCTACGCAGGCGAAGTACGCGTGAGAGATGAGAGCCACTGCGCGCTCATTGCGCCATCTTGCTCATAATGCTGAAAACACCGATAGCCCCCCCCCCCTCCTCAAGCTGCCCACCAACAGCGATAAGTGGTAGATAAATAGCTTGCCGTTGAACGTTGACAGAGGTACCCCTCGGTGGCTCAGTGGTTAACACCTCGCATTCACGACGTGGAGGTCTCACGTTCGATTTCGTGCGCCAGAATCATTTTCATGGATTTTTTTCTTTCTTGCATTTTCATAAATAATACGTATACATGTACAGTGCATGACTCCAACGCTGACGCCGGCAGCGAAATCCAGCCGAGAGTGTCCATACAATTGCTATCAAAATAAAATTAAATTTATTTCGCCTACTTGTCGTAGACATTTCAAGGAGGACTTAGAAACTGTGGATTGTAGGATGTGCCTCGAAAGCGAAGCCAAGAACCCGTCATACGACCGGTGACAAGATACCATATAATATAGGTAATTTGTTGTGACAGATAGCTCTCGACGTGCGCGTTTGTGCTAAAGGGCCAGTCAGTAGGCTCCGACAATTTTTTGACATTGCTCAAAGCAGCTCGGCAGCTTCGTGGAGTATACAGCGGTGATCCCATTTTCCGAATATTACACGCTGTGCGCCGCGCAGAGCCTTCATTTTGAAAAACAATTCCCGCGATCCTTTCCTTCCTGCGCCTCACCAATCCTCCTTTCACGCGTTGTGATGCAAAGTTGCCATATATATAGCTTTATGGTATCTCATACTGTATTTTCTTGACCAGCATGCTGTAACAGTATTTGTATGTTTGTACACGTTAATGTAATACGTCAAGGAGCAGGATTTTTAAATATCATGTGGGTTCACAGTGTGTCTCATTTTGTACACGATTGATAAATACGTACCTCAGGAGGGGTCCTTGAAGCGGTTCATGTTCAGATATATTTCGTATATTAGCCCAGTTGACACTCACGATGTCGTATCTCGGGTGGGTGAAAAGAATACAGCCCAGCACTGCTAGCATGCACAATGCGACTATCAGGTGGTTAAGATGGACACCAGGATTGATATTCCTTGACCGGTGCTGCACAAGAAACGGGCATTACCAAAGGAATATGTTACTCCTGAATACATTAAAATACCACTTCAAGAAATGTCATTTGAATGAACACAAGTTTAACGAACGATTCAGTTGTACCAATGCTGACGCATTTCAATTTAACAAAGTGCTGAGCACGTTTCACTTTTACGAACACATCTTGTGATACCATCCAATGCCTTCTACATCGTATTCGTCACAAATACAGTCACACGTTTTGTAGAATAGCCTTACCATGGCTTTCGGCATCTCCTACGCAGGTGGCGTTTACCAGGAATGATGATATTTTACGCTAATTATCAAGCATTTCACTTAACTAACCACACCAGTGACAATAAGGATCTCATGAGACACGCTATGGCGTGTCTCGTGCGAAAGTCCACAGCGACAACTACCCGTGGAATGCCAGCCGCGGTGTAGGGAAGCAGTCCATACAGATCGATGTCAGCAAGGTCGAAAGGGCATGTTGGACATAGTAGAGGCTGACGTATAGTTCGAGTCAATGGGCAAATGAATTCTTTTAACACAGTAGACAAGATCAGACATATTTTTGGACGAAGGCGTACATACTACGCCAGTACTAACGCTGGCCGAGTCGTTCGTAAGTTTTCTGCGCGCCAGCGGGAGCATGCTGTGGATCAGCATAAAAATACACACACACGTCAGATCGCATATGGCTCGATATGACGAAGAGTCATTTACAACAATGCACTTTGTGGTTTCTTCGGTGTAATAACGCGCCTCGTATTGCAAAGTGTGTTGCTTGACGACGAAGATCACGTGGGTATGTTGATGTGAAGTGTCGGAAAGGATGTTAAGAAGAGAGGCGATCCATGGTGCTTTAAGCGCTGCTCAGATTTAAGTTCGTGATAGTGATGACAGTGATGAGAACGCCCGTTTCTGAGCACTGGTGTTCACTGGATTGTACTGGTGATCGAAAGAGCGCGTCTGCGCCTGAATGTGTTCGCCCAGATCGGTAGACGACGCGAATTTCAACTTCTTGTTGGCGAAGAGCCCAGCGTCCACGGCAACCAGAAGGATCCTTCAGAGAAGCTAACCAACAGAGTGCGTGATGGTCGTGGACTACGTCGAAAGTCTGTCCGTACTAGTAAGGATGAAACTCGCTTCACACCCACACTATTCCGGGGCACTCTTTCTCGGCGAGTGAGTAGTTGCTTTTGGGAGTGAGCAGCTAGCATATGGGGCGACGTATTCTGGAATCCCGGGCTTACGTTGCACGAGTGCAGAGCCAATACCGATGCCACTAGCATCCATGTGCACTTCGGTAGGGGCAGTTGGGTCGTAATGGAGCAAAATGGATGGTGAGGTGGCGCAATGTGTCGAAGGCTTTGGTTAAGTTAGAAAAGTTGGCAGGCTGAGCAAGTAGTTTCGTGAGTGGTGCTATTACCGACGCGAGTTGCGGATAAAACGGCGAAAATAATAACACAAGCTGACAAAGCTCTGCAGTTTTTGTAGTGTTGTTGACTTAGAAAACTCCCACCGTGGTGGTCTAGTGGCTAAGGTACTCGTCTGCTGACCCGCAGGTCACGGGATTGAATCCCGACTGCGGCGGCTGCATTTCCGATGGAGGCGGAAATGTTGTAGGCTCGTGTGCTCTGATTTGGGCGCACGTTAAAGAACCCCAGATGGTCCAATTTCCGGAGCCCTCCAATACGGCGTTTCTCATAATCATATAGTGGTTTTGGGACGTTTTGGGACGTATAGTGGTTTCGGGATCAAGACAAACTTTTTCCGAATCTGGAAGTGTTCTATACCTTGAGACCACATTTCCTACAATGGCGAGTTCACGCGCCTTGAAGTGGCACTTCTTTAGATGACACTGAATGTTTGGTGCGGCAATCAAGAATCATGCGCAAGCGGTCCACGTGCGTAGAAAAATCTGAGGAGAACATGACGATGTCATCCAGGTAACATACTCATATATTCCACCTAAGATCTTGTAAAATGCTTTCCATCATTCGCTCAAATGCAGCAGGGGCGTTGCACAGACCAAATGACATAACTGTGAAATCGTAAAGAACATCTGTCGTGACGAATGCTTTTTTAGGTCGGTCACATTCTGCCATCCACACCTGCCGATTTCTTGAACGCAAATCTAATAAAGAAAATTATCGGTTCTCCTGCCAGCAGTCGATGGCGTCAACGATATGAGGAAGAGGGTAGACATCCTTCCGCGCAATCTTGCTGAGGCGTCTGCAATTCACACAAAATCTTAGTGAACCATTTTTTTTCCTGACGAGCTCTACAGGCCAAATGCAGGGGCTTGGGGATGGCGTTATGACACTGTGGCGAAGCATGTCATTTACTTGCTCCGCAATGAAATTGCATTCCGTTGCTAATAGATGGTCGGGGCATTGTAGCAAAGGAGTGTATGTTCCCGTGTGCTTTCTATATACGCACAGGGATGCGCTATTTGATGACGTGTTCAATGCAATTTCAACACAAGGGTAAGAAAAAAAAAGAGAAAATTTATTATGCACAACGTTAATAATCTCTCTGGCATGACTAACAAAAAAGTCCGTTTCTTCATTGATTTATATGTGGGGTTTAACGTCCCAAAACTACTATATGATTATGTGAGACGCCGTAGTGGAGGGCTCCGGAAATTTCGACCACCTGGGGTTCTTTCTGAGCACACGGGCCTACAACTTTCCCGCCTCCATTAAAAATGCAGCCGCCGCAGCCCGGATTCAATCCCACGACCTGCGGGTCAGCATCCGTTTCTTCGTGATAAATGCACAGAGCGTCGACTTCTGCCTTAAAAGTCCATTAGTTAAGATTGGCACAGTGTGTTTTATTGATTATTCGTCAAATTTGTTTCGAGGAGTAGGGACAGACCATTTTTTATACCTATTGTGACGAATACTGCGGTTTACATTCAAATCAACCAGTGAAAACGTAATTGAATTATTAAACTTCAAGTATTACTTTCAGGGTATAACTAAGCGATAATTGTATAAAAATTAGAGGTAGAATATCGGACATTACAAACATATCTACGTGGAAAAGAAGCGTTGAACATTGGCAGTGAAGCGCACAGCTATTTTTTAGACCAAATACAATTTTGTCAGATCTTTCTTTGTAGTGGTCCCCCAAACAAGGTTGCAATATTGTAGGATCGAAATCCCTACACCCCTGTAAAACTAAATTTAATTCTTAACTGGAAGAAAAAGCTTTACCCGAGCTATAGTTTCTACAGCAGAAATAGCTATTCACTAAGATGTTCGACGTAATCGTTCCAATTTGCAGGTATTTAGAAAACGTTACACCTATTGTGAAGACTGTGCTTTAAGCATAATCACCTCCTTCGAAAATTCGGGGCCTACAGCCGGGATCTGATGCGTCGACCAATTGGTTACTACAGCTGCAACGCTAGATAAACATAAAGGGTAGCTCACAGCCAAATTGAGCTGATATTTAACGCCGTTGTATAACGAGTGAAAATAATTTCGCGAGAAGTGCTAGCAGACGGCGTTTTGTGCTTGCGGCCCATAAGCATTCTTTTGTTACTCTGCGCGCATTAATTAATACATAAACCGAATGCAGAGTTTACATTTAGGCCACCGAGTTTCTTCGGCAGGTTGCTGCTTCTCAAGGTTAAGTTTAAAGCCCTTCTCGCAATGTGTGAAAATGATGAGAACCCTTGAAAATCATTACAAAAACGGCGCTTACCGGTTGCAGCTTGCCCGCCTTGGCATCAATCATGATGCAGATGTATGTAGATGCTAAATTCTTGGCTCTCACCTGCCCTGAAGGTTCTTCTTCTTTTTCTTCTTCTTCTCCTTCTCTGGTGGGTCATTATCTTTTGTTTGTTTTCCTTCAATAAATGACACGTACCCTCTTTCAGGGATTGTCCAAGAATGCGACGTCAACACTTTTAAATGTTGTTTTAGGTATGGCAGGGGATTAATTATTGAAATAAAAAATGGTCATAATGCATAATACATTAAACTACTAGTATTATGCTTTTGGGCTTGTATTCCAGACTGCCGTATTATCCTGATGTAAAGAAATGAAAAGTTAAGTTTTACCTTGTTTAAATGGTGAATAATTTTATATACCAGATCAAAACAGCACTCGTTGGGCCAGATTCGCTGGTCACGGTTTTCTTCTTCTTTTTGGCTCCCAGCTCCACAAAATCCTCATAACAGTGGTATTCACCGCAATGAGGAACACTGAAAGAATAGTCCCGCTAGAGTTGGAATTTTCGGTTCCTTTTATAATCATGTGAGGGTTTTGGAACGTTTAACCTTACACGTCAATCAATCGGCTCTTGTCTTCGAAATGCTAGGGGAAATTTTGTATGGTGTGGTCAGTGCGGCACTGGCATCGTCAACTGACCACACAACGCATAATTTTCCCTAGCACGTCGGACACAAAAAGCAGAAACTGCTTATGCTTGTGGGCATATTTTTAAGTGAACCCCATTTTGATGAACACCCCTATTATGACATTTTTGTGGAGCTGAGAGCCACAAATAAAAAGAAAACGACGCTTCACCGGCATCTGAGCCTTTTTTTCTTTTTTTAGGATAGGTTTTAAACTAGGTTTTTATCTATTACTAATACAAAAAGCTTATAGTAAGTACAAATCAGTGATAGAGATTTTATTCTAAAATTAGTAACGTTTTCAATTTGTAAGTTCCTTTACTCTTAATTGAATAATACTTTGTAAGACCACTCAATTATTGGCCGATCCCTCACAATGGGCTTGAGCCACAAGTGAAGGGCAACAAGAACAAGAACAAGAACCACCAAAGAAGGAGAGCAACAAGAAGAATATTAATCCAGGGCTAATGAGCGCCAAGAATTTATTATCTACATACATCTGCATTATGGGTGATGCCGAGGCGGGCAAGCTGCAACCGGTAAGCGCAATTTCTTTTTGAACGAGTTCCCCAAATCCTTTCAAGGATTCTCACCATTTCCTCCCATTGCTACAAGGAATTTCACCTCAACCATGAGAAGCAGCAATCCGTCGAAGGAATTCGGCAGCTTAAATGTAAACGTAGCATTCAGCTTATTTATTCATTAAGTAATGCACGCAGCCTAACAATAGCATGTTTATGCATCGCAACCACGAAACGCCGTTTGATAGCGCTTCTCGCGAAATTATTTTCACTCATTATACAATGGCGTTAAACATAAGCTTAATTTGGCACTGAGCTACCCTTTATGTTTATCTAGCGTTGCAGCTGCAGTAATGAGTTGGTCGCAGAGTCGAATCCAGGCCATAGTCCCCGAGTTTTTGAAGGAGGTGAATTTGCTTGAAGCCCGTGTAGTTGGATTTAGCTGCATGTTAAATAACCTGAGGTAATTGTGATTTCTGGAGTCCTCCACCGGACTCTGGAAAACGCATTCCTACATTCCATGCGTTATGTTTTTGGCGCCTATGCCGACGACGTGCAGATAATTTTGAATCGTTCAATCTCGCAACGTGCGAGTGGCAGGCACAACTTGTATCAAACAAGCTTTCCAAATGGGTAGACAAATAAGGGTTTCGATTGAATTCACAGAAAAGCGCGTACGTCTTGTTGTTCTTCAGAAATAGGGGCATTCACGCCGACTCCGACATCTACCTACATGATCAATGCATGTCTTTGAAGCTCGAGATTACGTTTCTGGGCCTAATATTAGATACTAAACAAACATATGTACCTCACATAAAATCCGTAAAAAAGCACGTGCATAAAAATTATGAATATCCTGAAAGTGTTGTCATGCACTACATGATGTAACAAGAAGTGCCTTCTCCATGTTTATAAAAACCGCATTCGAACACTACAAGACTACGGATCCGTTGTCTACCAATCTGCGACGTCAAGCTTCTTAAAAATTATGGATTCTGTGCACAATTTGGGCATTCACCTTTATACGGGCGCTTTTAGTACTATACCCATGAAAAGCCTGTATGTTGACTCAAACGAGTGGTCGTTACATCTGCATAGCTGCTACCTATTTTTTGTACACTTCGTCAAAGTGAAAACAAACAAGAAGCACCCCTTGCTCTACACTTTCAGTGATATGTCCAGTTCTGGTCTCTTTGACAACCACCCTGCCATGAGACGGCCCTACGCACTTCGTGCGAGTGTCAAGCTGAAGAAACGGGCCTGCCACTCGAACACTGTTTGGCAGCTCCTGCTCCCGCCATATGTCCCACCCTGGCAGTGGCAGCCCATATATTGCGATACATCAGTTGTTCAAGTTACCAAGCACGCACCTATTGCAGGTATCCTTACACATTTCCTTGAACTGCAGCATAAATACTCATGTCCTGAATTCGTTACACATGAATCGAAGACCCGCACTTCAGTGTACAACGCAGTGGTCGGTTCATCCATTACAGATGCCGGCAATCTGCATCCTAACACCAGCATCTTCAAAGAAGAAACCTACACGATATTTTAGGCCTTAAAACGCATAAAACAACTAAATTTTCAAAGCGCAGTAGCATGCAAAGACTCTCTGAGCGTGGTAAAATCCCTCGAAACCCTGAAAAGACACAAAAACCCTGTCCTATAGTCTCGCTCTACTGACTCCTGTGCAGAGTTTACACACTTAAAAAAAACAAATCGTCGTGTTCTCGGTGCCAGAGAACCCCGAGATACATGAAAATGGTGTGGCGGATAAGCTAGCTGCGTCCTCCAACGACAACGCCACAAATACGTCCGTAGCTATCCCAGCGCTTGACTTTAAAGCTTTCCTTAGACCAAATTTCGGAGCTTATCGGCCGAGTATATGAAATATGCACACACAAAATAAACTACGTGTTACCAAGCCCCAACTTAGTAACTGGCCGTGACTATTGAAGTCACACCACACAGAAGTTATACTCACATAGCTTGGAATTGGACACACTTACAGTACAGATTATTACCCGCTCTCCGGTGGTGATCCACCCATGTGCGAATGCGAGTGGGAGGCACAACTTGAATTGAACAAGTTTTCCAAATGGGCAGACTAATATGGGTTTCTATTGAAGTCACAGAAAAGCGCAGACGTCTTGTTCTCCAGAAATAGTGGCATTCACGCCGACTCCGACATCTACCTACATGATCAATGCCTGTCTTTGAAGATCGAGCGTAAGGTTCTGGGCCTAAAATTAGACACTAAACAAGCGTATGTACCTCAAATACACCTTCATTCAACGAAGCTTATTGGTAAATATCCGCTTTTTAAGCTCAATTCACTCTTCTCGTTTTTAAATGATAGTTCATTGGTTTCACGTCATCCACCCTGGTTATCCGCAGCATGACCTCCCAGCAGAGGTAGCTGCTGTGGTGGCTAGATTACAGAAAGCACTGCTTCCCTGCATTTGGCCAAAACGGCTTTGAGCAGGTACCCATGCTATTGTCTATCTCTTATTGATTTTATTATCAGGACAATTCGCTGCTCATTTTCAATGCACACATTACGTGTCATTCGCACTATTTTAATACTTATATGCTTTACCTACCTTTTCGACAAAAAATTTCAGGCCACTCTACAGCCGCCAAACGTAACCATTCTTCACACTCTTAATCATACACTGGCACTCTTTGGCAGTCAAATTGCTCTTGCGCCTATAAACAACACATACGATCATAGCGTGTAGTGCGCTCGTCAGGGGAAAAAATGGGAGAGGAAACGCTCATATCGTGTGACAAATACCAGCGACCCCCCTCGCTCATCGCAGATTCGTCAAACTGCTGCATCGATTTATTCACGACACAATATACTCGGAATCTGGAGTCAATTTATGATTCATCAGAAAAGTGGTTCAGAATCTCTTTGAGGGTGTAAAGTTGCTTACTGTGTAATCAGCATGAGTGTGTGTTGTTACAGACACACAGACTGGCCGAATTAGGTTTTACTCACGTCGGCTATTTTGTACTTATGTACAGCAGAGGTCGACAGAAAATTTGAAAGGTTTTATTTGTCCCGCAGGGGCGCCTGCGCATGTAGGCGTTTGGCGTGTAGCTACACCACGGACCCGAGCTAATGGGGGAGTTTTAACGCCCTCCCACGCCTAGCCGTGCGTGGCTTTGCGTGTCCGGGAAAATGGGGATCCTGGGGGTTGAGCCGACGCGGGGTGATTGGACCTTTAAGGCCCCTCGGCAGAGGCACCACACCCCTTTGGCCCCGGTTTCCCGTAGACGGCGCCCCTGGACTGACCCACCCAAGGGAAATCGGCAGTCGCCTTTTCCTATCCCTCCCTCTCTCTATATATCTTCGTCTTTGCCATCATTTTTTACCTTTCTTGTCTTCTTGTTTCTTCCTTTCACTTCCAATTTTCCTGGTGGCGAGGATTAACCCTGTGCAAATAGCCTACCTTGGTCTAGGCGCATTGGGTTATAGTGGCGTTGTACGGCTGGCGTCGGCAATTTTTCAGTATTTACGAACATGTAGCGTTCCCTCGTTGGGCTCCATGGTGGGCGGTCGCCAACGCTGCTGAATTAAAATAAAACCGGCATGCATAAAGCATTCCCCTCACTTAGCGATCGTAGCGGCTTGAACCGGGTACGCAATGATGACATAAACTTTTTCAACAGGCCAATAGAAATATTTCCTCACCTTCATGTTATCCACTCTGAAAAAACTGGAAAGCAAGCCAGGACCGTCTCTCCCTTCGTAGTTGCTATATGTCTTACCGAAACTCTTGGCACTAGATACAAGGTAACCAAAATGGCTAGCGGAGATCTTTTCCGCGAAATCCTTCACAAAGAACAATTTGAAAAGCTAGACTGTCTCTCAGATATCGATAGCATACCAATAATCATAACACCACATAGATCAATAAACACCACTCGCGGAGTGCTATCTGACATGGACTTACTTGACTTGACCGAGACTGAACTTTTGGTTTTGTGGAAGAGCCATAATGTGACTAATGTACAGAGAAATATAATCAGAAGAGACAAAGAGGAAACACCAACGAAACACCTAATACTCACGTTTGCTCCCAGTAAATTACCAGAAACTATTCAAACAGGGTACACAAAAACTTCAATCAGGCCATACATTCCAAACCCCCGTCGTTGCTTCCAATGTTAGAGGCATGGCCATGGCTCTAAAAGCTGTCGTGGTCGCCAGACCTGTGCACAATGTGGAGCCCTGGGCCACGTGCATGAGAACTGCACAGAGCAGCCACACTGTGTACACTGTGACGGAAACCAAGCTGCATATTCACGTTCCTGTCCATACCGGAAGAAAGAAAAGGAGATGATAACGGTGAAAGTGAAAGAAAACATTTCAAGGAAGCTAGAAAAAGAGTCTCGCCATTTATTGCCCAACGTATGCTGATGTGGCGCGGCAGGATGCACCGCCAAACCAGCCCCCATCACTCCTTCGGCCCATGCATAGCGAGCCGGTGGTTGTGGCACCTGCCCCCAAGGCGGCTGTAGTCCAGATTACACCGCCTACTCCCGAACAGAGACCGAAGACCCCAGGGTCCTCAGGTCTCAAGGCCTCACCTCACCAGGCGAGGCCCAGAATTCGAACAACCAGCTTTCACGTGCGGGCATCCAATGCCTCAGAGGAGGCAATGGATACGTCGGTACCCTTGGTGCCGAAAGAGCGGCGTGGCTCCTTAGAGCGCGTCAAGAAAACAAAAAAGCAAATAAGGGGACCTTGTGATGGCCCTGTTACTTCAATTCAAACTTCCCGGCTAAACAGCCACTCGCTTTTGTACACACAGCACTACTTTACATTCATCATGAACACTCAAATTATGCAATGGAACGTCAGGGGCCTTATCAGAAACCTTGACGATATCCAAGAAATTTTACACGAACACTCAACAAAAGTGCTGTGTGTACAAGAAACACACCTGAATTCAAAACACACCAACTTTCTTCGTAGATACGTTATTTTCTGGAAGGACCGTGATGATGCCATGACATCATCCGGAGGTGTTGCCATTATAGTGAATCAAGGGATTGCATGCACACACTTTCAACTCCAAACATCTCTTGAAGCAGTTGCTGTTCGAGCTGTGTTTTTCGACAAACTCCTAACAATTTGCACTCTTTACGTCCTCCAAGCTATCACCTACAAAAACATGAATTCCAGTCCTTAGTCGATGAACTCCCGGAACCTTTTGTTCTCCTTGGAGACTTGAATGCGCATAGCAGGCTATGGGGCGACTCTCGTTTTGACGCCCGAGGTCGACTGATTGAACAGTTTCTTTTCTTTTTCAGTGCGTGTCTTCTGAATCGAAAAGAACCAATTTATTATAACCTCGCTAACAATACTTATTCCTCAGTAGACCTAAGCATAGTATCTCCATCACTTGTGCCTCTACTTCACTGGAAATTCATCACTAATTCCTACGGAAGTGACCACTTTCTCGTAGTTTTAAGCACACCTACATCAACTGAATGACCACCACAGGTTCCCAAATGGCTACTAAGCAAAGCCAATTGGGAACAGTTTTATACCATCACTCATTTAGGTTGGCGCGACATATGTACTTTAAGCATTGATGCTGCTGTCAACTACTTCACTTCGTTTTTGATTGATGCAGCAACAAAATTCATCCCACAAACCAATGGACACCGTGGAAAACGACGTGTGCCATGGTGGAACTCTGAGTGCCGAAATGCGCGCAAGCAGCAAACCAAAGCATGAAGGTTGCTTCAGAACTCACCGACAGCCGAAAATCTTGATAGCTTTAGGAAAACAGTCTCATGGCAGGAGAACACGATGGCAGGCCCGAAGAGAAAGCTGGCAGGAGGTTTCGCCAGGGATCAATTCATACACACAGGAGGCTAAAGTCAAGAACATGGTTGGTAAGGTAGCAGGAAGACAAGCACACACACTCCCACTGGTAAACACATAGGATGATACCTTGAAAAATCAGGCAAACTTCTTCGGTGCACACTTCGAGCGGGTGTCCAGCTCCTCGCACTATACTGACGCTTTCCAAAAATACAGAACACAAAAAGAAAAGCAAAAACTTGAACACAAATGTACGAAATACGAGGCGTACAACCAAGCTTTCAGCTTAGCTGAGCTACAAACATCACTGAACTCCTGCAGTGATTCCGCTCCAGGTTCTGACCGTGTGGTTTACAAAATGTTAAAAAAGCTACCAATCGAAACTCAAAAACCTTACTTTGTTGTACAATGCTATTTGGTTCTCTGGCACTGTCCCTACTTCCTGAAAAGAGGCTATTGTTATTCCCATTTTGAAACAGGGCAAGGACCCTTTTTTGTTTCGAGTTACAGGCCTATTGCGCTTACAAGCTGCCTGTGCAAACTTTTCGAAAAAAAATGATCAACTGCCGACTTGTACACTTTCTTGAAACAAACAGTTTGCTCAACCCTTTTCAGTGTGGGTTTCCAGAGAGTAAATCCACCACCGACCACCTGGTTCGTATCGAGGCACAGATCAGAAAAGCTTTCGTTCATAAGCAGTTCTTTCTCTCTGTGCTCCTTGATATCAAAAAGGCATATGATACAACATGGTGCATTGGAATACTAAGACCTGTCCCATCCTTGGCATGCGTGGCAGAATGTTTATTATAATCGAAAGCTACTTGTCAAACAGGACATTCCAAGTTCGAGTAGGCAGCGTACTTTCCCAAACATTTGTCCAAAAAACAGGCATGCCACGAAGTGGTGTACTTAGTTGCACACTTTTTCTCATCAAAATAAATTCTTTGCACTTGTCCATCCCTCGCAATATGTTATATTGTACATATGTCGATGACGTGCAGCACGGCTTTAGATCTTGCAATCTGGCCATGTGTTAGCGCCAGGTTCAGCTTGGTTTCAACAAAGTCTCCATTTGGGCTGAAGAAAATGGGTTCGGCTGAATGCACAGAAAAGCACGTGTGTCTTGTTTTCCAGGAAGAGGGGTATTCATCCCGAACCCGATATTGAACGGCATGGGCAACGTCTTTCCGTTAGTACCGAACACAAACTCTTAGGCCTAGGTTTGGACACCAAGCTAACCTTCATACCACACATCAAATATTTGAAAAACAAGTGCATAAAAGCTATGGACATTCTAAAGGTGTTGTCTCGCACTACGTGTGGAGCGACAAGAAGTGTTTAATGAATCTGTATAAAAGCCTCGTACGTAGCCGCCTAGACTATGGGGAAATATCATATCAGTCTGCGACGCCTACTGCCCTTAAAATGCTTGATCCTGTTCATCCTCTAGGCATCCTATTCTCTACGGGTGCTTTTCGCACTAGCCCCGTAGAGAGCCTGTACGTGGAATTGAACGAATGGTCGCTCCACCAACAGGGGTGTTGCTTATCTATTAAATGTTATTTTAATGTAAACGCAGACAAGGGTCACCCATTACATTCCACAATCAATGACATGTACAAGCCTTGCTGTGTTTAAAAACGGCCTTCTATGAGACAGCCCTACTCACTCCGTGTGAGGGGCTTAGCGAAGGAAACCGGTGTACCACTCGAACGCCACTTAATGGCTCCCGCGGTATTCCTGCCACCATGGCAGTAGCAGGCGATAGATTGCGACGTGTCTTTCTTGGAGGTAACAAAGCATGCACCAATCACACATATCCAGACATACTTCCTTGAACTACAACATAAATACACATGTCCTGAGTTCTTTACGGATGCTTCAAAGTCTAACACTTCTGCCTCGTACGCAGCCGTCAGCCCATCCTTTTCGGAAGCCGGCGTTCTGCACTCTGATACAAGTCTTTCACTGGCAAAGCTTATGCCATACTTGCGGCCGTTAAACACTTTAAGCAAATAAAACTACAGAAGGCAATAATATATAGAGATTCTCTAAGCGTAGTAAAAGCTTTGAAAACACCTAAAAAGCACAAAAGCCCTGTCCTTGTCTTGCTTTATTCACTTCCTATGCACAGTGTACTCATCCTAGCAGCATGTTGTAGTCTGCTGGGTGCCTGGACACCGCGAAATACAAGGCAACGTTCCGGTGGACCAGCTAGCTGGATCTGCCAACAAAACGGCTAGCAATACATCGATACCAGTTCCTGCACTCGACTTGAAAGCCTTTCTGAAAAGAAAGCTCAGGGATTGTTGGCAGAGCACATCGGACACACACGCACAGGTAATAAATTGCATATCATCAAGCCGCAACTTGGTCATTGGGCGCCAGTGTCAAAATCCACGCCACACAGAAGTAATACTCACAAGGTTAAGAACAGGACATACATACACTACACATTCATTTCTTCTGTCTGGTGGCGATCCACCTTTGTGTGAAAGATGTGGAGAAGCACTCACCGTACTTCACATTCTGATCCAGTGTAAGGAGTTAGACACGCTAACAAGACAACACTTTCGATTACCCTACCAACAGCAGATACTCCTTCACCCTGCAATGTTTATCGGTAGGGAACGACTTTTTACACATAAATCATTGTTAGCTTTTTTAACAGAGGTTCATACTTTTCATATTATATACCCGGTAGGTTCGTATTACGACCTCTCCCGAGAGGTCTGCGCTGTGGTGGCTACACTCAACAAAGCACTTGCCTCACGACCCTTGGACGCAAGGGTGTGAATGATGGAGGCACCTGTGCTACTGCAATACATGTCAATCATCGTTTTTATTATCACAAACTTATGTAAGGCATTACCACCACACTCTTTTCACGGCATGGTCATGTTTTTATTACTTCTATGTTTTTATCCGCCTTAGAGCGAGGGATTTTATAAACCCATATACAGCCGCTTATCACAACCATTGCCCATATCTCTTGCAACACGAACTGACGCTCTTTGGCCACGAAATGGCCCTTGCGCCACAAAACATCAAGCAGTCATTAACATCATCATCATCATCATTTTATTGGCAGTGTTGCTTATTGGAGTGTGAACGTCTGCTTATGAATATGTTTCGAAATATGTCTTACTGTATCGCTGCACCTAGGCATTTAGGACTATAGCAATAATGAATTTAGTCAACCTGTATAAAGTGTCGTAAACTTCCTCTGGCATAACGCTTTGCTGTGCTGTAATATATCCCGTGCAAAGTTTATTGCGCGTGAGCCCGAGCTGCCCACTTTCTATTACGTTCGTGATGGCTGAACGCTGACTCTGATGGGCCCTGATGGGCGTGAACTGCTCCGCTCGGATGGGCCTGAACTGCTCCTTGGGGTACCCTTCCACTTACGTGCGAGCGGAATCAGCCAGTTCTACGACGCCCCCACTGCCGGTCACCTCGGACTGTCTTGGACGTACGACTGTGTACAGCGTCGATTTTACTGCCCTGTCTGTATCGCTCGGTCTGCAGCTACGTCGCCTCATGCGACCAGTGTCAACGCCGAAGAAAAACTTCGGCGAGCTCTGCCATGTTTCTCCAACCACTTGACGATCCCTTTGATCCGTTCTTTCGACTCGGTCTTGACCTCGTAGGCCTTTTCCCTGCGTCCACTTCTGGGAATAAGTGGGTAGCTCTTGCGACGGATCACACAACCCGGTACGACATTGCATGGGCTCTACCAACCAGCTGTGCCGCGGACGCTGCCATTTTTCTTCTGCACGACGTCATACTTTATGGCGAGCCACGTCAACTCCTCACAGATTGTGGGCGCTATTTCCATTCCCGAGTTATCGACTACTTGCTTCGCTCCTGCGAGACAAAACATAAATTTATGACAGCCTATCACCCGCAAACTAACGGACTGACTAAGCGATTCAACCGGACTGAAACCGATATGCTCGCCATGTACGTATCGTCCGACCACCGGGACTGGGATGTTACAATGCCCTTAGTTAAGTTCGCCTATAATTCGTCACGCCACGATGCAGCTGGTTATAACTGCGAAGCATTTGTTAGCGAACTTCGGAGACTGAGCGTATCTATCTATCTATCTATCTATCTATCTATCTATCTATCTATCTATCTATCTATCTATCTATCTATCTATCTGTCTGTCTGTCTGTCTATCTATCTATCTATCTATCTATCTTTCTATCTATCTATCTATCTATCTATCTATCTATCTATCTATCTATCTATCTATCTATCTATCTATCTATCTATCTATCTATCTATCTATCTATCTAGCCGCCTACGACTTTTAGCTCTGCTGGTCGTTTCAATCGTGGTATCGGTACCAAACTTGGTATGGCATAACATGGCTGTATGGAGAACGTATTTGACTAGTCATAACATGATAACCATCAAATGTATGTCATGAATGTCATGATTCACATTTCATGGTCCTGCAGCTCTTGCGGTGGTTTCGTTCACATGGCATGCGTCAAAATTTATATGGTAAGACATGATTGCGTGGCGAACACAAGCGACAGACCCTTACATGAAAATCATGACATGCGTGTCATGTAAGAACATGACTACGTGCCACGCTCATGATGCGCTCGTGGCCGTTTCGGTACCGTCACATATACCAAATTTTATATTACAGTACGTGAATGGAAGACGAAGGTATGTGACTGGTGCAAGCATGATTAACATGAGATGCTTGTCGTGTAACAACATGACTTCATGCCACCCTCATGATGCGCTTGCGGCCGCTTCGCTAGCTTCACATATACCAAATGTGGTATTATGTGGCGCCAATGAATGACGAAGGTATGTGACTGCAAACATGATAATCATGAGATGCGTGTCAAATAAGAACATGACTACATGCCACAGTCAAGGTGCCAATACAGTTCGACGTGAAGCGCCGGCGTTCATTTCATTGCGTCATGGCGGCGTTGCCACGCCAGGCGCCAGTCATGCCATATACTCCCAGGCGCGCGCCGCGCTGCGTTGCTTTGACGCATGCGCGTTTCAGCGCGCCCGGCGTCCCTCCGTCACGGAAAGAGGAAGACGCAGTGTTTCCTGGTTAACGAATCAGTGCGAAATGCAACATGTCGCATTTCGTGCCGGCTACCGTCGAGCCGCGCCGACGGAGGCTGGTCGCGCCTGACGTCACACTATTGGATTGGATAAACGTTTATTTGGTCCTACAAAGCACAGATCACTGTGTTGCGGGCACCTCCCACGTGGGGACTGAGATGCCGAGCTCCTCAGCCGCCTCGCGGCCTTGGTGGACAGCCCAGAGCTGATCTGCCAAGGATGAGCTGCGGATTGCCGCCTCCCATCTGGCAGAGGTGATGTTCGATATATGAGTGAATTTGGTGCACTGCCAGAGCATGTGTTCTAATGAAGCTATTTCCCCACACTGTGGACAAAGATTACTTGGGTATAGGTGAGGGTACATGATGTGTAACATTTTCAAAGTAGGGTACATCCGCGTTTGCAAAAGCCTTAATGTAAGTGCTTGGGGCCGGGTTAGATTTTTGTGAGGTGGAGGGAAAATCCTTCTAGACAGGTAGAAATGTTTAGTGAGCTCGTTATATGTTATAAGAATTTCCCGGTTATCCCCTTCACCGGTAGAACGCATCCCCAGGGAGGCGCGGTTGGAGAGTTCTCGCGTCGCCTCGTGTGCTGCTTCATTGAGATTGGGAGGGGAATCGTTGATTTGCCCAAGGTGAGCTGGGAACCAACTCAGAAGATGATGCGTTTTGTTCTTGCTTGCAGTATTCTCAATGTTTGTTCAGAGACCGTCCCTTTGGCGAACGCCCGTAATGCTGCCATGGAATCACTGTAGACGACTTCGATGTTATCCATCTTGAGTGCCCGCAGGGGCGCCTGCGCCAGTAGGCATTTGGTGTGTAGCGACACCACGAACCCGAGCTAACGAGGAGTTTCGGCTCCCTCCCACGCCTAGCCGTGCGTGGCTTTGTCGTGTCCGGGGAAAAGGGGATCCTGGGGGTTGAGCCAATGCTGCGTTATAGGACCTTTAAGGCCCCCCGGCAGAGGCAACACACCCCTTTGGCCCCAGCTTCACGTAGACGGCACCCCTGGGCTGACCCACCCTGGGGAAATTGGCAGTCGCCTTTTCCTATCTCTCTCTTCCTACATCCTAGTATTTTTCTCGTCTTTAAATCTATCCTGTCTTCTTCTCTCTTCCATTTACTTCCAATTTTTCCTGGCGGCAAGGGTTCACTTTGTGTATGTGCTCTATCTTGGGCACAATATATTTGGTTATAGCGGCTGTGTACAGCTGACGTTGACATGCCTCATATAAATATAGGACTTGTCACGTCCCCGTGTTGGGCTCCATGGTGGGTGGCTGGCATGGCGGCCGAACTCATATTTATTTTTATGGCTTTTTCTTCTCTCCCTTCATTGCACGATCGTCCTCTCTCGAAGAGAGGGCGCACCGAAGACTTTTGCAATTATTTCAGCAAAACGAACGAAACCTTTCCCCGCTACCATGTAATCCACTGTGAAACTGCTGAAAAGAACGCCAGAACTATTTAGCCTTTCGTCGTTTCCAAATTCCTCACCACTACACTTGGACCAGGCTACCAGGCTACAAGAATGGCCAGTGGGGATCTCCTCCTCGAGGTAAAAAGTCAGAGCCAGTATGAAAACCTCTCAAACCTAGAATCGTTTGGAAACATTCCTATCTGAATTACACCACACCGCTCACTCAATACTTCCCGAGGCGTTGTATCTGATCAAGACTTGCTCGGCCTCACTGAAGGTGAGCTCTTCGAGGGCGGGAAGGACCAGCAGATAACACAAGTAAAAAGAATCAAAATTAGGCGTGATAAGAATGAAATTCCAATAAAACACATAATTGTGACGTTTTGCACCAGTACCCTGCCTGAACAGCTCGAAACAGGATACTTGAAGTTGAATGTGAGACCCTACATTCCCAACCCACGACGTCGCCTCAAATGCCAGCGTTTTGGTCACGGCTCTCGGAGTTGCCGCGGCCAACTCACCTGCGGAAAGTGTGCCACCACAGGACACGCCACAGACTAGTGTAAGGTGGAAGATGGGGCCCACTGCGCAAACTGCGATGGTGCCCATCCCGCATATTCCCGAACTTGTCCAACATGAAAAAAGGAAAAATAAATTGTTACAATCAAAATCACACAAAACATTACTTTCCGAGAAGCCCGTCAACAAGTATCTGGTCGTTCCACAAACAAACCATCGTTCGCCGATGTAGTGCAACAGGGGGCAGCACTACAACAGCCTGCGGCAACTGCCCATGCCAGGCACAGTGTGCCCAGGTGGTTGCCAATGCCCCCACCCACGGTGGGAACAGCCAAGGCTGCCCTGCCACTCGTCAACACGGCGACACCCACGGCTGCTGCAAGTTCTTGCAGCAGCCAGGGTATCCCAGCAGCAAAGGAGGCCCCTTCGACCTCAAGCCCAAGAGGACCGAAGGTTTCGCCCCCCGAGGTGAAGGAGACCCCAGGGTCGGCCGATATGAAGGCCTCGTCTCGCCAGGCGAGGTCCCAAGCCCAAAAGATCAGCTCGCAAATGCGGGCACGCAGTGCCTCTGAGGAGGCAATGGGCACCACGGTACCCCTGGTGCCAAAAGATCGGCGTAGCTCCCTGGAGCGCGCCAAAAGAAATAAAAAGCCAATAATTGGGCCCGGCCCGGCGACTGCCCTGTTCTTTGAGTCTTAACGTTAAGCTCAAGAAGCAGACACACCCATTTTTCCTTACACACAGCACTACGTTACCTCCCATATGGCAACACAAATAACACATTGGAACGTCAGAGGACTGCCTAGAAACCTAGATGATGTTCAAGAGCTTTTTTGCAAACATTCGCCGAAAGTGCTGTGTGTACAGGAAACTCATTTAAAATCTATAAACACACATTTTTTGCGTCGGTGTGTTGTTCTCTTCCGAAAGGACAGAGATCATGCTGCGGCATCATCCGGCGGTGAAGCCCTTATTGTTAATCAAAAAGTAGCATGAACACATTTGCCACTGCAAACAACACTAGAAGCAGTGGCTGTTCGAGCAGTTCTTTTCAACAAGCTCGTCACCATCGGCTCTCTATACATACCCCCACACCACCGTCTTGGAAAACGAGAATTCGAGTCCTTAATAGATCAACTACCCGAACCTTATCTGGTCCTTGGTGACCTGAATGCTCGTAGCAGTCTATGGGGTGATTCTCGCTGCGACGCACGAGGTCGTCTCATTGAACAGTTCTTTTTTCCTCCGGTGCCTGTCTGTTGAATAGGAAAGAGGCAACATATTATAACCTTGCCAACAAAACCTACTCTTCCATAGATCTCAGCATCGCATCTCCTTCACTAGTACCATTACTCCGATGGAAAGTTCTAAATAATCCCTACGGAAGTGACCATTTTCCTGTCGTTTTGAGTACACAAACATCATACGAATGTCCTCCACGAGTTCCCAAATGGCTTATGCACAAAGCCGACTGGGAACAGTTTCATAACAAAGCTCAGTTATGTTGTATTGACATATGTGGGCTAAGCATAGATGAAGCAGTGCAGTACATCACAGCTCTCCTTATCAACGCAGCAGCCAAATGCATCCCACACACATCTGGACAGCCCGGCAAGCGACACGTCCCATGGTGGAACACTGAGTGTCGTAATGCGCGAAAGGAGCACAATAAGGCATGGAGGTTGCTTCGGAACTCACCGACAGCCGAAAATCTTGACACCTTCAAGAAAATAAAGTCTCAAGGCAAGAGAACGCGTTGGCAGGCCAGAAGAGAAAGCTGGCAAAAGTTTTTGTCAGGCATCAATTCATACACACAGGAGGCTAAAGTCTGGAACATGATTGGTAGGATAGCAGGAAAACAAGTACACACACTTCCACTCGTAAACACCCAGGGTGATACTTTGGAACATCAGGCAAACTTCCTCGGTGCACACTTTGAACGGGTATCCAGCTCGTCCCACTATACTGACACTTTCCAAAAATACAGAACAAGAATAGAAAAGAAGAAACTCGAGCACAAATCCACTAGATATGAGGCGTATAACCAAGCTTTCAGTCTAGCTGAGCTCCGAACATCTTTAAACTCCTGCAGTACTTCTGCCCCAGGTTCTGACCGTGTGGTGTATGAAATGTTAAAAAACCTACCAGCCGAAAAGACGAAAAACCTTACTTTGTTTATACAATGCTATCTGGTCTTCTGGCACTATCCCTACCTCCTGGAAAGAAGCTATTATTATTCCCATTTTGAAAGAGGGCAAGGACCATTCTTTAGCTTCAAGTTATGTGCCTATTGCACTTACAAGCTGCTTGTGCAAAGTCTTTGAAAAAATGATAAACTGCCGACTTGTACATATCCTTGAAACAAACAATTTCTCGACCCATTTCAGTGCGGGTTTCGAGAAAGTAGATCCACCACAGACCACCTTTTTCGTATCGAGGCCAGATCAGAGACGCCTTCGTCCATAAACAATATTTTCTCTCTGTGCTCCTCGATATTGAAAAGACTTATGATACAACATGGCGTTTTGGAATTCTAAGAGACCTGTCCCACCTTGCGTGCGCGGAAGAATGTTTCACATAATCGAAAGTTACCTGTCAAACCAGACATTCCGTGTCCGAGTGGGCACGGTTCTTTCCCAAACATTTGTCCAGGGAACAGGCGTGCCACAAGGTGGTGTACTTAGCTGCACACTTTTCCCCATCAAAATGAATTCCTTGCACTTGTCCATCCCCCACAATCTGTTCTATTGTACATATGTCGATGACGTTCAGCTTGGCTTCAAGTCATGCAACTTGGCAATGTGTGAGCGGCAGGTCCAGCTGTGTTTAAACAAGGTCTCCAAACGGGCAGATGAAAATGGATTTCGACTTAACCCACAAAAAAACACGTGTGTCTTGTTCTCTCGAAAGAGAGGCATGCACTCGGAACCTGACATTCGACTGAACGGGCAACGTCTGTCCGTCAAAGCCGAGCATAAACTCTTAGGCTTAATCTTAGACAAGTTGACCTTCGTACCGCACATCAAGCATTTAAAAACAAAATGTTTAAAAGCCTTGAATGTTATAAACGTGTTGTCACGTACTACTTGGGGTAGTGATAGGCAATGCCTCATGGATCTGTATCGAAGCCTCATTCGCACCCGCCTAGATTATGGGGCCCTTGTTTATTAGTCTGCAAGTCAAAGTGCTTTGAAGATGCTGGACCCCGTGCACCATTTGGGCCTCCGACTTTCTACGGGTGCTTTTCGCACCAGCCCCGTAGAAAGACTTTATGTTGAGTCAAATGAGTGATCGCTTCATCTGCAGAGAACTTAGATGTCCTTTGTTTATTTCCTTAAGGTGAAAGCAGATAAAAAGCACCTCTCACACTCTACTATTAATGATTTGTCGAGCTCAATTCTGTTTCAAAACAGGCCTTCGATGAGGCAGCCCTTCTCAGTTCGCCTGAAAAGTCCAGCTGAGGAAACTGGAGTCTCACTTGAACACAGTTTAATGGTTCCTGTAGCATATCCGCCACCGTGGCAATGGCAGACTATAGACTGCGATGTGTCCTTTCTAGAAGTTAAAAAACATGCGCCTGTTGCCCATATCCGAACATACTTCCTGGAACTTCAACACAAATACACACATCCTGAGTACTTTACAGATGCCTTCAAGTCCAACTCCTCTGTGTCCTACGCTGCTGTCGGCCCATCCTTTTCGGATGCTGGCCCTCTACATCCAGGCACAAGTATCTTCACATCGGAAGCTTACGCGATACTTGTGGCAGCTAAACACATCAAACATTTACAAATACAAAAAGCAGTAATTTATATAGACTCCCTCAGTGTGGTAACCGCTCTGCACAGTCTTAAAAAACAAAAAAAAACCGGTCCTCGTCTCACTTTATTCAATTTTATGCACACTCTACACACTCACCCAACATGTTGTAGTGTGCTGGGTGCCAGGGCACCGAGAGATTCAAGCAACGTGAGGGCGGATCAGCTCGCTGCATCCGTCCACAAAAGCACTGCCCCTACACCCATATCGATCCCGGCCCTTGATCGTAAGCCGTCTCTTAAACGAAACCTCAGGGTATACTGGCAGAGCAAGTGGGATACACACACACAAAACAAACTACACATTATTAAGCCACACCTTGGTCATTGGCTGCCAGTATCAAAATCGCGTCATACAGAGGTAATACTAACGAGACTCAGGATAGGACACACATACACTGACACACACATATCTTTTGTCCGGTGGCGATCCACCATTGTGTGACAGATGTGGTGAAGCATTAACAGTCCTTCACATGTTAATTCAGTGCAAACACTTAGAATCTCTAAGAAAACAGCATTTTCCGTTACCCTACCGACAACATGCAATGTTGTCGGTAGGGTAACGGAAAATGCTGTAATGTTCGTTGTTGTTGTTACACCCTGCAATGTTCGTTGGTAGGGAACCGCTTTTTAGTTTAAATAATTGTTAGCGTTTTTAAAAGAAATTCATAATTTTCATATCATATACCCGGGCATCCCGTAGCAAGACCTCTCCAGAGAGGTTTTCGCTGCGGTGGCTACACAACAAAGCACTTGCCTCACGGCCCTTGGACGCAAGGGTACGAACGAGTGAGACACTTGTGCTAATGCCATACATGTCCACCATCGTTTTTATTATCACCAACTTTTGTCATCTATTCGCACCACACACACCTTTCACGGCATGGTCATGATTTTATTACTTGTATGTTTTTACCCGCCTTACCGCGAGAAATTTTATGGCCCTTATAAAGCCGCTAATCACAATCATTGTCCACATTTCATATCCCATGAACTGGCGCTCTTTGGCCATCAAATGGCCTTTGCGCCAAAAAACACCATATATCATCATCTTGAGTGCTAAGGCGATGGCCACCTGTTCCGCAATGATTGCGTCTTTTGTCCTGACCGTCACTGAGTTGATGACATGGCCAGCCCCATTGACCACCACTGCCACAAGCGCTTTCCCATTGGCGTAGGAAGCCGCGTCAACAAATACGACACCTCGTTCCTCGTTTGAGACTTGACGAAGTATAGTCCTGGCCATCACTACTCTTCTTCTGACGTTGTGTTCTGGATGCATGTTTCTTGGTATAGGAGACACCGTGATATTCTCCCTGATGTTGTCGGGGATATCATTGTAATTGTGTCTGATTGCCATTGGGTGTTGGCCCAGCTCCCGCAGGATCATTCTCCCCGACCTTGTTGTAGATAACCTTGCAAACTATGCTCTCTCTTAGGCTTCTGCTATTCCTTCGAGCGTGTTGTGAATGCCAAGCTCAAGCAGACGCTCGGTGCTAGTATGTATGGGTAGGCCCAGGACCTTCTTGATAACTTTCCTGAAGAGCACACTCAGTGTCTCGGACTCTGCCCTTGACCAGTTGTGCATTGCTGCCTCGTACGTGAAGTGGCTTAGAACAAACGCATGCATCAACCTGATGAGGTTGTCTTCCTTGATCCCATTTCTTTTGTTGACCACTCTGCGTATGAGGTGCACCGCACTGTCTGTTTTCCAAGTTAACTTGGCTATAGATTTGCTGTTGGCGCCGGTAGACTCTATCAGCATGCCCAGGACTTTGATGGAAGTCGACCCTCTAGATGGAATCCTCTTCATTTCTACGGAGGTGGATGTCTATCTGGTTTAACAGCTTCCATCCCCTGGGCTTCGGTCCGCGGTGTGCAGTCCGATACAGTAAATGTTCTGACTTACTCGAGGAGCACTTGAGCCCAGAAGGACGATGGTACTCTACTACGGTGTCAATCGCCTCTTGCAGGGCGCTCTCAATCTGCCCCTCGCTTTCACTTGTGCACCAGATGGTAATGTCATCTGCGTAGATGCTGTGCTTCAATCCTTCAATGCTCGATAATTTCTTTGACAGTCCATTCATGGCAATGTTGAACAGTATTGGTGAAATCAGTGCCCCTTGCTTCTAGTTCGATTGCTGTGGTTTAGATATCTGCAATCTTCGTCACGGCTTGCCGATCTGTAAGAAGAACCATACGTAGTCATAGAAGGCTTTCCCCAGACCAAGCTTGGAAATTGCTTCGAGTATGAATGAGTGGTGGATGTTGTCAAACGCTTTTTCTAGATCTAGGCACAGAATGGCTCTCACGTCTCTGGTCTCGTTGTCGATGACTTGGTGTTTGATAAGCTTCAATGCATCTTGTGTGGATAGCCCTGCCCTGAATCCAACCATATTGTGCGTATATATGTCGTTATCTTCCAAGCACTTGTTTACCCTGTGCAGTATGGCATGTTCTGCAACCTTGCCGTTACATGATGTGAAGAATATTGGCCTCATGATGTCCAAGTTAGGAGGCTTTCCTGTCTTAGGAATCAGGATCGTCCTGGCAAGCTTACACTGCTCTGGCACCTTGCCTTCTTTCCATGCTGCATTGATCATATCCTTCAGGGTGCCAATTGAATCGTCATCAAGGTTACGAAGGGCCTTGTTTGATATACCGTCCGGGCTAGAGGCCGACCTGCCGCTGAGATCATGCAAGGCTCTTCTGATCTCCTCGATGTTAAAGTCGCCCTCAAGACCTGGATTAGGCCTGCCCTGGTACTGTCTACTTGGTGGTGCCAATCTTTTGATTGGGAGGTACTTATGCACGAGCCGCTGCACAACTTGCTGTTCTGTAGTGCGTCCTATCTCTTTATGCGAAATTCGAGTGATAACATGCTTTTGATTTCTTTTGGTGTTTTCGTTGAGGATATGCCTTAACATATTCCATGTCTTGCTATAGAGTGCTCGCTTTTTGCTAACGTAGCGTCGCTGTGCCCAGCGTGCGCGCGCGTCATCGCTACATTGGAGTATATTGGGCCCTTTATGATGCGCTAGCAGCCGTTTTGCTAGCTCCACTTATACCGAATTCGGAGTTACGTGACGTCAATGAATGACGAAATATATGACTGGTGCAAACATGCATGATAATCCTGACACGCGTGTAATGTATGAACATGAGAGCATACGACACTCATAGCGTGCTCGCTGCCATTTGGCTAGCTCTACATATACTAAATTTGATATCACGTGACGTGAATAGATGACAAAGGTAAACGACAGATTCAAACACGATAATCGTGACACGGAAGTCATGTAAGGCATCATTTACCTCCACCTCGTAACATTGTGCGGATATTAAAGTGACATATCAACATTTTTTATTCGTGCTTCGCATATCATCGATTCCTACTGTACGTGGGATCTGCAATTTTTGTTTAACCTTTCTATCTCGTGTTTGGCCGTGCTCCAACTTTACCATCTTTCCCACAGCCGTCGACTCAACGACCGAATGCATCCGCGATGCTTTCACCAGAGCTCTAAAAGCTCGAGACGTTGCCCGTCAGCGTCTTTTAGCATCGCAGATCAGCAGCGGCAGCGTTACAACTCCCATTATCGCCAAGTTTCCTTTACTCCGGCTACTTTTGTGCTATTGTGGACTCCGACTAGGCGCGTTGGACTTTCTGAAAACTGCTTTACCACTACTCGGGACCCCACCGCGTATTGCGCCAAGTGATAGATGTGACCTACGAGAAAGCCCCACTCGAGTCTTCCTCCTTTCCCCCTTCACTGTCTACAGACATTCTTCATGCATCTCGCTTTAAGCTTTACCACTCGGCAACATCATAGAAAGTACCGAGATGGTGCTTCAGCACCCGGGGGTTATGTTATGAGACAATGTCCCACAAAAGCGCTTAGATAGGCGAAGAGAAAGACAACTTAATTTTGGTGTAGAGCATCAACTCTTCTTCTCCATCTAGGCTTGCGCGTTGGCGCTGTGTAAATATATCTTCAATCACCTAGTTTTGCATGTGCCTTCCCGTAACAATATTGAAAAGTCAATGGCAAGGATATTCTACAGAAACTGTGGTTGTACTTGTCATCAATACGATGTAGGAAGCAACGAAGGAAGCAAGGTGGTGCCAGTGGGAGATTTTTTCTGTGCGTTGTTGAACAATGAAAAATTCGAAGAGTGCGCGTTAACTAAAAGCCGAATTCTCCTGTCTCTCATTCCCCCTTAGCAGCCAATGGCATACACATTGAGCACTATCTGACAAGGAAGGGATTCAACGTCATACTCTTTGGGCATAACCTCCTTGGTTCTAGAAAGGTCTAGCGAGCGTTGGGCCGCAGTGCCATGAATACAGTGAACTAGTATATACCGTGAACTCGAGGTGGTTAAAGGTGGGAAGTAGACACACTTTCTTGCGCACACTTTCTTGCGCAATCCGCAAGAAAGTGTGCGTGCGCCACCTCTTGTTTAGTTTTTGAAATGACCGCTTGATGGCGGTGCTTCTACAAGCGGAATATATGATGAAAAGATGCGACATGGTGCTACTTGGAGTGTTGACTAGATTAGCGAACGGACACACAGACAGATGCATGGATGGACGCAGGGACGGACGCAGGGACGGATGCATGGACGAACGCAGGGATCGACGCACGGATGGACGAGCGGACGCACGAAAAGACGCACGTACGAATGGGCGGACGGACACATGGACGGTCACACAGATGGACGCATGGACGTACGAAAGCAAGAACAAATGGTTCTTGGAGTGTTGACTAGATGGACGAACGAACACGCAGCCTGATAGATGCATGGAAGGACGCATTGATGGCTGCACAGACGGATGGACGCATAGACGGACGCAAGGGCGGATGCATGGATGAACGCAGGGATAGACGCCTAGATGAACGTGAGGACGCACGAACATATGCACGCATGGACGGTCGGATGGACGCACGGACGGTCACACAGACGGACGCATGGACGGACGGAAGCAAGAACGAATGGACGGACAGATGCTTCGCCCCACTCTCCATCATTCACCCCGTGGATATGCTGTTATTTTCTTTCTACCGTTTTCATATATATAGATACGTATACATATACGGTGCAGGTATCGACGCCAACGCTGGCGAGAAAATTCAGCCGAGAGTGCCATATAGTTGATATAGCAATAATATGTTTGCAAAAGTGAAATGCACTCAGCTCAGCACTGTGTTACGTTAAACTGAAACGCGCTCGCATTGGCAAAATTTCATAGTTTGTTTAACTCACGTTCATTCAACTAACGTTCCTTGAAGGAGTATTTTACTGTATTTAGGATTAATATAATCTCATGGTTATGTCCCTTTCTTGTGCAGCATCGGTCAAGAAACATCATTCCTGGCGTCCGCCTTAACAACCTGCTGGTCGCATTGTGCATGCTAGCAGTATTTGGCTATAATCTGCTCACCCACCCGAGACACGACCACGTAAAAGTCAACCGGACTATCATACGAGTTATAGCGAAACATGAACCCAAGACTACGGTTCCTTTGAGTTATGCACCTTTTCAACGGCCCTTTCTGAGGTGTGTATTTTTCTAACCCTCCTGTACAATATGAGACACGCTGCAAGTCCGCATGATATGACATATGTGCATACCATGCCTTGACGTATTACATTAACGTCTAGAAACGTTCAAATATTGTCACCTGCTTGCTAGTCAAGAAAACGCAGTATGAAATACACTGAAACTATCTGCCCCTAATGATCAAATATTTTTGACCGCGCCATGTTGCTGGAACGAGCGTGTGCTGGCGAAGGCAAATTTCATTGCCGAAGCATTGGATTCATAGTCCTGCATCACTGCAGGTCTTAATATTTCCCGAAAAGCCTGTCCTGTACGATACAAACTTGATTTTCCTATTTGAATGCCGACGCTGCTTAGGCCCTGCCTTTTGTTGTGGTCACGGTATACAGCCCTTGCCATTTTCGAGACATACGCGAGACACACGCACAAGGAGTGGTTTCACAATACACTTCAACGTAACCATAGGCTAATTATAAGGTAAGAAACCGCTGTCCCGGCAAAAATAACTTATCGAGAAGAGTCTTGATCAGTTTATCTCTTGAAAAATGGGCCTAGATGTTCAGGCTTCTCAAGGAAACCAGTAAAACAAAGGCGCACGTCGAAAAATATCTGTCCAAACTAATTACCGGAGGAAAGATACCATTTTAATATGGGTCAGATTTTGGGTTCTTTGATTCGCTTTTACGGCACATCCTCCACTTCACCAGTCTTCTAAGTCCTTCTTAATTTGTCTGACACGGTTGGTAGGTGAAATAATTTTGCACTTCTATGTACACTTTATGCCACTCAATTCACTTTATATGAGGTAACGCTCGGTAACGTACTATTACATACCTATACCATATCCAGCGCATCGCTCGCTGCTCATGATTACTTCGTGTAAATGCGTGGATTTTCTTCGTGCCCGCCAAGTATACTGTCTGTTTTCATTCTATCATGTAAGCCCTAAGTATATTGCTACGTAGCTATCGCATGAAAGGTGAACCATTCTGTGGACAGAAGGCGACGAAGAGGACTGCTTTGCTCACTCTGTGTGCTGCGCTCCAATTTTATCGGTGTAAATACACTGGCAAATAGTCACGTCCTGTCTCATTTTACGTAACATATTTGTGGTGGAGGTGCTAGTCCTTCCCTCTACGAAGCTCCGCAACGGCCGCATCATCACGGGTCCTACCATGTCACAGGTTCAAGGTACATCGTCTTCACCACCCGCCTCTTCTGTGACTCCTACCTATGTTGTCTACCTCCTTCTCGTGATCCAGGCGTATTTTCTGGACAGGATGGCCTTGACCTGTACAAGTGGCTCAACGTGTATGCACGGATCAGCGCCAGCTTTAGGTGGGACCCGACACTCATGCTTGTCAACGTGCTTTTTTACCTTGATTGGCCCTCCACGGGTGTGGTTCGAGACGCACGAAGCCGACATTACCAGCTGGGACACTTTCAAGGAGAAGATCCGTGACGTTTTCGGGAACACCACTGCGCGACAAGTAACTGCGGGAAATCAGTTGGCTACTCGGGCACAGACGTCTACCGAATCCTACGTCGCGTATATTCACGACGTCATCGCCCTTTGTCTCCAGGTCTACGAACACATTTCCGAGCCTGAGAAGGTATCGAATGTGCTTAAAGGACATCGCCGACGATGCCTTCAACCTACTTGTATACACTAACGTCACCACCATCGATGAAATCATCCAAGAGTGCATGCGGTTTGAACACGCCAAGAGCCACCGTATCCCGCAGAGATTCACACGACTGTCCAACACGGCCGCCACTTCATCGTGTGAAGCCGCTCGCCAACCACCCACCTATGACCACGTTACCCGAATCGTTCGTCGGGAGTTTGAAGCTGCCTGTCCAGCTCCCATTCAACAGCCTGTTTTTACAACCCAAGCCACTGACCCATCACAGCCATCGGTAGCCTTAATTCAAGCTGTGGTAAGGCAGGAATTTGCTAATCTCGTTCTTCCGTCAGCGTGTCCCGTGACTCACCCTGAAGTACGCCCATACCCTTCAGGTAACGCTTGCCGATCTCCTCCATCATTGCCCTTCCGAAACCCTACGCAATCGCGAACGCCTGACGACAAGCCTATCTGCTTTCCTGTCATCAACCTGGACATATTTCTCGTTATTGCCATCGCCGCTGGTCCAACCCACCACGTCAGAGCTACCCTACTTATATGCGCTCTACTACTTCTGGACGTCCAGCCGCTTTACCGTCCAACTTTTACTCGCCGCATGAGAGTAATAAAACGCGACTTTACAGATGTAACATATTGAATGTTTTCATTGGTAAAGGAGGGTTTTGCAATGTATGTTTTGGTGTATAGGTAGCTGTATAGCACCGTTCAATGTGGATGTACCCTAGTTGACGCTTGGTACGTCTTCATCCTGAAGACTAACATGCATGATCAATTTATTAAAAAAAGCATTTTGTTATCTGTAGATGGTAACGGCCAAAGCATAATCGGAAAAGCAGGCTAGCAAACGCAGTGAAACTAGCTTTCTTGCTTCACAAACACACGCGTTCCTTATGCATGCTTCACAATTCAACGTCCAAAATTGCAGTAATAATTCGCGATACAAGCGCGCATTGCCAGCGGGCGTCAGAATATCGGATTTTATCGAATCAGCTTCGTCGCTTAAAGGTGGTCACCCACTTCAAAAGGCGCACATGCTACTGCGCCTATCCCCTTGGGGCCACGTGGGGGGTGCATAACAAGTATCAAAAAGCTTCATGCACTAAGTGTTTGAAGTATGCGCTAAGAACAGGACATCGCTATCACGTTCAACTCTTATAGGCGAAGCGTGAACGTCCCCCCCCCCTTTTCTTTTTGTCTAGTATGGCCACTCTAGGCATGGATGCGCCCAGACATACAGCCAACGTCACATCTGTATTTATATGTTCATCAGTATGCCTTACGTAATATTGTTACGTGAATCATCAGTAGGCTACACAACGTGTTTTCAATCGTGGTTGCAGCGCTGACCTGTTCAGCTCAGAGCCCGAGCAGACTAAGTAAGATCTTCCTTCTCTTCATCCGGCGCACACGCACATAGTTCAAAGCACTGGCAATATGTATGTAGCAATACGATATCGCGTTCACTGTGAGCAGGAAACATACCAAACGCAGCGGGCGTTTCTTTCTCAGCGTTGCAGCTGGGGATTATTACGCCAATATTATGTTTCATCATGATGGAAACACTCCTAAGGTGTCATTCTAAACGACGTTTTCTTTTAGATACGAAGCAGCTCTTTGACAAGCCTTTGTAACGCTGTCCCTCCGCACTGGGGTGGAGCCAAGTAGGTCACGCCTTCCCTCGCCGTGCGCACGTGTGACTTCACTCTCTCCCTTGCCTATCTCCACTCACCACGTGTCGTCTCTCTCGCTTCAGCATCTCCACCACTCTTGACGCTCGAGCCCACTCCTCACGCCGGCATCATCATCTCACCCGGGCCACCTCCTGCCGGCAAGAAGAAGCCGCGGGTAGGCGCGCTTGCGTGCCGTCGCCTAGCCTGGCCGTGGTCCCGCGGCGCCGGCAATGTGGACAGCGCGCCGCCCCTTGCCGCGCGATCACGCCGACGGGCGGGACGCCGCCGGGGCAGGCTTTCCGCTAGTACGCGCGTACCTTTCCCGGCCGTCACCGGCGTTGCGGGTTAGCGAAACCAATCATGGTCGCGAATGGTGATGTCGCGCCTGGAACACCGTCAAGCCAGGGTAGCCGAACGCAAGCGCCGGCACTGGCAGACCAACGACACCGACGAGGTGCGGGTCAAGAACGCCGATCGCGTTCGAAAATAGAGATGGCGCGAGGGTAACACCGACGAGACGCGAGCCGAGGAAGCGAAGCGCAAGCGCCTTCAACGCGCCCCTCATCCCGTGTCTTTGCGTTTGAAACAAACGTTTACTCCAGTAAATGTTACATCGGGTTTCGCTTCAAACCGTTATTTCAGCAACCGCACCGACGCCAGTTTCAACCGGGTCAACGCCGTTCGCACCACTGCTGCTTTTCCCCGCAGGGGCGCCTGCTTAAGTAGGCGTTTGGTGGGTAGCGACACCACAGACCCGAGCTAACGGGGGAGTTTCTACTCCCTCCCACGCCTAGCCATGCGTGGCTTTGCCGTGTTCGGAGAAAAGGGGACCCTGGGGGTTGAGCCGACGCTGGGTAATTGGACCTTTAAGGCCCCCCGACAGAGGCAACACACCCCTTTGGCCCCGACTTCACGTAGACGGCACCCCTGGGCTGACCCACCAGGGGAAATCGGCAGTCGCCTTTTCCTATCCCTCTCTCCCTGCATCTTCGTCTTTATCTCTTACTATTTATCTGTCCTGTCTTCTACTCTCTCCGTTTACTTCCAAACTTCCTGGCGGTTAGGGTTACCCTGTGCAAATAGCCTACCTTGGTCTAGGCGCATTGTGTTATAGTGGCGTTGTATGGCTGGCACCTGCAGTTTTAAGCATCTGTAAACTTGTAGCGTCCCCTCGTTGGGCTCCGTGGTGGGTGGCCGCCAACGCTGCTGAACAAAAATAAGAAAGGCATGCATGGAGCATTCCTCTTACTGTCTGATCGTACCGGCTTAAAGCGGGTACGCACCGATGATATAAACTTTTTAACCAGCCAAAGAAACATATCCTCACTATCATGTTATCCACTGTGAAAAAACTGAAAAGCAAGCCAGAACCCTTCTCCTTTTCCTGGTTTCTAGATTGTCTACCCGAAACTCTTGGCACAGGAGGTAACCAAAATGGCTAGTGGAGACCTTCTCCTCGAAATCCGTGACAGAGAACAATTTGTAAAGCTAGACCGTCTTTCAGATTTCGGTGGCATACCAATAACCATAACACCACATAGATTAATGAACACAACTCGCGGAGTGGTATCTGACATGGACTTACTTGACTTGACTGAGACTGAACTTTTGGGGGAGTGGAAGAGCCAAAATGTCACTAATGTACAGAGAATCATCATTAGAAGAGATAATAAGGAAACGACGACGACGAACACTTCATACTCACATTTGCATCCAGTTAACTACCGGAATCTATTCAAACAGGTACACAAAGACATCTATCAGGCCGTACATACCAAAAACCCTCGTCGTTGCTTCCAATGCCAGAGTATGGCCATGGCTGTAAACCGTCGTGGTCGCCCAGACTTGTGCACAATGTGGAGTTCTAGGCCACGTGTCTGAGAACTGCAAACAACGCCACACTGTGTAAACTGCGAAGGAAACCATGCCGCATATTCACGCTCCGGCACATATGGAAAAAAGAAAAAGAATAATTACGTTGAAGGGGAAAGAGAACATTGAAATTAAGGAAGCACGGGCGAATAGTCGCTCCATTCTATGGACCTACATACGCTGATGCGTCGGCGTCAGGGGGCACCCGCCCGCACCAGCCCTCGCCACTCCTTCAGCCCGCGCATACCGAGTCGGTGTTGTGGCACCTGCCCCGAACGTGGCTGTAGCCAAGCTACACCGCCTACTCCCAACAGAGACCGGAGGTCTCTGGAGTCTCCGGCTCCTCAACAGGCAAGGCCCCGAAATTCGAATTAACCGCCCGCACGTGCGGGCATCCATGCCGTCCGAGGAGGCAATGGATCTCGGCAGCCCTGGGTTCAGAAAGAGTGGCGTGGCTTCCTGGAGCGTGTCAAGAAACAACAAAGCAGATAACAGGGCCTGGTGATGCCCCTGTTAAGTGAACTCAAACTCCCTGTCTAAACAGCCACTCGCTTTTCGGTACGCACAGCACTATTTCACATTCACCATGAACACTGAAATTATACAATGGGAACGTCAGGGGCCTTCTCAGAAATTTTGACGACATCCCAGAACTCTTACATGAACACTCGCCAAAAGTGCTGTGTGTACAAGAAACACACCTTAATTTAAAACACACAAATTTCTTGTAAATACTTATTTTCCGAAAAGACCGTGTTGATGCTATGACATCATCCGGAGGTGTTGCCATCATAGTGAATCAAGGAATAGCATGCACGCACTTACAACTCCAAACATCCCTTGAGGGCAGTGGCTGTTCGAGCGGTTCTTTTTGATAAACTGATCACAGTCTGCACTATTACATTCCTCCTAGCTATCACTGCAAAAACCGTGATTTACACTCTATAATTGATGAACTTCCGGAGCCTTATGTTCTCCTTGGAGACTTAATGCGCATAGCAGGCTATGGGGTGGAATCTCGTATGACGCGCGAGGTCGACTGATCGAACAGTTCCTTATCTCGTCGAGCGCGTGTCCTCCTAAATCGAAAAGAACCAGCCTATTATAACCTCGCTAATACACCTACTCCTCCATAGACCTGAGCATAGTATCTCCATCTCTTGCGCCTCTACTCCAGGTGGAAAGTCGTCAGTATCTGTACGGAAGTGACCACTTCCCCGTAGTTTTGAGCACAACGACAGTAACTGAGTGTCCACCACGTGTTCCCAAGTGGCTATAAACAGAGCGACTGGGAACAGTTTTATACTATCGCTTGTCTAGGTTGGAATGACATCTGTACTTTGAACATTGATGTTGCTGTGAACTACTTCACAATCGTTTTGATTGATGCGGCAACAAAGTGCATCCCACAAAAAAAAAATGAACACCCTGGAAAAACGATGTGTGCCATGGTGGAACTCTGAACCCCGAAACGCGCGCAAACAGCAAAACAGAGCTTGGAGGCTGCTTCGGAACTCACCGAAAGCCGAAAAATCTTGGACCTTCAAGAAAATAAAGTCTCAAGCAGGAGAAACGCGTCGGCCATGCCAGAAGAGAAAGCTGGCGGAAGTTTTTATCATGGGTTCATTCATACACACAGGAGGCTAAAGTCCGGGAACATGGTCGGTAGGATGCAGGAAAACAAGTACAACACACTTCCCATCGTAAACACTCAGGGTGATACCTTGGAAGATCAGGCAAACTTCCTCGGTGCAACACTTCGAACAGGTATCCAGCTCGTCCCACTATACTGACACTTTCCAAAAATACAGAACAAGAATCGAAAAGCAGAAACTCGAACACCACATCCACTAGATACGAGGCATATAACCAAGCTTTCAGTCTAGCTGAGCTCCGAACATCTCTAAACTCCTGCAGTACTTCTGCCCCAGGTTCTGACCGGTGATGTATGAAATGTTAAAAAACCTACCAAACGAAACCCGAAAAACCTTACTTTGTTTGTACAATGCCTATGTGGTCTTCTGGCACTATTCCTACCTCCTGGAAAAAGGCGTGTTATTCCCATTTTGAAAGAGGGCAAGGACCCTTCTTTACCCTCGACTTATAGGCCTATAGCACTTACAAGCTGCTTGTGCAAAGTCTTCGAAAAAATGATAAACTGTCGACTTGTACATGTTCTTGAAACAAATAATTTGCTCGACCCATTTCAGTGCGGGTTTCGAGAAAGTAGTTCCACCACAGACCACCTTGTTCGTATCGAGGCACAGATCAGAGACGCTGTCGTCATAACAATATTTTCTCTCTGTGTTCCTCGATATCGAAAGGCTTATTATACTACATGGCGTTACGGATTCGAAGAGACCTGTCCCACCTTGGTGTGCGCGGAAGATGTTTCATAGAATCGAAAGTTACCTGTCAAACCGGACATTCCGTGTCCGTCTGGGGCAGTGTGCTCTCCCAAACATTTGTCCAGGAAACAGGCGTGCCACAAAGGTGGTGGTGGCTTAGTTGCACACTTTTTAGTATTAAAATGAATTCTTTGCACTTGTCCATTCCCCGCATTATGTTCTATTGGTAAGCATATGTCGACGACGTTCAGCTTGGCTTAGAGTCCTGCAACTTGGCCATATGTGAGCGGCAGGTTCAGCTGGGTTTAAAAAAGGTCTCCAAATGGGCAGATGAAAACGTATTTCGACTTAACCCACAAAAAAGCACGTGTGTCTTGTTCTCTCGAAAGGGAGGCATGCACTCGGAACCCGACATTCAACCTGAACGGGCAACAACTGTCCGTCAAAGCCGAGCATAAATTCTTAGGCTTAATCTTGGACAACAGTTGACCTTCGTACCCTACATAAAGTATTTAAAAACAAAATGTTTAAAAGCCATGAATGTTATAAAAGTGTTGCCACGTACTCCGTGGGGTAGTGACAGGAAATGCCTCATAAACCTGTATAGGAGCCTTATTCGCAACTGCTTAGATTACGGGGGCCATTGTTTATCAGTCTGCGACTCAAAGTGCTGTTGAAGATGCTGGGATCCCGTGCACCATTCGGGCATCCGCCTTTCTACGGTGCTTTTCACACCAGCCCCGTAGAAAGCCTTTACATTAAGTCAAATGAGTGGTCGCTTCATCTGCAAAGAACCTACATGTCCTTTGTATATTTCCTTAAGGTGAAAGCAGACAAGAGGCACCCCTCATACTCTACTATTAATGACTTGTCGAGCTCCATTCTTTTTCAAAACAGGCCTTCAATGAGGCAGCCCTTCTCAGTTCGCCTGAAGGGTCTAGCTGAGGAACACGAGTGGTCACTCGAATACAGTTTAATGGCTCCTGTAGCATACCCGCCACCGTGGCAGTGGCAGACTATAGATTGCGATGTGTTTTTCCTAGAAGTTACTAAACATGCGCCTATTGCCCATATTCGAACATACTTCTTGGAACTTCAACACAAATACGCACGTCCTGAGTTTTTTACAGATGCCTCTAAGTCTAACTCTTCTGTGTCCTACGCCTGCTGTTGGCCCTTCCTTTTCGGATGCTGGGCCCTCTACATCCAGGCACAAGTATCTTCACAGCGGAAGCTTACGCGATACTTGTGGCAGCTAAACACATCAAACAATCACAAATACAAAAAAGCAGTAATTTATACAGACTCCCTCAGTGGTGGTAACGGCTCTGCACAGTCTTAAAACAACAAAAAACCCTGTCCTCGTTTCACTTTACTCCATTTTATGCACCCTCTACACACTCAACAGACATGTTTGTGTGCTGGTGCCAGGGCACCGTGAGATTCAAGGCAACGTGAGTGCGGATCAGCTTGCTGCATCCGCCCACGAAAGCACCGCCATTACAACCGACATCAATCCCGGCCCTTGATCTTAAGCCGTCTCTCAAATGAAAACTCAGGAACTACTGGCAGAGCAGTGGGATACACACACACAAAACAAACTACACGTTATCAAGCCACGACCTTGGCCATTGGCCACCAGTAGCAAAATCACGTTTAACAGAGGTAACACTACAAGACTCAGGATAGGACCACACTACACGACACCACACATCTTTTGTCCGTGTGTGATCCACCATTGTTTGATAAATGTGGTGAGGCATTAACAGTTTCTTCACGTTTTAAATCAATGTAAACATTTAGACGCCTAAGAAGACAACACTTTCCACTATCCTACCGACAACATGCATGATCAATTTATTAAAAAAAGCATTTTGTTATCTGTAGATGGTAACGGCCAAAGCATAATCGGAAAAGCAGGCTAGGCAAACGCAGTGAAACTAGCTTTCTTGCTTCACAAACACACGCGTTCCTTATGCATGCTTCACAATTCAACGTCCAAAATTGCAGTAATAATTCGCGATACAAGCGCGCATTGCCAGCGGGCGTCAGAATATCGGATTTTATCGAATCAGCTTCGTCGCTTAAGGTGGTCACCCACTTCAAAAGGCGCACATGCTACTGCGCCTATCCCCTTGGGGCCACGTGGGGGGTGCATAACAAGTATCAAAAAGCTTCATGCACTAAGTGTTTGAAGTATGCGCTAAAAACAGGACATCGCTATCACGTTCAACTCTTATAGGCGAAGCGTGAACGTCCCCCCCCCTTTTCTTTTTGTCTAGTATGGCCACTCTAGGCATGGATGCGCCCAGACATACAGCCAACGTCACATCTGCATTTATATGTTCATCAGTATGCCTTACGTAATATTGTTACGTGAATCATCAGTTGGCTATATCTTTTCAATCGTGGTTCCAGCGCTGACCTGTTCAGCTCAGAGCCCGAGCAGACTAAGTAAGATCTTCCTTCTCTTCATCCGGCGCACACGCACATAGTTCAAAGCACTGGCAATATGTTTGTAGCAATACGATCTCGCGTTCACTGTGAGCAGGAAACATACCAAACGCAGCGGGCGTTTCTTTCTCAGCGTTGCAGCTGGGGATTATTACGCCAATAATATGTTTCATCATGATGGAAACACTCCTAAGGTGTCGTTCTAAACGACGTTTTCTTTTAGATACGAAGCAGCTCTTTGACAAGCCTTTGTAACGCTGTCCCTCCGCACTGGGGTGGAGCCAAGTAGGTCATGCCTTCCCTCTCCGTGCGCACGTGTGACTTCACTCTCTCCCTTGCCTATTTCCACTCACCACGTGTCATCTCTCTTGCTTCAGCATCTCCACCACTCTTGAAGCTCGAGCCCACACCTCACGCCGGCATCATCATCTCACCCGGGCCACCTCCTGCCGGCAAGCAGAAGCCGCGGGTAGGCACGCTTGCATGCCGTCGCCTAGCCTGGCCGTGGTCCCGCGGCGCCGGCAATGTGGACAGCGCGCCGCCCCTTGCCGCGCGATCACGCCGACGGGCAGGAGGCCGCCGGGGCATGCTTTCCGCTAGTACGCGCGTACCTTTCCCGGCCGTCACCGGCGTTGCGGGTTAGCGAAACCAATCATGGTCGTGAACGGTGATGTCGCGCCTGGAACACCGTCAAGCCAGGGTAGCCGAACGCAAGCGCCGGCACTGGCAGACCAACGACACCAATGAGGTGCGGGTCAAGAACGCCGATCGCGTTCGAAAATAGAGATGGCGTGAGGGTAACACCGACGAGACACGAGCCGAGGAAGCGAAGCGCAAGCGCCTCCAACGCGCCCCTCATCCCGTGTCGTTGCGTTTGAAACAAACGTTTACTCCAGTAGACGTTACATCGGGTGTCGCTTCAAACCGTTATTTTGGCACCCGCACCGACGCCAGTTTCAACCAGGTCAACGCCATTCGCACCACGGCTGCTTCGCATCCCATCAGGGTTCCGTTCGGAGAGGTGGTCTAAGTTTTTTTTGTGCGTGTAGAGGTGGGTGTACCCATATGATATGGAATGAGCACCACAAAATCGCACTGTTTGTTCCGGCACCCGCGTCGAAGCCTGTTTCAACCAGGTCAGTGCTGTGCGCACCGCTACTGCTTCGCTCCCCATCAGGGTTCCCTTCGGGGAGACGGTCCATAGTTCTTGTTTGTTTGTTTGTTCGTTTGTTTGTTTGTGGTAGCACCTATGACATGAAATAAGCACCACAAAATTGCACTGTTTGTATGCTCATATTCTCTTGAGCGGAAGCTTTAGCTTTTACAAGTTAAAGATTGGAGTGACTGTAGTTGCGCTTCTTTTTTCCAACCAAGGTCAACAGCACTACTCTGACTTTTCGGTTAGTTCCCCTCAAGTTATCTTGATTGATTTTGCCTATTCCGTTGCAGTACTTTTATTCAGGTTTCAATACAAGGCATATTCTAGAGTCATTGCAAGTGAAACGTGCACTGCACCGTAGTACGTAGTGCTGCCAAGTGCGTATACTATATTCCGCCGACAAGCGATATAGCAAGTGCCGTATTTTGAGTGTAAAAAACGGAACGTTACACTTTCCGTTCCGCATACCGACGATAGCCCGTGCTACATTAAGCCTTGATTGATTAGATCACTCTACGGTACGCACCCCTCTCGCACACCTGACCACTTCTTCGCGACTAAACATAACATCGCGTCTGACGTCTCGTTGGTTTCGCAGGGAGAAAATCACGATGGCGTTCGTCATGTGCGAGGATATTTTTAATCTTGGCATCGTTACTGTCAAGTCAGCCGTACCTTACTCCTACACAAGGCTGCACCTTATCATCATCGCAGATAAGCAGAACGAGGAGAAAATGCGAAAAGAGGTAAGCCTGCATATATCTGACAAAGCCTTCTACAATTACGATTGTTTTACTGTTTCGTGAAACATGACACAGAGGAACTTTTGTTATTGAAGGTCTGAGTAAAGGAGTGATTCTGACGAATTTTAGTATTTTAGAAGCGAGTCCCCTTGGGCGCTCATGATGACCGACCGTTGTCGTCCAGGCTCGCCATCGTCCCTAGTCGAAGCGCAGGTGCGAAACATCAGTGTGCATTTACGTGTACAGCGCGTATATATTGCACATATAGCTTAAAAATAGACGCATACTCCATCCGTGCATCTGTTCATCCGTCCATTCATTCGTCCGGTCGTTCGTACATCCGCTTGTCTATTCGTGAGGCCGTCGACCCGAGCGTGCATCTGCATTATACTAGCCGGTGACTCGAACGTATGCGTTATGCACATTAGGACCTAGATTCGCTCCATCATTAACATCCACTTCGTAGATCGGCAGCAACGTTTTTCCTCATTTTCCTCATGCGAAGCAATGCGCCTTATTATTGTTTCTTCCAATGGAGAGGAATAAGTGTAACACTCAATAGACCTCAAGCAAATTTGATTGTTATCTGAATCGAATCGCGACAGCACACCCTCCACTGCGTAATGTCACATATACTATATAGCTAAGAACCCAACAAATTTGACGTATGCATGTGGGAGGTAATGGCCACATACTGCACCAGGGTGGCCAATCCTTCTCTGGTGAGGAAGTGCATTCCCGGTGGTGGTTACCGGTGAGCCCCCCCCCCCCCCAGGCCTCTTAAAACAGTTCCTTCACCACGCGGATTTTTTTTATCCGGTTGGGAACTGCGTGGCACCGGGATTTGAACCACGGGCCTTTTGCATACGAGGCGGATGCTCTAACTCTAACAGGGTAACAAAATGGATTCCCAGAGAAGGGAAGCGGGTTAGGGGGAGACAGAAAGTTAGGTGGCCAGATGAGATTAAGAAGTTTGCGGGTATAAATTGGCAGCAGCAAGCTCAGTACCGGGTTAACTGGCAGAACATGGGAGACGCCTTTGTCCAGCAGTGAACAAAGTCAGGCGGATGATGATGATGATGATGATAAACCCAACGCAATGTTTCTTCGTGACGTGATTTATCTCGTTCGTTCATTCATTGTGCTTTGAAACTCGTGGCAAAGTACTACGTGTTATCGCAATGATGGTTGGCGTTTTAAACTTAGCCATAAAACTGCTGTTCTGTTGAGCGATTTGTGGCAAAACAGGCTCGCATATATAACTCTAGTCTAGGTGCATCAGTTCTATATAGTATAAAAAATATCAAACAATGATCACACTCACAAAAACATTGCTTCTTCAGCTTAAGACAAAACTGTACAAGCTCAGAACAGCCGGCACTTTGCTCGAGATCAGCTATGTAATATTTTTTTAGGAATAGAACCCGTCGACAAGTTTCGCATTCAAACGAATGGGCTTGTGGTGCAAACATTTGAGTAAGGATCGCATCTGTAAAACCTCAAACGGCTGAGTGAAACAAAAACAAGACAAATTTCAAACAACAGGTTGAAGTTCATTTGGCATCATTCAGCTTACCGTAAAAATGGCACAGACGCCAAAGTTAGAGCCATCACCTCTCTCCCACATGTTTTACCCGTAGCAGCTTTCTGCCAAGATGGCGAGCATTGGCCACGTACGCCTCCCAGTCAAGCCTGTAAAAATAGAGGTCAAGAGCACCACACAGGTAGCAATCGTCCACTAAAATTCTCCTAAATGAAAGGGTCCTCGTAGTGAAAATTGTAATGAATCTAGGTAATGGTGGTATACGATGTCTAAGTTATATGCAATTATTGTAAGAAAAACATTAGCTGGCACTGTTTATAGGTAAAAAAAGAAAAAGAAAACACCATTTATCCTCTGAAATGACATAAAAGGTCCTATTTGTCTGGCGCAAGTCACCATAAAGAAATGACGTTTGATGGGTGCGTAATATTCAAGTTGCATGCCAGGAAGCAGAATACTCAGTTTTCCCATGTGATACCTAATTAGGATGCTTTAAATGTCTTTTAGACCATATAACACATTTATGTTTGCTGTAAATAAAGGTACGAATATGGGAATCTTATAGGCATATCTACGTGCAAGACTAGCCTACATTAGTGTACAGCACCCTCTGTCTTTGTGGAGGAAAAGAGGGAGGACACTCGTTTGGCCCCCTCATAGAGGGCGCTGCCCTGTGCGCTCTCATGACGGTGTTCGCTGGCGCCTTCTGTGCGCTCGGTGCCAGTGACGTCACCCGCGTCAAATCTCACAACGTACAAGCTACAATACGTGTGACGGCTATTCTCAACCGATTGGCGACTGCCTCCAAAGCAAAGGTGGAAGGGCGTTCGCTTGAACTTTCAAAGTTGGCATGTGGCGAAAATGAGCCCTACGTGGAAAATATTAGTTTTTTTTGCGATAGTGATCATATGCACACTCTCTGCTGGATTTCGGCACCAGCGTCGGCGTCGACGTGGACGTCGGCGTCGATGCTATGCACTGCTAATGCAATATATATATATATATATATATATGTATATATATATATATATATATATATATATATTAAGATTTCTCTTATTCATTAACGAGGGTCTCGTACTGGCAGACTTGGTGCCTCTAGGTTGTATACGGTGGACTATTGGTCAGCTGTCAATTAGTAATAAGTTCACGTGCTACGTGACGCCAAACAGGCTCATAAAGAGTGTACCACACACGCCGCCATGGCTACTAGTGGCGCTGACTGACACTCCCGCGTTTAAATTGACATAAATACCCAATAAAGTGGCTGGGGAGATGGCTGTCGTGGTAGCTCAGTGGTAGAGCATCGAACGCGTTATTCGAAGGTCGCAGGTTCGGATCCTGCCCACGGCAAGTTATCTTTTCACCCACTTTTCTTTCTTCTCATTTACATTACAATTGGCCTAATAACCTCCCGCTATACCTTCCTTGGCATTATTGTCTGTGAGATCTCATTATTATTGTTACGTGAAAATGGCACGAGGCGTGTCTATTTAAAATCTATATTTAAACTGATGCGTATGGCGTCGGCTAAGATGAAAGCAGCACGCACAACCAACAGACCACTTCCTCGTTGTCCTCTTCTGACTGCTGATACGTCAGCTACGTAGCATTACCCCCCCCCCTCCCCCAGCGGTAAAAGCGCCTTCTCGGTGCACATTAACTACGGTCTTAAGTAGGCAGGTGGTAAGGTTTTAGCCTGCTGACGTGCACAACATCACTGGGTGTGGTTGCAGGCAGGCTTGTGGTCTCAGATGCAGGAATGATCTCATAGGTGACTTCGGTTACCTGGCGGATGATACGGTAAGGACCCATGTAGCGAGACAATAACTTCTCTGATAAGCCAACCCGACAAACTGGGCACCACAGGAGAACAAGAGAACCGGGTGAGAAGTGAACGTCAGCATGCCGGCTGTCGTAGATGGCTTTCTGGGTGGCTTGCGAACCCGAAAGTCTAGAGCGGGCAATCTGACGTGCGTGGTCGGCACGAGCAATAGAGTCGCGTGCATATTCGGTTGACGGCGTTGTAGTGGTTGGAAGTAAGGTGTCGAGTGGAAACGTCGGATCACGGCCATAAAGCAAATAAAAGGGTGAATAACCAGTGGTGTCGTGGCGCGAAGAATTGTACGCGAAGGTCACGTGAGGTAGCGCCAGGTTCCAGTCATGGTGGTCGGAGGACACATACATCGCGAGCATGTCCGTTAGGGTCCGATTTAGCCGTTCGGTAAGGCCATTTGTTTGAGGATGGTAGCAAGTGGTCAGCTTGTGGTGCGTCGAGGAAGAGCGCAGAACATCGTCGATCACACGGGACAAAAATGCGCGGCCACGATCCTTGAGTAATTGGCGAGGAGCGCCATGGTGTAGGATGACGTCGTGGAGCAAAAAGTCCGCAACGTCAGTAGCGGTGCTGGTGGGGAGCGCTCAAGCGATGGCATACCTAGTCGCGTAGTCTATAGCAACGGCGACCCACTTGTTGCCCGATTTCGACTCGGGAAAAGGACCGAGAAGATTTATACCAACACGGAAGAAAGGTTCGGTTGGGATGGAGATCGGTTGAAGAAGTGCAGCCGGGGGCGCAGTAGGTCGCTTCCTTCGTTGGCATTTATCGCAGGAGGACACGTAACGGCGAACAGACCGGGCAAGACCACGCCAAAAGAAGCGGCGACGCACGCGGTCGTACGTCCGAGATACACCCAGATGACCAGCAGTTGGTTCATCGTGAAGCTCGTGCAGCACGGTTGAACGCAAATTTTTCGGCACGACAAGAAGGAGCTCAGGGCCATCTGACTGGAGGCTACGATAGTACAGCGTGCCATTCAGGAGGACGTTCATGCGAAGTGACGTGTCGTTCGGAGCAGATTCGAGACGGTGAATAAGTTGTCGCAGAGAAGCATTACGACGTTGTTCATCACGTATCTGAAGAAACTGAGACATTGACATGACGCTGAGGCTAGGCTCGATGTCTGGTTCGTCGGGCTGATCAACAGGGTAGCGGGATAAGCAATCGGCGTCCAGATGGAGACGTCCAGACTTATAAGCAACCGAGTAAAAATACTCCTGTAGGCGTAATGCCCAACGACCAAGTCGTCCAGTGGGGTCCTTGAGAGAAGAAAGCCAACACAGCGCGTGATGATCTGTGATGACACGGAAAGGGCGGCCATACAAGTAAGGACGGAATTTCGAAACCGCCCAAACAAGAGCGAGACATTCCCGTTCTGTTATAGAATAATTGCGTTCCGACTTAGAAAGCACACGGCTCGCGTACGCGATTACACGGTCGTTGCCCCGCTGAATTTGCGCCAAAACTGCACCAATTCCGTGACCACTCGCATCTGTTCGCACTTCTGTGGGAGCATCGGGGTCAAAATGTGCAAGAATAGGAGGTGTCGTTAGAGCAGTGATAGCTGAGAGAAGGCGTCAGCTTGAGGAGGGCCCCAAGAAAATGGGACGTCTTGTTTGAGAAGGTCAGTGAGTGGCCGGGCGAGTGCCGCAAAGTTTTTCACGAACCGGCGAAAGTAGGAGCAGAGGCCCACAAAACTGTGAGCATCATGGACAGAGCGTGGGACTGGGAAGTTTGTTACAGCGCGTACTTTAGCCGGGTCTGGCCGTACGCCGGCAGCGTTAACAAGGTGACCCAATACGGTAATCTGGCGAAGACCGATGTGGCACTTGGAGGAATTGAGCTGCAAACCGGCCCGTCGAAATATGGATAGAATAGTCGAAAGGCGTTCAAGGTAGGTTGCAAAGGTAGGTGAGAAAATGATCACGTCGTCCAGGTAACACAAACATGTCGACCATTTAAATCCTTGTAGGAGCGTGTCCATCATTCTCTCGAAGGTCGCTGAAGCGTTGCAAATCCCGAATGGCATGACCTTGAATTGCTAAAGACCGTCAGGGGTATTGAAGGCGGTCTTTTCTCGATCCATTTCATCTACAGCAATTTGCCAGTAACCAGATCGGAGGTCGAGAGATGAAAAGAAGGTGGCGCCATGGAGGCAATCAAGGGCATCGTCAATGCGTGGTAGAGGGTACACGTCTTTTTTGTAATTTAGTTGAGGTGGCGATAATTAACGCAGAAACGCCTTGACCCGTCTTTCTTTTTTACTAATAGCACGGGAGATGCCCAAGGGCTCATTGATGGTTCGATTACGTTTTTCGTAAGCATTTTGTCCACTTCTTTCTGAATCACTTCTCGCTCAGACGCTGACACGCGGTACGGCTGACGGTGAATGGGCGCAGAGTCACCAGTGTTGATTCGGTGAGTAACACTTTTAGTCTGGCCCAAGGGACGATCGTCAGTGTCAAAAATGTCACTGTATGAGGCCAAGACTTGGCAGAGGGCGTCGGCCTGGTGAGGCGACAGCTCCGATTCAATCATGTTTCGAAAAATAGCATCGTCTGATCTAGGTGACCATGAGACTGCGCTTCGATCAAGAGCAGATACGGCCACAACACTGACATCGTCCTCTGGTATGGCAGTTAGCTGGGCTAGAGACATCTGGCAGGGCAACACTTGAGGGGTAAAACCAAAGTTAAGGAGCGGAAGTAACACACAGTTATCCGCTATGGTCGCGACGGTATAGGGCACAGTAACACTGCGCGTCAGCCGAACGTCAATAATTGGCGTAACGATATAATCACCGTCAGGAACGGGAGGGGTCGATACCAAAGACACGTACGTGACGGCTCGACGTGGCAAGCGAATGAAAGTGGTTGGGCTCAAGCGGCTGGTGGGCTTTGCAGAGTAGTCGACGAAGATTGGTAGATCAAGGCTGAGGGTACCAGACGAACAATCAATTAAGGCCGAGTGTGCCGAAAGGAAATCAAGGCGAAGTATGAGGTCATGAGGGCAGCAGGCTAGCACGGCAAAAAGGACCACGGCGTGACGACCGGCAATGCTGACACGAGCAGTGCACATTCCGATAACTGGTACAGTACTACCATCGGCAACACGTATTGCCGGCGTCGTAGATGGCGTCATAATCTTTTGTAAGCGGCAGCGTAGAGAAGCGCTAATAATAGACAGGTGCGCACCTGTGTCAGTGAGGGCGGTCACAGGAACATGGTCGACTTGTACTTCAAGCAGGCTATGGTGCGTGGGAAGCGTCAGCAGAGGATTTTGGCCGTAATGGGTATTACAGCTTCACCTCTATAAGCTGCAATATCTAGTTTTCCTGCTGCGGTCCTCCAGAGAAGCTCGGCGAGGAAAAGCACCGAGGTGGCGGAGAGCGGGATTGGCGACGTAGCGGTGACGGGGAGCGAAAACTGCGGCGACCGGACGAAGGGGCGTCAGGGTAGCGGCGACCGAGCAAAGGGGCGTCAGTGGAAGGCTCGTAAGGTGACGACGAATAGAAATTGAAGTGTGCGGCGACTGAACGTCGAGGGGTCGTCGGATGCATGAGCGCCGATGTAGAGAAAGTCTGACGTGGTTGGTTTGCCCAACGGTGGCGGCAATAGCGAGAAACGTTCCCAGGCTGGTGGCAGGAAAAACAAATAGGCCGGTCGTCGGGTGTTCGCCATTCTGAAGGGTTACGGAAGGGCATTGTTGGAGGTGAACGGCGAGCGTGTCCTCGGGAGTAGGACGGGGCTTCAGGGCGAGTCAAGGGACATGCTGATGGAAGTCCGAGATTCGCTAACTCCTGCCTCACCACAGCTTGTATTAACGCCACTGACGGCTGTTGTTGGTCAGAGGCGAGCGTTGCGAAAACGGGTGGCTCAAGAGGAGGCGGACAGGCAGCTTCGATTTGCCGACGAACAATGCGTGTGACGTCGTCATCCGTGGGGGACTGGCGGGCGGCTTCACACGATGAGGTCGCGGCCGTGTTGGGCAGCCGGGTGAATCGCTGAGTAATACGGCGGCTCTTGGCTTCTTCGAACCGCCGGCACTCTTTAATGATGACGTCGACGGTGGCAACGTTGTTGTAAACTAGAAGATTAAATACGTCGTCTGCTATGCCTTTCAGCACATGGGCCTCTTTCTCCGACTCACTCATGTGCTCGTCAATCTGGCGGCATAGGGCGATGACGTCGTGAATGTACGCGACGTACGACTCCGTCGACGTCTGTGCGCGAGCCGCGCGTTGATTCCGCGCTGCGATCTGCCGCCCAAGGGAGTCGCCAAAAAGGTCGTTGATCTTCTCTTGAAAGGAGTCCCAGCTCATAATCTCCGCTTCGTGCGTCTCGAACCACACTCGCCGTGGGCCATCGAGGTAAAAAAGCACATTGGCAAGCATAGGAGTCGGGTCCCACCTAAGGCTTGCGCTGACCCGTTCGTACCAGTTGATCCATTTGTCGACGTCAATGCCATCCTGACCGGAAAATACACCGGGATCACGAGCAGGAGGTAGAACGACGTATGTAGAAGTCACGGTAGGGGCAGGTGGTGAAGACGATGGTTGTTCAACCTGTGACATGGTTGAACCTATGATGATGCGGCCGTTGCGGAGCTTCGTGATGAAGACGGGGAAGTACCCAGCACCTCCACCAAAAAGATGTTACCTGAAAATGACACGAGGCGTGTCTATTTAAAATCTATATTTAAACTGATGCGTATGGCGTCGGCTAAGATGGAAGCAGCACGCTCAACCAACAGACCACTTCCTCGTTGTCCTCTTCTGACTGCTGATACGTCAGCTACGTAGCAATATTGTGTAAAACACGAAAAAGAAGCCCTTAACTCTACACTTGTTTCCCTTATTCATTAACGAGGGTCTCGTACTGGCAGACTTGGTGCCTCTAATTTGGATACGGTGGACTATTGGTCAGCTGCCAATTAGTAACAAGTTCACGTGCTACGTGACGCCAAACAGGCTCATAAAGAGTGTACCACACTCGCCGCCATGGCTACTAGTGGCGCTGACTGACACTCCCACGTTTAAATTGACATAGATACCCAATAAAGTGGCTGGGGGGATGGCTGTCGTGGTAGCTCAGTGGTAGAGCATCGAACGCGTTATTCAAAGGTCGCAGGTTCTGACCGTGCCCACGGCAAGTTATCTTTTCACCCACTTTTCTTTCTTATCATTTACATTACAATTGGCCTAATAAATTCCAGTATACCTTCCTTGGTATTATTGTGTGTTAGATCTCATTATATTGTGTAAAACACGAACAACGAGCCCTTAAGTGTACACTTGTTTCCCTTATATATATATATATATATATATATATATATATATATATATATATATATATATATATATATATATATATATATATATATATAGTCACGTGATCACAGAACGACCACAACGTCTGTTCACAGGAGCAGCACTGGACGTCGAGCCGAACCGAACATTAGAGCACGAGCACACCAACCGTCCTCTTCTTTCACACCATGGCACATACCCGCATTGTCATGGCTAAACCTCGTTCCATACCCGTGGCATTATCCCCCCCCTTCGAAAAAAAAGTACCACCCCGATAACCAATGTCGATTAAAAGGTAAAGTAGTCGCGTACACGCACAAAGACGCATGATGAAGCAGTGTCTGGTGGTTCGGGGGTAGTGTGGCTTCATCCGTGACACATGAACAATGTCGGCCTGCTGGGAACATCGAGATCACTGAGCTGTGTCTTCAAGCAGAATTTCGTAGTTGACATCTGTGAGGCGCCGTAGTACTCTATAGGGACCGAATTAGCGTTAAGTAACTTTTCCGAGTGGCCCCTTTTGTGAACGGGGATCCACAGCCAGACCAGATCACCCGGTTGGTAAACGACATGGCGATGACGGGAGTTGTACCTCTGCGAGTCGATTCGTTGTTGTTTTCAGATCCGCTCGAGTGCAAGCTGGCGGGCCGCGTCGGCGAGCCGGGTAAAGTCGTTCGCATTAGTAGTAATATCGGTCGTGTCAGTCAACAGTATGGCATCAAGCATCGTAATTGCTTCTCGGCCGTGAAGCAACCGGAAAGGAGTGAAACCCGTAGTCTCTTAAACCGCAGTGTTGTAAGCGAACGTTACGTATGGCAAAATTGCATCCCAGTTTTTGTGATCACGGTCGACGTACATAGATAGCATGTCAGCGAGCGTCTTGTTTAATCTCTCCGTCAGACCGTTGGTTTGTGGATGGTATGCGGTTGTTTTGCGATGAGCTGTTCCACAAAGTCTCGTGACGTCTTGCATCAATTGGGCTGTAAAGGCTGTTCCGCGATCAGTGATAAGAACTGTTGCCGCTCCATGGCGGAGGACAATGTTGTTGATGAAAAAATACGCAACCTCATTGGCAGTGCCTCGTTGTAGGGCTTTCGTTTCGCAGTACCTCGTTAAATAGTCAGTACCGACTACGATCCAGCGGTTGCCATCATCTGACTTCGGGAAGGGCCCAAGCAAGTCCATGCCGATTCGTTCAAACGGTGGTGACGGGGGTGCAATAGGCTGCAATAAACCAGCAGGGCGCACAGGTGGGGCTTTATGGTGCTGGCAATGATTGCACGTTTTGCGTAATGCTTGACATCCTGGGTGAGCTTTGGCCAGTAGTAGCGAGTCCGAATCCGGGCAAGGGTACGTGCGAATTCTAGGTGGCCGGAGGAAGGCTCGTCGTGGCAGGCAGATAAAATGTGAGCACGTAGCCCTGGCGGAACGACGAGCAGGTACTCAGTCGCATAAGGCTCGAAGTTATTTTTGTAGACGATGTCGTTGCGGAGACAAAATGACCCTGAACGTGCGAATGCCGATGGTGGACTCGAGCTGCGGCCTTGAAGGTATTTGATAAGTTGTTGGATCTCTGAATCATTCCACTGTTGTGGGGCCAAGTCAGATTCACTGACTGCGCAAAGAAAATGGCCATCGGTATTATCGTCCCTCGATGTCGTCGCGAGGGGTGCGCGCGAAAGGCAATCAGCATCTGTGTGCCTGCGGCCCGGCTTGTAGACGACTGTAACCTCAAATTCTTGAAGGCGTCAGCTCCACCTCGCGAAGCGCCCTGAAGGGTTCTTGAGATTGGCCAGCCAACAGAGGGCATGATGGTCCGTAACTACTCTGAATGGACGGCCATACAGATACGGTCGGAACTTTGTTATCGCCCAAATAACAGAAAGACATCCCTTTTCCGTGGTCGAGTAGTTGGTTTTCGCAGATGACAAAATGTGGCTAGCATACGCGATGGGACGTTCAGCGCTGTCTTTTCACTGGACGAGTACTGCACCAAGACCAATGTTGCTTGCGTCAGTGTGAAGTTCGGTGGTGGCATCTTCATCAAAGTGCCCTAGTAAGGGTTCACTCTGAAGGCAGTGCTGAAGCTGGGAAAAAACAGCTCTCTACTCTGGACCCCTAGACAAAGGGAGTGTCCTCCTTCGTTAAACGGGTAAGGGGTTCAGCGATGTTGGCAAAGCTCTGGACAAAGCGCCTGTAGTAGGTGCAGAGACCCAAAAACTGGCGCAAATCCCGTTTGTTCGAAGGTGGAGGAAATGCAGCAGCAGCCATGGTCTTTTCTGGGTCTGGCCTAATGTTATAGCGACTGATAAGGTGGCCGAGGAACTTTAGTTCTTCGTACCGAAATGACACTTCTCCGGTTTTAGCGATAGGCCTGCGGATCGAATAGCGACGAAGATGGACTGAAGTCGTTGTAAATGTTGCTCAAATGTTTTGGAAAAAACAACGACGTGGTCTAAATACACGAGGCAGGATTCCCACTTCAGACCGGACAGAACGGTGTCCATCATCCTTTGGAACGTTGCCGGTGCAGAGCACAATCCAAATGGTAACACTTTGAATTCGTAGAGGCCATCGGGAGTTATGAATGCTGTTTTTTTCCTGTCACGTTCATCGACCTCGATCTGCCAGTAGCCACTGCGTAAATCCATTGAGGAAAAATATCGGCGATGTCGAAGTCGATCCAGTGAATCATCTATGCGTGGGAGAGGGTAGACGTCTCTCTTCGTCACTTTGTTGAGCTTTCGGTAATCGACGCAAATCGAAGAGTGCCGTCCTTCTTTTTAACAAGTTACGACGGGTGACGCCCATGGATTGTTCGAGGGTTGGATGACGTCATCGTCGAGCATCTGTTTCAATTGAAAACGTATTGCCTCTTGTTCTTTTTGCGACACGCGGTAGGCGTGCTGTCTTACAGGCCGTTCGGTAGGGTCCGTTATAATGTGGTGCTTCACGGTTGGGGTCTGCTTGATTTTGGAGGTGGACGCAAAGCAATCACTATACGTACGTAAAATCATGCGTATCTGCTGTTGCTGTGCACAGGATAGCTGGCAATTCACGTCAACTGTACTGGCTAATGTAGTGTTACCTTCGGCAGCAGTGGCAATCGGATCGATAGTGGAACATTCTTCGTCACCGATGGCTTCAAAGTTCGCGACTGCTGTTCGCTTTGTGAAGTGTTGGTACTGGCCGCCGAAATTCATGATCAGAAGCTGAGTCCTCCGAGGTTTCAGTTTGACGATAGCACGCGCGACACAAATCTGCCGAGCCAAGAGCACCGAGAGGTTAGTTTCCGCGATGCCACTACTCTTGTTGTCACAGTCGCTTCTCCACAGTTGCCAACATACTGGCTCGCGGCGGCAGTACGATGGTGTCGTCAGCAATTCGAAGTGTTGTGGTCGGCGCAACTGCATCCTTTCGTAGGGCTGTATGGTCGGTAGATAACGTTATGAGCAGGTCGCGAAGGTTAATGATGGCTCCATGCTCGCGGGGAAAATCCGTTCCGAGAAACAGGTTTTGGGAGCATTCGCGCAATACAACGAAGGAAACAATGTACGTCGAGTCACGAATTTAGAGGCGGGCAGTGCACATTCCTCGCGGTGTCAATAGGTGACCTCCCGCAGTCCGGAGGTTGGTTCTATGTCCCGAAGGTGTCGTTACTTTTCTTAGCTGTGCAGCAAGATCAGCGCTTATAACAGAATAATCGGCACCCGTATCTACCAGAGCGGTCAGCGGGTGGTTGTCGACAAGGACAGAGATACGAGCAGAGACCCGTTTGTCGTCGATGGCACACGTCGGTGAAAGAATGTCGTCGGATGTCGGCAGGCAAATTGGGGGAGGGCCTTGTAACGGTCGATCAACAGCAGCCTCACCCCCAGAGGTTGCTCTTCTTAGTTTCCCCAGCGCGGGCTTGTGGATCTAGATGATCTTCCTCCAAGGACGTCCGCAAAGGTCGATTGTTGGCCCGGTGACGTGCAACACCGTGAAGATGGTGAGCGGGATTGGCGACGCGGAAGGGTTGAGGACCGTTGGCTTGCCAAGTATTCGGCTATAGCACGGAGCCGTTCACCATCTCTGGGTCGACGAGCATCTGGACGAAAGCCAGGAAGACCCATGTGCCTGTATGCGCACTCACGGTAGATGTGACCTGGTTCACCACAGTGATAACATAGAGGCCGGATGTCGGGAGCACGCTATACACTGGATTTCCGTGTAAGGGGTGGGTTGCCGTACTGCGGTGGTCCCGAGTAGAACGACGGTGCCGTTTGCAGGGTGGACGGACGGGACGGATAGCCAACAGCTGGTGCAGGAGTACGTAGTGCTTCCGCGTACGTTAATAGCGGAGCTTCAGCTGGACGCGGGGCCGTCATGGGTTGGACTTCGGCTGCACAGCAGAGTCGTCATGGGGTGCACCAGCTGCCGGACCTCTTCGCGAAAGACATCCGTTAGAGCAGCAACATGGGGCGGAGAAGACACCACTTGCAGCTTTTGCAGCTCCTCGCGCACAATACTGCGCACGAGCTCCGTCAGGTCTTTTACAGTCGTGACGTCAGGTGTTGGCAGGGCCGACGACACTGACGAAAGACTGCCAGGACGCTCATACGGGTACGAACGCTGCCTTAGCATTCCCTCCATTGTCGTGGCTTCACGTAGGAAATCCTCTACAGTGCTGGGAGGGTTCCGCACTAGTCCCGCGAACAGCTGCTCTTTCACTTCCCGCATTAGGAGGCGCACCTTCTTCTCTTCTGTCATTGAGGAGTCGGCTCGCCTTGAACAGCCGCGACATGTCCTCAACAAACATGGCAACACTCTCGTTCGGGCGCTGGTTTCAGGAATTGAGGAGCCCTTCCACTTGCTCCTTTCGGTCAGAGCTTCGGAAGGTATTTCGCAACTAGTTGCAAAACTCTGGCCAGGTTGTCATAGTGGCTTCATGGTTTTTGAACCAAGTGCGCGCAGAGTCCTCGAGATAAAAGTAGACATACCGAAGCTTTCGCTGCTCGTTCCACTCGTTGACGCTGCCGCAACGGTTGTAGTCGTCAAGCCAGTCGTCGACGTTTTCGTAAGGGTCACCGTGGAACGGCTTCGGAGTTCGCGGGACGTTGAAGAACCATGGAGGAGGCAGCGTTGATGTTTCTTGGGTTTGCGTTCCCGCACTAGCCATAGTACTGCCGAGTTGTGGAACTGGTCCGAATTCAGGAGGTAGGCCTAGTTGTCGCCTGCTACGCCGTAGGTCAGCTGGTTCTTCTAAGTCGCGACTAGTGTCGGGACCTTGCTGCTGATTGCAGTGCATACAACACTACCCAGCACCTCCACCAGAAAATATCACGTGATCACAGAACGACCACAACGTCTGTTGACAGGAGCAGCCCTGAACGTAGAGCCGAACCGAACGTTAGAGCACGAGCACACCAACCGTCCTCTTTTTCTTTCACACCATAGCACATACCCGCATTGGCATGGCTAAACCTCGTCCATGCCTGTGGCAATATATATATATATGCATATATATATATATATATATATATATATATATATATATATATATATATATATATATATATATATTATATATATATATATGAAAACGCAAGAAGGAAAGAAATCAAAGAAAAAAAGACTCCGGCACGCGGGATAGAACGTGGGACCTCCACGTCATGAATATGAGACTTTAACTACTGAGCCACCAGAGGTACCTCCGTCAACGTTCGAACGGCAGGCTATTCATATCTACCACTGACCGCTGTTGAAGGGTATCTCGGGAGGGGGGAGGAACTATCGTGTTTTCAGCATTTTCAGCAAGACGGCGCAGTGAGCGCGCGGCTGCTCTCATCTCTCACGCGGACTTTGGCCCGCGTAGAAAATAAGGGGGTGTAAGCTTGATCACGCGCCCTTATATTGCTGTGGGGAGGATCTTACCTCTTGGTAGGCGTTGGGCTTGCATTGGAACGATTCTGTTATAGTTATGGAGAACACAAAGGTAACTGCAATCGTTGCACAGCCTCAGTTTGCGAGAAGGGGTGCGCTTTTCAGACACAGCGAAGTAACAACCGAGACGCATATTCGCGTTAGTCTTTACCTGTGAGAACGTTTTGTGCATTCTTTGTGCGTGAGAAACATGGGGCATGTTTCGATCTGCTTGCCAATCTGCGCGCGATATTCCAAGTTGTTGCTATTGCGCTCATTGCTTTCCCTATGCGACAAAGCTGTCGCTTTTTTCACATTTTCACTTGCTATTCTTTTTTCTTTCATGACCTGACACACCTTTACTCCTTCAAGTACTCCTCCTGGCCGGATAATGTGAAAACGCGTGTCAGCTGTGACGTGGTGCCTTTGTGGTTCCCCAAAGGAAGCGGGCACAAGTGGAAACCATTGTTCAGGCCATGCGCTACTCAGAGGCTTTTCTTACCGGTATGTGCGGCACACTTCAGATTGTATCCCACACATGTTTATATTTAGCGCTCCACCAATGCTCTTTCCTGAACTGGTGAATATTATATATTTCGTGAGAGTGATTAGGTTCCGAAAAACTATTTTTTTCTTGCATTTACGCAAACACACGGCGAAGAAAGAGGGCCATCGGGCTGTGGTATACTACAAACCTTCAGGGAACCCCTATCATGTGGCCCCGCCTATTTACTATTGTTTGCATAATTCAGTGAAACTGAAAAGCCAGTGACTTGCTGCTTGCGAAAAAAATATTTTTGTCAACATTTGAAGAGAGTGAAGTTCTTTATCTGTATATGTCAACATTTAGAGAGTGTTAAGTCCCTCTCTTTTATCGCAGGTCGTGGATTCATTATATATTTTTTAATTTACTATAATAACTACCTGAAAAGCGATTTTCTCACAAGATTCCCATACATATCAGCTGGCATTGATCACCACATTAATGTTGGAATTCCATCATGTCATACTGAATGTTATCATGACTCATTCATACCCAGTACTTGTGTCAGTCGGAATGGCCTTCTCGACTTCGCTGACATAACTGATATTAATTTGTTGTCTGTGAATATATTTATGTTTGTCACTGCTTGTTCTATTGTACTCCCGCGACAGCTAGTTCTCTTTATTTTTCTTGATGTGAGTTTTTCGAGGTTCGAACTTAAAGAAGATTAGTTTTAATCTTCAAGAAGACAAGCCTTGTCGTATCTTTGGCTCAATCATATGCAAAGCCTGTTTTACATATTTTGTCATCTTTAGGCAGAATAGCGCTCGGGACTACTTTTAGGTTACGCCTTGAAAACTCATTTCCTATGTTGCATAAATTTAAATTGACGTCGCCAGACACTCTTTCCTGAGAAGTTCCAAGTTGATCATCGAAATAATCTTTTCTGCACTACAGGCTGAGACTTGGTAATTCCTGCGTATTCGCTGGGATTTGTATCATTATATAAAACAGTAATTGTTGGGGTTTAACGTTTAAAAAGCACTGTATGATCTATAATATCAAAACTTGTTTTTGTGGAGCGTTCGTTCATTCTAGAGCGACAGAGCAGCAGCGCGCACGCACACCCACAAGAGAGACGGCACGCACACACAGACACTGCGTGTTGCCTGTGTGTTCGTGTTACACATAGACAAATACATTTATTCATTGACGTGGTTTTCTAATATATTCTTTATATTTGTGTTTCCTTTGCTCGTGTAAACTTCAAGTTAGTAGTGTCTTGCTTGTCCCAGTTCACATGGCACAATTCTACATATTCACGCATCATTACCTCGCCTAGTGAACCGGTATTCGAAATAAATTGTTATTCGATGAGTGAATATATAAACCACAATCAGTGATAAGCAAAATATTGCAGTGCACTCTTCCTAGCGCTAGCAAGGAAACGGACTGGTTTGCCGAAAAGTATTCGGACTCGGTATTTCTCAACTTTATTTTCGCAGAACATGCTTCCTGATGTGGATGCCGTCCTCTACGCCGACACGGACGTCGTATTCGTCCATCCTATCGAAGATTTCTGTAGAATGTTCTACGCCATGAACGAATGGCAGATGGCTGGTATGGCGCCTGAGACCGAGCACTTAAAAAACAACTGCTACTTAAGAGAAAAGATTCGCCGCCCATACGTACCTCCTTTAGGTAAGCGAAGTTGTTTTTAACCATCCCAGTTTATATATTACAAATTCCCACAGCCGGTGCAGTAGGTTCTGTGTCATATCAGGCAGTTTTCTTGACACTGCATAGGAAGGAACAGGTAAATTTAAACAGGGCTAACCCGCTGGTGTCGTATATTTATATAAGGCAGCTAGTTTAGCATGACTTAAAAGGGGTATAATGCGTTCCCTGCAAGCACGAGAATTCAGTTCTCCTTGTTTAAAACAACGCAGTGCTGCTGACTCCAAGAAAGATTGTTGAACAGCATTAGCGACTGGCGAAGCATGCCGGTACAATCAACCCTTAGTATTTATGTATTCAAAATTATATTCATGGTGAAATATATGCACGCTAAATACATTAATGAAGAAAACTAGTCGGGCATAGTTCAAACAGTTTTATTTAGTTCAACACTATCTCTAACAAACTCCATCAAAACACCTTGAATCTTGATGTCATGTAAGCAGGAAACAAACGGAAATTATTTCACATTCTTATGTAACTAACTGAGAGATTAAAACGTGATCGTGAGGCATCTGCAATGGTCATGTGGCAGATTCGGTGGTTGTGGCGGCAGCTAGAGTCCGGCTTCGCAACTCCAGGATTGGTAGGAGACCCAGCAAACTCCACCAACTATAATAAAGGGCAGAGACACCCTGACAAGTAGAACTTTTTTTTTTAGACAAGACATGAGCGTAGGCCTAGCCAGCAAGAACAGTGACAATATCCGGCCCAAGCGCCTCGTGCTTAGCACTGACAATACACGTGTCTGCCAAACTTTGCATGGCCCACTCCTTCTTCATTAAAGTACATTTTCGCACGTGAAGAAAGTAGCGCGTGAAAAAAAAACAAGCGCGTGCTATAACTTGTACACAAAAACGTTATTAAGTGACTATCACCATTCTCTTTTTTTTTTGAGAGAGTGATCCATGATCTAGGAACTCAATACGTCTTTTTTCATTTTCGCATGACTGTATAACGTTAGTTGCAGTCGCAGTATCATCGCAGCAACATATTTGTTACGTTGGCAAAATGATATTTGGAAGCTTCAAAATAAGACTCTGCGCGCCTACATGCCACAACTATGCATTCATGTTACTTAATTGTCCTGTGGGGCTTAAGGTCTGTAATAAAGATGTCCGATCCACTTGGGATTCCTTACCAAGCCCTTTGCTAAGCCGACGCATGTGTGTCTTGGTATAACCACCGTATGTTGCTACGGGTGTAACTTAGCAGGGAGCTGGCAGGCCTTGTGCCCTTTCACAATGTGGCTGTGGGTATCTACCTATGTGAGGAAGAAAAAAACTCAATCGTAATTCTTTTTCGCTTCTCTTGGACTGCACAGGTCTGAATTCAGGGTTGATGATGATGAACCTAACGCGTATGCGTGTCTTTAACCTGGAGGACCACATGACACGCCTGCTCGAAGAGTTCCAGGAGCGCATTGTTTATGGAGACCAGGACCTGCTGAACATCTTCTTTACCCGATATCCTCAAGGCATATTCACCTTCACGTGCCGTTGGAACTACCACGCAGAGCACTGCCTAGGCGACGCCCTGTGTGCGGACGGCCCCATCTCTGCGATACACGCCTCGCGGAAAGTGGTCCTCCTCAAGCAAGTGCCGGCGTTTGTCGCTCTTCATGCGGCTATGGGAAACGTGAGTGCACCTTCGCTCATAAATGTGGACGTGCTCGGGAAGTTGAAGGAAGCTTCCGTGAGTTAAAGATCTCGCTGGTGGCGGTAGCATAGCACGCTGAAAACCAGGTGCAGGCGACTGTACACGATGTGCAGTGAAGGGTTCCACCAAATTCGGATCGCTGGCGCAAGAACGTAGTGTGTGTAGGACAAGGCTAGAGTGCATAGATGCTCGCCTGTACAAAAATTCGAATAATGAAGATCTATACTGGTCGTGTGTTTACCTATGTGCGCCATTTTCCAATTGGTGCTCTCACGTTCGTGGGATTGCCGCCGGTCAGTCGTTTCTTATATGGCGATCTGATCTTGTATGCAGGTCACTTGTTATTCAACGTAACCTCATTTCGTTGATTTCACCGTTTCACGCGGGACACTCTCTGTCTTTGTCATGCTTGTGAAGTGTAACGCTGCTAAGCGATCCGGTAAATGTTCAACTCCCTGCATGGAAGAGAGAATCTAAGCATCTCCGCGAAGTGAATCCTGCCGAGAAGGTTAAGCCCAGGGGATCTTTCGGTGTTACTAGGGTTACTATATGTACATGCTACATTTAGGTACCCAAAAGCTAGCATTTACGGTAACTCAAGGTGTTACCGTAAATCATTTGTGACATTGACAACCCACCTATGTAAATGAATCTCCGCCTTTGGTAGACAACAATTCTGGCGTTTAGCTGCCACATATGCCGCGTGGTCAACTCCGCATTGCCACTTTGCCGCTGTTAAGACGCTGTAGTCTTGTATGTATTTTGTTCTGGGTAACGGCCTTTTGTCTTGTTCTTGTTAATCTTTTCTTTTACGTCAGATGCTTTTAAGTGCGAAGCATTTTTTTTGCAAACTTCGGCGACTTTGAGCTTATCTATCTATCTATCTATCTATCTATCTATCTATCTATCTATCTATCTATCTATCTATCTATCTATCTATCTTTTCTAGCCACCTACCACTTTTAGTTTGCTCTCCTGGCAATTTCTATAATGGTATTGATACAAAAATTGGTATGGCATAACATATATGTTTGACGAGCATAATTGACTAGTCATAACATGACTATCATGACATGTATGTCATGATTTGAATGTCATGATTTAAATTTCATGCTGTTGCTGTTGCTGCAGTGATTTCGTTTGCATGACATATTGCAAAACTGGTATTGTATGACATTACTGCATGGTGAACACAAGTGAGAGACCCTAACGTTGAAATCATGGCATGCATGTTGTGTAAGTCATGAGTCTTGACTACACGCCACGCTTATGATGCGCTCACGGCCACTTTGCTAGCTTCACATACATCAAATTTGGTATTACGTGACGTGAATTGACGACGAAGGTAAATGACATATCTAAACATAATAACCATGTCATGCGTGTCACGTAAGAACAGGACTAAATGCCATGTCCTTGATGCGCTCGCGATCGTTTCGCTAACTTCACATATTCCAAACTTGTAGGACGAAGGTAAATGACACGTCCAAACATGGTAATGAGGACATGTGTGTCATATAAAAGATGACTGCTTGTTACGCACACAGTGCGCTAGCGGCCGTTTCGCTAGCTCCACATGTACCAAATTTGGTACTACGTGACGTGAATAGAGCACCAAAGTAAATTTCACGTCCAAACATGGTACTCATGGCAGGGAAGCCATGTACAGCATTGTTTGTGCTTATCTTTAAGTGTGCTGATGTTCAAGTAACATATCAAATGTCCTTATTCGTGCTTGGCATATCATTGAGTTCTACTGTACGTGGGATGTGCCAATCTTTATTGACGGTAGGTTCAATGTCAGTGTTTTTCGCTGTTGTGGCCTTTTATTTTACTTATTCTGGTTGTTAGACTTTCGGTAACCCTTTTGTTGTTGACAAAGGTTTTGGTTTGTTCACACGCAAATGCGCTACGTCTATCCGTGTTATTGCAAAGCAAGCCCGAAAAATTGGCACACGTGTCTTGAAATGAAGGAAAAGATGAACAAGAGGGCGAAGAGTGGGCGTGCTGCCAAAGCAACACGCTCGAAGGCACAGGTTGGTCCTGATGATAGTTTTTTCCCCTCTGCATTCTCTCAGCCCGGACTCTAACAGCTCCAGTGTTTAGGTAGTCTTTGTGATATTCCTTACCTTGTCGTTCTTTTTCAGTTCAAGCTCGGACAAAACCTTGTGGATCACTTTATCGTTCCCCTTCGCACAAGTCTTTGGAACACAAATCTTTCGAACACTGCTTCGACGGGATGTACCAAAGAGCTCAGGCAGCAGCTGCATCTGCTTCGGCTAGCTGCAAGTCGTGTCGACAACATGACGGCCCAAGCTGCGGCCGCAAATGGAACGTAGTCCTGGAGGGCACACTCGCGTTGCTGCAGTCAAGATGTACTGGTGGCGTCATTCCGTCATACTTTGCCTACGTTACAACATTTTTCTTGCCTTGTTCACTGCGATCAACCATCTACTCGCTTGTGTAAAAGGATGCTTGTGGTTTGAATAGAAATTTCAACGAACCCATTTCAAGTGCAGGCAAAGTGATAGTTATTTCACTAAGGAACTCGATAAAGCGATTTGAATGAAATTGTTGGAGTGCATGGCCATGGCTCCAAAAATGTTTACTGGCGGCGTCATCCTGTCACTCATTACCCAAGCTACAACAGTTTTTTTACCTTCCGCACTGTCATAAAACCTGTAATTCTTTGTGAAAAAGAAAGCCTGTCTTTCGAAGAAATAAAAATTACAATTAACCTGCTTTAAAAACGCGTAAAGTGATAACTATTTCACCAAAGTAGTCGGTGTAGTGTTTTCAATAAATTTTGATGCCTGCGAAGAGAAAGGCCGTTAGACCGTAACAAGCAGAATGTTGATATATCGTCTTTTTTTTTCATGGAGTTCCCGGAAGTCTTCGAGGTAGAGCGAGGAAAAAGTTGAAATGTTAAAGGGACTGTCTACCGTCCTTCGTTGCTCTCCTGTATTGTGTCGCAATAAAAAGCGCATCATGTGGAGTGTCTAACCTTGCAGTGGTTTCTCAGGAAAGTGGGCATAGATTTTTCAAACTGAATTCTTCGATCCGCGTTGTGTTTCCTTCCATCGGTGGGATGAATGCCCAACACACTGGTCGGTGCCGGTGAAAGTCGGAAACTGAAAGCACGTGTGGTTTCCGTAGGCTTCATCAAGTTTGGTTAATATTAAAACAAATAATTTAGTGGTAGTTTTAGGTGCACACACTTCTTTGATGTTCTCATCAGCGGCGGCGGACGCCGTGGTCGTGTTTTTCCGCCGTTTGCAGGCAGGCATGCAGGCAAGTGAACACACTGCTGGCAGCGCCACCGGGCGCCTATTTGAGCACGTGAGAAGAAAAAAAAAGCAAAATACGGTTTCTGGCGCAACCAAAAGCTGTCTCAAGTGCATAAAATAAATATTCAAGTTGAACGTGTTTGTTTTTAAGCAAAATAAGTTCACCTGCGAGGATTTCTTGCCCTACCTATCGATTATGAAGATTGACCACATTCGCTATTGGGTGACGCTAGTGGTCACTTTTTATCAACTTTCAACATCAAGTAAAAATTATAAATCCTTGTTTGTGGCCCGAGAACAAGCTCGTTGTCACCGATGTCATGAACGATCTTTTCATTAACACCACAATCAGAAATTTTTTTTTGGGCGGTGGACAGCCCCGTTAAGCTCACGAGCACCAATTTAATCAGCATCTCCCCATCAAACAATGGTCAATAAACTGGACAATTGAAAAACTACGCAAAGTTGCAAATCAGAATAAAGTTTACCTATCATGTTTCGACCTATCTTGCGAAAGTTCATGGGAAATTTAGGGGTTTTTTTACACAATGACAATAATTTGAAACATTTTTTTTTCTTGTCCTCTCGACGCATACCGTAAGAACCCGCGTATAGTTCGGACCCGCGTATAGTTCGAGGTGTAACTCGGGGATAGCAAACGCAAGAAAAAACATTTTCCCGCGAATATTGTTCGAGGAAAACAGAAAAAAATGCATTTATTTGCCTGCAGCAGCTCGATGTGCACAGCGAGTTGTGCAGCTCGTTGCTCCCGAACAAAGTCCGTCAGTTCTCGTTCCACGTCTGGAAATGCTCCATTTTTCTGTCCCCGGAAACTTTTTCTCTTGTCGCAGCATGCAAAAAGGGCTTCCTTCTGCTTCCGCCAACCGCGAATGCTCCGCTCATTCACACCGAACTTCCGCTCCGCGGCACTGGTTTCGGCAGCAGAAATAACTTTCCTCTTAAAGGCAGCCGAGTACTGCCTGCGCGGTCCCGACATGGCTTAAAATCACGGAAGTAAAATTGTGGCCGTCGTGATGTGCGCCAAGTGAATGCAATGGCCACTGTTGCTCGCCTGATGCACGCCTGTACCTGTAGGTCTCTAGGACTAACGCCGTTCACGCTACCACGCCACCTAACGTAGAAGTGCGCAGACACCTGATAATGATGATAGCACCAACCAATGCCGAAACCAAAACTGAATTCGGGCCGAAACTTTTTTGGGATCCGCATATAGTACGCGGCTGAAATTTCGCACCCTACATTATAGAAAAAAACCCTGGGCTATACGCGGGTTTTTACGGTATGTCGCTAGTTGTTGGCATGTGAAACTCAACTACTCGCGTTTAGAAACTGTGTAGTTGTTTACTTTAGTTTTGTTGAAGATTGCATACTTTAAGCTTTTCCCAAGCCATTTGATGAAGTTAACTAGTCCTTGCTTTCGCATTTGGTAAGTTGGTAAAGAATTGATCCATAAATACATCATTGACATGCTGTGTCCCTTTGATTGCAGCCAATGTTTCAGCTCTCTTGAAACTCTTGTAGGCTCAGGTATATTGTACCAGTCCGTTTCTGGTGACGTGCTAATTTTAATTCATGTTAATAACTTGCTTGACTACCAACATTTCATTGCGAATATGTCTGTTCGCTGGTGACTGCGGAATTAGCCACGATTTAAATAGCCATTAAAAACTGTCAACACTTCAGAATTATATAGATAACGTAAATAACATTTCCGGAAAGTCATTTAGCAACTTTTAGCAACAATAAAATAAATATTCATAAATGCAAAAGCATACGCAACACCCACTTCTAAAAAGTTGTGTAGGAAAAAATTGTGTATAATAACCGGAGTGCTTGTTCATAAGCTGCTGTAATCGAAATAAATTAACCGTAACACTCCAATGATCACGTCAGTTACAGAATCGCTGAGCTGGAAACAACCTATTGGTTGCGTTTTATTGCATCCTTATGTTTCGCCATATTTAGGAATATTTGAGAATTTACTGTTAGAATGAAAAATTTGCTTCTTGCTGTTCATTTATCGTAACATAGATACCTTATAGAGTTTTACTTTACATGGAGTAAAATCATTTTTTCGCTTGAACCCATTGTTACCCAATAGGTCAAGACTGCTGTCTTCAATTCACGCTCTTCATGGCAAGCAGCCATACCGGCCAGCAGCCACAAGAGCGCCCGGCCTGCGCGAAACACGCTGCACAGTAGCAGCGAAGTCTGGTGGAGTGGGCTTTCAACAGCCCTTTGTGAACTATCTCGAGGCGACTTCTGCAAGTGCGGTTACGCGCTACGCTTTTGCCAGAAATCGTAATAATTTGTTAAAAACACTGGAATACCCTCAATGCCATTACTCGTCAATAAACGGAGCCTTACGTCTGTACGGCGTTTCGTGCACTTTGATGCTGCTGCGTCTGATTGATTGATTGATTGATTGATTGATTGATTGAAATAACACTAGTTAGGTCCTATGAGATGCGCCTTACAGCGCACTGCACACATCTCAAGCCTATCGGGACCACCTGGCTAAACCTGCCTGTCATTTTGGGAGCTACTGGGCAACCCAAACCTATATATAATGAGTATGAAGTACTGTAGCTCTGTCCTTCGTACACGATTAATAATAATAATAATTATAATAACAATAATAATAATAATAATAATAATAATAATAATAATAATAATAATAATAATCAGCCTGACTACGTTCATTGTTGAACAAAGGCCTCTCCCATGTTCCGCCAGTTAACCCGGTCCTGTGCTTGCTGCTGCCAATTTATACCCACAAACTTCTTATTAATCTCATCTGCCCACCTAACCTTCTGTCTCCTCCTAACCAGCTTGCCTTCTCTGGGAATCCAGTTAGTTACCCTTAATGACCAGCGGTTATCCTGTCTACGTGCTACATGCCCGGCCCAATTCCATTTCCTCTTCTTGATTTCAACTATGATATCCTTAACTCCCGTTTGTTCCCTAATCAACTCTGCTCTCTTCATGTCTCTTAAGGTTACACCTACCATTTTTCTTTCCATTGCTCGCTGCGTCGTCCTCAATTTAAGATGATCAATCAGGTCCCACTTAAATGTTCGATATATGCATGAAATCGGGCATTTTTTGTCTAGGTTCCTCAATATACCCAGCATTTAAACCGGACCTGATTAGGAGTGCATACACAATTTCCCATACGTGCTCAAACGCCGCCATCTTGGACTCGTAACGTTGCAGTTTTGTAGCCGGATCAAACATACAAAGCAGTGCTACGGTGAACTATCACGCACGAGAACACTTCGGCTGGTGCATTCAATGGTTTATGACAACAATCTCATATTACGACATTGAAAACCAGCAAAACAATCGCTTAGCTTAAGATGGCGATGCCCTTGAGTCGCGAATAAAATCATGTGCAGGTGGGATGCTCTAAAAACCTCCTCGTTGCGCGATTCGCATTATGGAATAGCTGGTCTTTTTTCGCTTCGCGTGCCGTATCACTTTTTTTGTCATGGTCTCTCGTCACCCTACATGAGCTTTGTACGATATCTTTTTGCGAAAGTGTTTCACGTACCGGTGTGGCTCTGTCCACTCGAATTAACGCACAAGTCTTACTGAGAGTGTATTTTTCTAGTAAAAATAACGCGGCTTTTGGGGATGTGTAGAAAAAGAAATAGCTGTTGTGTATCGATAGGTGAAATCCGAAATGCTCGCCTAATGCAGCTGCACTACCGTGAAATCTAAGGGAAGTGCGTAGCGCAAGTACCCAGCAGTTCCCGTTCGTGGAGTTTCCGCTACTCTGTTGGTGTGATGTCGGTGTATTACGTAAGCGCGTAGGGTTTTCACTGCATGAGTGGTATCTTGTTAAGGAAATTAAAAAACTATCTGTGCAATATGTGCCCTACTCGCTGCCTTTTATCGATTTTCTGCTGGTTAGTTTAGATGTGTGTCGTTTGCAGCGAGTTCATTATGTTGTTTCCCCTTCAGATGTGGTGCCATATAGAGGAGCTAGTGATATATGCAGTCACTTTCCTAGCGAATGCACATCTCACTTCTCCTCTACGGCAAGTATTCTGCACTCCTTCATAAGCGAATTCAAGTCTCTCACTTCAATTCGCAAATGCGCGAGTGCCGAATACTCGCTCCGAGCACTACAAGAAATCACAGTATGCGTGATCGAGATATGCGAATGAAGGTGCTCTATAATCTTATCAAACGCGTTGATCTGCGAAAAAGCGAGGCAAAACACGTGTAGCGAGCCACGGAGCGTCCCGAGACCAAGCGTAGAGCACGGTTTCATGCAAAACAGTTGGTTTCATGCAAAAAAGTTGGTGAGTAATTGTTCACGCTGCGTTTTGTTTTTTACAGTCGCGAGATTGTTACGAGATGAATCAACGTGACTCTCTAATGGGAGTAGTTATGTGCGCATTTTAGACTTACCAGGAATGCCGACCGTACTAGTGTTTGAAGGGTAACTCTTGAAGGCTTAGTAGACTGAGTATGATAATAGAAATATCATACAAAAATTTATTTACCGCATACCTTCGGGGTCAAGCACTGCTTTCATATAGTTTACGCAATCATAGCAATGCAAATGTAATTGTTATTAGACTGCAATAAAAGCGAAGCCAGCATGCCAACCACAATCTACTTTAACTGAACATGACGCTTGTATTATGAGAGCACATATGTGATGTTTACTGCATTGTTGTAAAATTAGACAGGTGGCAATGCAACCACAATTGAAATTTCACCGATATTACACCCACATAACGTCTTTTGCTAAGCTGTCTCTAGACCTGCTGAGCCTCTGTGCTAAAATACCGGACTGTCACTTTGCATTCGTCGTGTCAACGCTGCCGATGGCGGTTTTTCTCATCGTTCTCACATATAAAGTCACAATTTCTGTTTTTTTTTTCAATTCTGGGTAGATAAACACTGTAAACCATTAGGGGGCATACCGCAGGCCATAGTATACGAGTAGATAGATAGATATTAAATGCGAAGCATTTCATAGCGAACTTCTGCGACTTTGAGCGTATATACATATATATATAAGTATATTTAAACTTATATATAAGGGAAAGAAATGTATACCTAAGGGCTCGTTTTTCCGTGTTTTGACACAATATTAATGAGATCTAACAGACAGTAATGCCAAGGAATGTACAGGGGAAGTTATTAGAACCAATGAAATGTAAATTAGAAGAAAGAAAAGTGGGTGAAAAAATAACCAGCCGTGAGCAGGAATCGAAGAATCGAACCTACGACCTTCGAATAACGCGTTCGATGCTCTAACCATTGAGCTACCACAGCGGCCTTCCCCCACCCACTTTTTGGGGTTATATATACCTATATATATATATATATATATGTATATATATATATATATATATATATATATATATATATATATATATATATATATATATATATATATATATATATACGTCGGCACAATAAACAGTTGTTATGTGAAAGCGCATTTACTTTCATATATATATATATATAGGCAGGCATGGTGGTTGAGTGGCCGTAGCGTTGCATATAGTCCAGTAGATCCTCCGTGAGCATTCAAAACGTGGTTTATTTCGACGTTTCGGCCTAGAGTCTGACCTTCATCCTGATGAAGGCCAGACTCTAGGCCGAAACGTCGAAATAAACCACGTTGTGACCGCTCACGGAGGATATACTGGACTATATATATATAATATATATATATATATATATATATATATATGACGCTATGATGAATAAGAGACGTGGCCTGGCTCATACGCCATGTTTATTCATTCTCTCTTCTTCCTTTTCGGCTTCTACTACAAGTCACTGCCTTCCTACGTCACAGAATTCCCCTCTTCCCGAAAGAATGAGCGCGTTACAAAAAACAAAAAGCATAAAGTGAAAAATGTCAAAATGCACAGTACTTCGATTTCAGAAGGGAGTTTCTTAACTTGCTCAAACACTTCACAGCAGAGGGCAGCAGTCCGGTCATATCTAGGGTAGCTCTGGTGGACGAGGCTGGCTGTTGCGCCCGGGATAGCATAACCCGAGCCCTGCACATCTGCACTGATGATGACATGACTTGAGGTCTTGTGAAGAATGAACAAGGCTTGAAATCTGTGTAGCATTGGATCGACGGATGTCTTTGGCATCGGATCTAGCGCCGTCGTGGCAACAGACGCTTTGCTTCTAGTCGGCGCGTGTGAGAACCAAGCCTGACGGTACGATGTGTTTTTTTCTCCGTTGTATACGTGGTAGCTTTATGCCTCTTTCGTAACTTTCTGTAGTGTTCTCTCAGTTTGTTGGATCGCAGACACAGGCCTTGAGAACTGGTGCAGAAAATTTTGTCGACGTTGCTTTCGGCGAAGATGGCTTAGGCATTGACTTTGTCTTTGCTCCTTTAGTTGCTGTTGTCTCTAATGACCTTTAAGCCACAAGTGTACTCGTGAGGAGGTTTCACTTGATCGTTGTTCTTGTTCGAGTAGCCGTTGTAGTTCCTGGAGTTCGTGGAGTTGCCTTTGTTGAAATTGCTCGTTTTTTTTTGCGAAAGTTGGTCAGATGAGCCTCTTTCGGGAACATGAGTCTGCTTTTCTTTGCATGGTGATGTGATCAGTAGATAGTCGGTAGTCGATACTGTACTGCTGGGCTTGTCTTGCGATGAAATCATCGTGACAGACTGATGAGAAAGCTTCCAAGATGATTGTGAGTCATCATTGATTGTAAATGCTTCTGTCAGTTGACAATGTGTCGGCGTTGGTGGATTCGAAGTTCTTGCAGCGCTTTGACTTACATGTGTGTTATCACTTGACGATGAGAGCACAACAGACATGGCTTCAGGTGGTTCTAATGGCGTATGTGTTTCTTTTTGCAGCATGATTAGGCTGAGAATGTCTGTCGAACGACCCTCGTCCGGAACACCAGGGTATGGGCTGGTATTGTGAGGATTCATCAGCTCGTCACGCGTAAACTCCGTCGCACGTTCGAAACCGTCTGGGCCTTCTATGTGACACGAAGCATCAAGGGATTCGGGTGGTTCAGTAAAATCGGAAGTGTTGTGGTGCAGTGAACACGTTGAAAATGCCGATTTCATTGCTTTTGGGAAAGCCAGGCTTTAGGTTCAGTCTTTTGGCGAAATAATCTAGATTAATTTCAGTATTCAGAGGCTTTATCTTGTCTGTTGCGACGTGCAAGTTACCAGTCGGTGTTCGAATGCGTGACGTTTTTTTCGGAAGAGTCATATAATGGTACAATGGTGGTATATTTTCTCTGAGGTCTCGTTTGGAAAATTGACTTACTGCGGGAGGACTTCGCGTAACTGTGATGAGTGAGTTGAAAAGCCTTCCGCTGATGAGGTATGGACAGGTCTTCATCGTATTCTTTGAAACGGATGATCATTTCTTCTTTGATATTTTTCCAAGACTCATCGTTCTTGAAGATATGGGTGAGGTAAAATTTGAATGCCGCACCTGCGATGTAGTCAGTGAAGTTGATGATCATCTCCCGTTCCGACCAGGATGCAGCGGTGGCGTGGAGCTCGAGGAGGTTGAACCAGTTTTTTACGGGTCCGTCATCCGCTGATCCGGTGTAGTTGGGGATGTCAAGGTCAGCAGATGGTTCTGACATGATGCTGGTCGATGCGTAATACTAGGCGCTTGTACGGTAGTCCATGTGTGGTCAGGGTGTCTTGCGGAGAACTGCGTCGATGCTGAGCGACTGATGAAGGGGCAGGCAGGTCTCCATCCTGTCGACTCGTGTGACGCTATGATGAATGGGAGACGTGGCCTAGCTCATACGCCATGTTTATTTCATTCCCTCTTCTTCCTTTTCGGCTTCTACTACAAGTCACTGCCTTCCTACGTCACACACACACACACACACACACACATATACATATATATATATATATATATATATATATATATATATATATATATATATATATATATATTATATATATATATATATCGAACGTGTTATTCGAAGGTCGTAGGTTCGATTCCTGCTCACGGCTGTTTGTTTTTTGATGCACTTTTCTTTCTTCTTATTTACATTCCATTGATTCTAATAACTTCCCCTGTACATTCCTTGGCATTACTGTCTGTTACATCTTATTAATATTGTGTTAAAACACGGAAAAACGAGCCCTTAGGTATACACTTCTTTCCCTTATTTTCATTGAACGAGGGTCTCGTACTGGCAGACTTGGTGTGTTTAGGTTGTATAAGAGAAACAATTAATCAGCTGTCCGCTCATAATAGGTTCACGTGCTACGTGACGCCAAACATGCGCATAAGAGTGTTTTCACACTCGTCGTTTGGCTTATAGATGGCGCTGACTGTCACTCCTACTTCTAAATTCACATATAAACCCCAAAAAAGTTGATGGAGGGAAGGAAGTTTCCCAGGAAGTTTCCGTAAACACACTTTAGCTTCGCAGGAGAGTGCAGCAGTCCGGTAAGTGCTGGAGTTCTGGTGGGCGAGGCTGACTGTTGCGTGCTGTAAAACACAAGTACACATTGAACGTGGAAACGGCAGATGATGAAACTGCTTGTATTCTTGCAAAGAATGAACGTGGTGTGAACGCTTTGGAGAACCAGCAGCATGATTTGTGTAGGCGTCGTCCTCTTTGCCTTGATTGGTACACATGCAGTGCCACCCGTCTGTGTGTTTGTTGACCAAGATTGCCGCGGTGATTTCTGCGTCCTTCCGTAATACAGGGTGTGGTTTTGCGCCCTCTTCTTCGCTTTGTGTCCTGTTGTTTGAACAGCTTTGATTGTAGACTGAATCTTGATCTCTTCTGGAGAAAACTTGTGCGTTGTTCCTTTTTACGAGAATGTCTTGAATTAGAAGACTTGTTTGTCTTAAGCCAGACAGATTTGATTTGTCGTCGCTTCAATTGACCCGCTTGTAGACGCCTTTGTTCAATCCTCAAGTGTTCTTCCAAAGAATTATCCGTTCCTAGTCGTCCCTGCTGGTGTAGCCCGTGGCGACTCAGTTGTTCTTGGGCTTGCTTCTGCTGGCATTGATGGTGTTCATGTGGAAGGAGCTGAGGTGGCAGCCGTTTTTGACCATGGCACTGATTTTCTGGGCAACTTGATGTGGTGTCCAGTAGGCGAATGGTAGTCAGTGGACTGTTATGCTGCCTTTCGGGTAATGAAGGTTGTGCGCTCGAAATTACTGGAGGACTCTTCGGAGGCTCTTGTGACGCTGTTCCTAATGGACGCTTATGGCTCTCGGCAACGTGTGCGATTTGATGCTTCCGAGCCTCCTGTGTTGTTAAGACTCCCAAGTGTCCATGCACTTGATGATGACACAGCAACAGGCGTAGTTTGGTCAGATTTCAGTCGGAAATGTTTGTCTTTCTGTTTAACTAACGAGTTAAGCTGTTCTGATGCATGCATCTGCACAGAGGGGCCAGAGCCTGGTTGAGTATCTTCAGGGTTCCTCGCCTCTACATCAACCGTAGTAAGCATGTGAGATGCGAGGTGAGTGCTGTGAGTAACTGAAGAGCCAAGCGACGGAAAAGTAGGAGGTGGTCGAAGTGCGCGAGACGAAAAGTACTGTGCACAGAGTGGCTCCCTAATGTTAGTGCTACGGTGCAGTGTTGACGTAAAGGTTGGTGTTTGATCGGGCAGTTGCAAAACGTGGTGCGGTGGAGGTTACACTCTTCCGGCGAACAGATCTGGCTGCCTTTCATTGAGAGGGTGCTTTAATTGCTCTTGTTTCAAACGCCGATTCATTTTTGGTGTCCCAATGCGTGAGCAGTGCTTTTGACTGCGGCGACCGAGCGTGGTTGTCTGTGGATGGTCGGTTAGAAGCGAGTCTTCGTCGTAGTCATCATTGTCTTCTTTAAACCAAATGATCATTTCTTGTTTTATCTTTTCCCATGACTCATCGTTTTGAAATATGTGGGTGAGGTAGAATTTGAAGGCCTCATCGGAGACTTAGTCGGTAAAGTTGATGATCATCTCCCGTTCCGAAAATGATGCAGTGGTTGCGTGGAGCTCGAACAGGTCGGACCTGTCCTGTACAGGTCCATCGTCCGCTGCCCCGGTGTACTTGGGGATGGGAAGGGCAGTCGATGATTCTGGCATGGTGCTGGTCGCTGTGTGTGGCCAGGAGATGATTCCGTTGTCGATGTATGGTCAGGCCGTCTTGTGGAGAACTTTTTCGACGATGAGACACAGATGAAGTGGCTGGGAGGTCTTCCTCCTGTCGACTCGTGTGACGCTACAAAATGGAGACACGTCGTGATCCAGATGCCATGCGTTTATTCTAATCGCACTTCTTCCTCTACTTCTCCTAATTATCCCTGCCTTCTTACGTCATATATATATATATATATATATATATATATATATATATATATATATATATATATATAAGTAGCTCGCGCATGCCACTCGCCGGTAGCCATACCTGACTCTTAAAGCACCTTTCGCGAAGCTGCGTCTGAAGCTTTCTCGACGTACAACGACTCGATTTCAAGTGGGGGAGGATCCGGGGTTCCCATCAACCTAGAACTTCGCAATCGGACGTTACCCTTACCATTCACTATGACTGCTCCTGGCCCTTCTCAAGCCCCACCACCACTCAAGCTGCCCCACTACCGACGGTCTACTGTACTGGTGTACCTCGGCAACACGACCCACCAATTTTTTGCGGCAACGATGAACAAGACGTCGAGGACTGGCTCGTCGAGTACAAAATCGTAAGCGCTTCCAACAAATGGAACGCCTGCGACCAGCTCACGAACGTGCGCTTTTACCTCACTGATTTGGCCAACGTATGGTTCAAGAACCACGAAGGCGAAATCACCAACTGGTCCGCCTTCAAGGCCACCATCGCCGCGGTCTTCGGTCGTCCCGCCGTGCGCTGGCTTCACGCTTAGCAGCGTCTGCGTAGTCGAGTCCAGCGCAGGGACGAGACCTTTACAAGGTACACCGAAGACGTCTTGTCTCTTTGCAAGCGGGTCGATCTATCTCTAACCGAACGCGAGAAAAGAAGCACCTAATCAAAGGAGTTGACGACAATACCTTCCAGATGCTAGTCGCTAGGAACCCACAGACTTTCACCGACGTTGTCCAGCTCTGTCAGGAGTACGATGAGTTGCGTAAGCAGCGTGTCTTGACGCGCAGGGCCGCTAAAGATACAGCTGAAGTTTCCGCCCTCGTGCACGACGTCGCTGCTGATCACATCGTCTTACTGCCCCACATCAAACAATTCATTCGAGAAGTTGCGCATCAACTTTCTCTTGTGACCGAAGCATCCGAGCCAGTGACCTCGTTAGACCCCCGTCTACGCCAGGTCATTGAGACACAGGTCACGCAGGCACTGCCTTCATCGTCATCTGTGTCTACGCCGCTGACATACGCTGCCGTCGTTGCTAGACCCCCAGCCCCACCTATCTCTGGCGCATACCGGGGCACTGAGTCCTCCTACCCTACGACGCTGCCTACATACATGGCACCCCATCCTACTACGCCCCTCGCACCTTCTGTCGTTAACCCATGGCGCACCTTCCATAATCGACCGATCTGTTTTTCATGTAGTTTTGTGGGACATATAGCACGCTACTGTTGCCGTCGCAACTTCTAGCCCCCGGACCGTGTAAATTCTGCAAATTGCCAGGCTGCCCAGAATCCCCAGCGACCGTCTTCCCCTATCGCCGACTCGTCCCCACTTGCGGGTAATCTTATTAAGTGCTCTGTAGTCCGCGCAAAATCTCACGGAGCCATCTTTTTTCCTTGCTAAAACAACAAGGCATGACCAAGGACTCGCGGAGGAACGTATAATGTTTTGTTGCAGCATATCAGCTACATATTGTTCAATGATCTCACGCTCAAAGAGACGCGATATGGTCGACGGCGTACGATGGAAGTGCCATTGGTCTAGATACGATGTCTAATAATGGACGTCTGTCGCAGAGATGAGGAATGGGCATCAAACAATCTTCTCTGCTTTTGTAGCAAGGCAAGCAACTCATCTGTCTGTGAAGAGGTCAGTTCTGGACTAATAGTCGCAGCAAGAACAGAAACGCTTGATGAACGTCCAATAAAAAGAAGGTCAGAACACGCTGGCATAAGCGGGACAACAGAGACAGGTTGGGATTCAGTAAGGCAAGCCATCGTGGTGCCTTTAGGAATGAGAATTTTCTGAGACGTCTGATTTGTAGCGTAGAGAAGTCCGGAGCCATTGTGGAACCGCGCTAGACATGAAGCAAGGGCTATACCTCTTGCGAGAAAGCGTGCAGATGGTTGAATAAATACGTCACCAGAGTCGATCACAATACAAGTGATGGTAACTATTCACTGATGACCAAGTGGTAGCTCGGTATCTTCAGCAGCGAGCAAGCGAACGGGCTTGTCATCCGCATACAGGGCATTGTCAGTTTCCATCATATAAACAATATTTTCTCGACAGCAGATGGAAGCATTTGCCGTAGACAGAAAATTCCAGCCTAATATAAGCTGGTGGGCACACGAACTCAGCACAGCAAATTGCACAAAACGAAAAAGACCAGCTATAAAAACACGAGCGGTGCACATAGCGGCCGGTCTAATGGCGTCCCCTTGAGCAGCGAGCAGTGTAGGTCCATCATAAGGGGTGGTGACTTTTCGGAGACGTGAGCACAAGGAACGATCAATCACAGACAAACAAGCACCAGTGTCTATTCAAGCGTCCACGTACACACCTTCTATTAAAACAGATATCGTATTATATGGACGTATTGGAGGAATTTCAGTCGTTTCGTTCGATGCAGCTTTTCCTCCAAAAGCTGCAGAGATTAGTTTTGCGGGCATTGGTTGGTGAATTGCGAGACCGGAAGCAATGGAGACGTGGAGCGGCGGAGGGGTGAGGGTGAGCGGCGTCCAGCAGAGTGGTAAGAAGTGGTTGGCTCAGATGTCGCAGTTGGAGACGGTGAGCGACGTAGCGGCGGATCATAAGGACGACGTTGGAAAGCGTACCAGCTTGTCCCATCATCCCGTCGGTGGGTGTCGAATGCATGACGCTCGTCCTGCTGACGCTTCCGACAGACGCGTGCAATGTGGCCCCGATAGCCACAGTAATAATAGATCGGACGAGGCGGCCGCCATGGTGGGTGAAAGGGCTGGCTAGGCGCACTCGGGGTTAACGAAGCAAGTAGGACAGGTGTCGAGTGTGCGGGCATCGGTTTTACGACGGGTGGTGAGCCAGCGAGGACTTGAGCGTACGTCAGCTGGAGTCGAGGTACTGGAGAACCTACATACGCTGGCCCGGTCATGGACGCCAACTCCTCTTTGATAGCGTCGCGCAAAACAGCGTTGGAGGGGGAAGGTGGACTCGGTGTCATTGAGAAGCCGAAAGATTGCAGCTCTTCCCGTAGTAATCACCCGCATCATGGCACGCAACGAGGCTTCAATCGTAGTGGTGTTTTCAGCGCTGTCCGGTGGGAACCGTTGGGACTCAAGTTCCTCTAGGCGTTGGCACGTGGCTACAACGTCAGCGACCGTGGTCGTGTTTTGTATGACCAAGGCATTGAACGCGACCGTTCCGATCCCTTTCAATAGATGACGAACTCTCTCTGATTCAGACATGGACGTGCTGAAACGGTGACAGACAGCAAGCACATCCTCTATGTACGATGTGTAAGACTCACCGCATTGTTGCTTGTGAGCAGCCAGTGTCTTCTTCGCGAGAGCTGAACGAACCACCGAGGTGCCGGAAATTCGGCGAAGCTGTTGCTTGAAACGTGTTCAGTCCGTAATGTCCGTTTCATGATTGAAAAACCATGTTTTCGCTACACCTGTCAGATAGAAAGAAACACGACGAAGTTTGGCAGGATCATCCCAGTTGTTAGTGGAACTCGCTCGATTGAACTGGTTCAACCAATCCTCCACATCTTCACCTCGAAGTCCGGCGAACGTAGGCGGCTCACGCTGGTGCGCGGTGATAATCCACGATGGATAGGCCGCGGTAGCCGGGGCCATGGAGGTAGACACAGAAGCGCCGGTTGGCTCGTCCTGAGGCATGTTACCGGACACCTGGCAGAAGTGACGACCTGAGCGGAGCTCTAGGAGGCCGATCGGGCTAGGAGAGGATGGAAGATCGTAGAGCACACTCTACCACTTGTGATGTAACAGTGAAGGCAACCTTTATTATGCCCAGAAGACACGGTGAAGCGACCACACCCGAGGCACAGAACTCAGGCAAGCCAAATCCCCACAGCAGATGAAGATGACGACCGCTCATGATGATGAATATGTGTAAAGATAGTAGATGTGCTTAATGAAAGTGTACTATATATATCAAGCTGCCCCACCACCACTCAAGCTGCCCCACCACCGACGGTCTACTGTACTGGTGTACCTCGGCAACACGACCCACCAATTTTTTGCGGCAACGATGAACAAGACGTCGAGGACTTGCTCGTCGAGTACAAAATCGTAAGCGCTTCCAACAAATGGAACGCCTGCGACCAGCTCACGAACGTGCGCTTTTACCTCACTGATTTGGCCAACGTATGGTTCAAGAACCACGAAGGCGAAATCACCAACTGGTCCGCCTTCAAGGCCACCATCGCCGCGGTCTCCGGTCGTCCCGCCGTGCGCTGGCTTCACGCTTAGCAGCGTCTGCGTAGTCGAGTCCAGCGCAGGGACGAGACCTTTACAAGGTACACCGAAGATGTCTTGTCTCTTTGCAAGCGGGTCGATCTATCTCTAACCGAACGCGAGAAAAGAAGCACCTAATCAAAGGAGTTGACGACAATACCTTCCAGATGCTAGTCGCTAGGAACCCACAGACTTTCACTGACGTTGTCCAGCTCTGTCAGGAGTACGATGAGTTGCGTAAGCAGCGTGTCTTGACGCGCAGGGCCGCTAAAGATACAGCTGAAGTTTCCGCCCTCGTGCACGACGTCGCTGCTGATCACATAGTCTTACTGCCCCACATCAAACAATTCATTCGAGAAGTTGCGCATCAATTTTCTCTTGTGACCGAAGCATCCGAGCCAGTGACCTCGTTAGACCCCCGTCTACGCCAGGTCATTGAGACACAGGTCACGCAGGCACTGCCTTCATCGTCATCTGTGTCTACGCCGCTGACCTACGCTGCCGTCGTTGCTAGACCCCCAGCCCCACCTATCTCTGGCGCATACCGGGGCACTGGGTCCTCCTACCCTACGACGCTGCCTACATACATGGCACCCCATCCTACTACGCCCCCCGCACCTTCTGTCGTTAACCCATGGCGCACCTTCCATAATCGACCGATCTGTTTTTCATGTAGTTTTGTGGGACATATAGCACGCTACTGTTGCCATCGCAACTTCTAGCCCCCAGACCGTGTAAATTCTGCAAATTGCCAGGCTGCCCAGAATCCCCAGCGACCGTCTTCCCCTATCGCCGACTCGTCCCCACGACGCCCTGTCGACTCTCGCCGGTCATTACCACACCGTCACCGATCTGTCTCCCCGATGCTTCGTCGCACGAGCCCCGCTCGAGAGGAAAACTGACAGCCGCAGTTCCGGAGGCAAGAACTGCGTCGTCGTCGAACTCTCCAAGACCTCCTCTTTGTCCGCCCAACAAATTTATAGCGCTAGTAGAAGCTGTTGCTGTCCGTGCACTTGTCGACACCGCCGTCGTTTCTGTAATTAGTGAAAAACTGTGTCGCGATTTGAGAAAATTTACAACGCCGATTACGAATCTTGCTCTGCGTACAGCCACCTCCCATTTTATCGCGCCGACGGCTCAGTGCACAGCACGTGTTCTTATTCAAGATGTTTGGTACGCCATCAACTTTGTTGTTCTTCCGCGTTCATCTTACGACATCATACTAGGATGCGATTTCCTTTCTACCCACCAGGCCCTCGTTGACTGCGCTCGTGCTGAATTTACGTTGACTCCGTGCCTTGATATCGACCACCACAGTCCCTCGAAAGTGTTTGCCGCACCTGATGTCCCCATCGCGCCTTTCTCCGCCGTCCTAGTGCCTGTGTTTTCCCCTTCTGCCACTAACTCGACGCTCCTGTTCCAACCAACTACAGCTAGTGCGCACCACCGAACCATCGTCCTCCCATTCGCCATCATCAACTTTTCCAATCGTTCGGCGGTACTTTATGCGTGCAACGTCTATGCTTGTCCATACATCCTGCTATGCGGCGAGTGTCTGGGGAGTCTCGAGACCTTATATTGTATTTTCGAAGACCCGATGTATCCAGACAAACCATTTCTACCGACTTGTGTCATTACACCCGCTACTGACGCCAATGACCCTATGGATGTATTCCGCAAGTCCATTGATTGGCACCAAACGCCTGGGCAGCAGGAACAGCTGATCAAGCTCCTCCAGCGTTTTCGAGCCTCGTTTGACCACAATCAGCCTTCCTTACGTCGAGCGTCATCGTTGTTCACCGTATAGATACCGGTCAAGAAACACCATTACGACAGCGTTCATATCGCGTGTCAACTGCCGAACGCCCAGCCATCATTGAACAGGTCGACTATATGCTGAAACGTGGCACCGCTGAAACGTGGCAGGGACTGCTTGACGTGCAACCGTCAAGCAGTCCCCGGGCCTCTCCAGTTGTGCTGGTGAAGAAGAAGGATGGTTCCATCAGGTTCTGCGTGTACTACCGACGACTCAACCGAATCACGCGCAAGGATGTCTATCCCCTGCCACGCATTGACGATGCATTGGACTGCCTACAGAGAGCGGAATTTTTCTCCTCCTTAGATCTGCGCTCTGGATACTGGCAGGTACCCATGGCAGAGGCTAATCGCGAAAAAAACAGCTATCATCACGCCCGACGGGCTTTACGAATTCACATTCAAGCCCTTCGGCGTCTGCAACGCGCCAGCTGCTTTCGAGCAAATGATGGACTCTATCCTTCGAGGTCTCAAATGGAACGCTTTCCTTTGTTATTTAGATGACATTGTCGTCTTTTTAACTGATTTGGCAGCCCATTTAACCCGCCTCGAGAAATTCCTCGCTTGTATCTCTGCCATGGGGCTGCAACTAAATCTGAAGAGATGTCATTTCCCCGCTCAAAAGCTAACGATTCTTGGCCACGTGGTTTCGAAAGACGGCATTCTTCCTGACCCTGCCAAACTTACAGCCGTTTCAGCGTTTCCCGAACCGACCACCATAAAACACCTCCGAAGCTTCATAGGTCTTTGCTCCTACTTCCGGCGCTTCGTCCGCAATTACACGACAATCATCAATCTTTTGACCAAGCTCCTTGCCGGCTCTAGAGACCTTTTGGCCTGGTCTGCCACGTGTGACAATTATTTCAATGAAATGCGCCGCCTCCTCACGTCGCCGCCTATTCTGTGACACTACGACCCATCGGCACCCACAGAAATCCACACCGACGCTAGTGGTGTTGGGCTAGGTGCTACTCTTGCGCAGGAAAAAGACGGCTTCCAAGAGTACGTGGTTGCCTACGCAAGCCAAACTCTCAGCAAAGCCGAAATCAGCTATTCCGTCACTGAAAATGAATTCCTCGCCATTATTTGGGCGATAGAGAAATTTCGACCTTACGTGTACGGGCGCCCTTTTGACGTCGTGACTGACCACCACGCCCTCTGCTGGTTGTCTTCACTGAAGGATTCAAGTAGTCGCCTCACCCGATGGGCGTTACGTCTTCAAGAATATGATATTTGCGTGGTCTATCACTCCGGCCGGAAACATTCGGACGCAGACGCCCTCTCCCGTTCACCCCTACCCCCTGACCCGGCCTACTGCGAAAGTCTTATCTGTGATGCCACTGCCGTCACTAACACCGACATGCCATCTGAGCAACGCAAGGACCGTTGGGTTGCTTCGATTCTAGACATTCTGGCTGGGCGGACGGCTTCTCCCCCTACTCGCACGTTGCGTCGGCAAGTCGAGCTCTTCACCACTCACGACGACGTGCTGTACCGACGAAACTACGCACCCGGTGGACGTCAGAGGCTACTCGTGATTCCACGTCATCTGGAATCCGAAATTTGTTCCACGTTTCATGACGACCCCCAATGTGGCCACGCAGGTTTCCAGAAGATTCTCGCATACGTTCCGATAAAACTGGCATGGCATGTACCGTTTTATACGACAGTACGTTCGGGCTTGCTCGACGTGCCAGAGACGAAAGACTCCCCCTCATCAAGCCAGTGGTACCTTATTACCCCTACCATGCCCATCCCGACCATTCGACCGTGTCGGCATCGATATCTATGGTCCGGTTCCCAACACTGCAGACGGTAACCGCTGGATCATAGGTGCCGCCGACCACCTCACGCGATATGCCGAAACTACATCCCTTCCCTCGTCTACAGCAAAAGACGTTGCGACTTTCGTTCTTCACAACATCGTATTACGTCATGGAGCACCTCGGGAGTTACTGAGCGATCGTGGTCGCGTATTGTTGTCAGACGTCATCACAGCATTGCTGCGTGAGTGCCACGTCGTTCACCGCACTACAAGTGCCTACCACCCCCAACCAATGGAATGACAGAGCGCTTCAACCGCACCCTTGGTAACATGCTTTCTGTGTACATCTCGTAAGACCACTCCAATTGGGACCGAGTGCTCCCGTTTATCACGCTCGCCTATAATACCGCCATTCAAAGCACTACTGGGTTCTCTCCTTTTTTCCTCTTTTACGGACGTGAACCTTCTTGCACTATGGACACCATTCTTTCATACAGACCTGACTCAATAGAGTCCACGACTCTGTCTCAAGCCGCTACATACGCTGAAGAGTGCCGCCAATTGGCAAGATCATTCAAAATCCAAGATCAAGGACGCCAAAAGCACCACCATGACGCATCTGGTAACACTACTTCATACGATCCCGGTGCACTCGTCTGGCTGCATGTCCCTTCTGCTACACCTGGCCTCTCTACCAAGTTGGTCCCCAAGTATCACGGCCCACATCGTATACTACAGAAAACGTTACTGGTGAATTACCTCATCGAGCCACTGGAACCATCTTCTGAACAATGTCGTCATGGCCAGGAAATTGTGCACATGTCGAGACTTGAGCCCTGCTACGACACTCTCGTGTTTACTTGTCCATAAGTCGTCAGGATGGCTCCTTATTTCGTGGGGAGTAATTGTAATGAATCTGAATAACGGACGCTCTCTTGCTACTGAAGAAGGCGATGTTGATCGGTGGCGCACGCCACTCGCGGTAGCCATACCTGCCTCTTGAAGCACCTTTCGCCAAGCTGCGTCTGAAGCTTTCTCGACGTACAACACCTCTATTTCAATGTATGTATATATATTATTTATATATATATATATATATATATATATATATATATATATATATATATATATATATTGTGATGTAACGTTGAGGGCAACCTTTATTAGGCCCAGAAGACACGATGAAGCGACCACACCCAAGGCACAGAACTCAGGCAAGCCAAATCCTCGCAGCAGATGAAGATGACGACCACTCATGATGATGAATATGTGTAAAGATAGTAGATGTGCTTAATGAATGCCTACACTAACTCCCCCCCTCCGTGAAAGCGGTCATCCTGACCGCAGTTCTTGGCTGCAGTTTAAAGCGAAGAGGAACGCCGTATGAAAGGCTTCATGCGGGATACGTGGACTATTTCTGCTGCCCTGTAGCGGTGGTCCATCGGAAGAAGAACGGGTGCCACGCGATAATCCACAGGAGACGTTTGCTCCAAGACAGTTTAGGGGCCAATAAAACGTAGTTAAAACTTCTACAGGCCGGGAGGGCGAATGGGTGTAAGAAGGAGGACTTCGTCGCCAGGGCTGAAGGACACGGCACGATGAGAGGCATCATATTCAAGCTTGCGATCCTGTTGCTTGGCTTCAGTGTTGACGCGAGCCAGCTGGCGGCAATGAAGTAGACGAGACACGTATTCTTCACTTGAAGATGAACATGGTTTGACAGGCGCAGAGAAGAACGAAACATCGAGGAAAGAAGAGGGGAAGGGACCGTGGACGAGGTAGAACGGCGAGTAACCGGTTGTGCGCTGTACAGAGGTAGTATACGCAAAAGTGACAAATGGCAAAATGGTGTCCCAGTTTCTGTGGTCGGGTTCGATATACATCACTATCATATCTGACAGTGTACGATGAAAGCGCTCAGTCAGGCCGTTCGTCTGAGAATGGTAACTGGAGCTTGTTTTGTGTGTAGTGCCGGATGCCTTGAGCACTTCTTCTACGAGTTCTGGAAGAAATACTCTTCCACGGTCATTCAGAATTACACGAGGAGCTCCGTGTCGAAGGATTATTGCTCTAAGATTGAAGTCAGCCACTTCCGAAGCTGATGCAGAAGGCACGGGAGCTGTTTCGGCGTAGCGGGTGAGGTGGTCGACAGCTGTAACTACCCATCGATTGCCCGTGACAGTCATAGGAAGCGGATCATACAGGTCAACGCCAACTACCTCGAATGGTTGCAGGGGATACGGTAGCGGTTGTAATTGTCCACTTCGAGTTGATGTAGGTAGCTTGCGACGCTGACAAAAGGCGCATGAGGCAACGTACTTCGCGACACAGGTGGACAAGCCCAGCCAGTAGAAGTGACATCTTATGCGGTCATGCGTTTTCTGGAAGCCCATGTGTCCAGCAGACATGTCGTCGTGATATGTCTTGAGGACTTGAGCCCGACGAGTTCGAGGTAGAACGGGCACCCAGCGTTGACCATCAAGGTGGTAGATATTACGGTACAGGACGTGGTTGTTGAGCTTGAATTGCGCCAGCTGTCGGCGAAGACGGGCGTTAGGGGGCCGACAAGTCCCGTCAAGACGGTCCATGATGCAGCGACAGTAAGGGTCAGCACGTTGGTGAGATAAGAACAAACCACACTCGCTTGGAGTAGTTGGGTCCACAGTAGCTAATGACGAAACATGTAGGGAAGAGACGGCCGAAAGCTCATCGAGTGCGGCAGTGGCGGGTTTGTTAAGTGGCTCCGAAGAGAGCGGGCAACGCAAAAGTGCGTCGGCGTGTTGATGTTTGTTTGCTGACTTGTATGTAATCGTGAAGTCTTATTCTTGTAAGCGAAGAATCCAGTGACCAAGGCGGCCGGACAAGTTCTTGATTGTCGAGACAAGGCGTGATGGTCCGTAACCATAGTAAAGTGGCGGCCGCGGAGATAAGGTCGAAACTTTCGTATCGACCATACGACCGCTAGGCACTCCTGTTCGGTGATGATATAATTCTTGTCGGCAGGGGTCAGTGCATGGCTCGCGCATGCGACGATTTTCTCACGTGAAGATTTGTCTCGCTGTAGGAGAATTCCACCAATGCCTCTACCACTGGTGTCTGTATGCAGGAGCGTAGGCGCGGTTTCGTCCAAATGGCTGACACAATGGCGACGCCTGATCCGAGCAACTTGTGCAATGGTGAAGCTATTGGGGCGAAGTCTCGAATCAATCGGCGAAAATAAGAAGCGAGGCCGAGGAGACTGCGCAAATCTTTGGCTTTTTCAGGACGCGGGATGTGTTGGACAGCGGAAATCTTGTCTGGATCGGGATGAATACCGTCCTTGTTTACGATGTGGCCTAACACTTTAATCGATGTGGCCTAACACTTTAAGCCACGTAAGAACTTCGTCCAGTCGTTGCAAGTGCTGAGGGAAGGTTGACGAGAAAATAACGATATCGTCTAAATAGCACAAGCAAGTCTTCCATTTCAAGCTTCGTAAAACTGTGTCGATCATCCGCTCGAATATTGCTGGAACATTGCAAAGGCCGAATGGCATGACGTTGAATTCGTAAGGCCCATCTGGTAATGAAAACGCTGTCTTTCTTTGTAATCCTCGTGCATGGGTATTTTCCAGTAACCTGAACGCAGGTCTATGCTTTAGAAGTACTCGGCACCTTGCAATGAATCCAAAGCATCACCTATGCGCGGCATGGGGTAAACATCCTTGCGGGTAATCTTATTAAGTGCTCTGTAGTCCGCGCAAAATCTCACGGAGCCATCTTTTTTCCTTGCTAAAACAACAAGGCATGACCAAGGACTCGCGGAGGAACGTATAATGTTTTGTTGCAGCATATCAGCTACATATTGTTCAATGATCTCACGCTCAGACAAAGAGACGTGATATGGTCGACGGCGTACGATGGAAGTGCCATTGGTCTAGATACGATGCCTAATAATGGACGTCTGTCGCAGAGATGAGGAATGGGCATCAAACAATCTTCTATGCTTTTGTAGCAAGGCAAGCAACTCATCTGTCTGTGAAGAGGTCAGTTCTGGACTAATAGTTGCAGCAAGAACAGAAACGCTTGATGAACGTCCAATAAAAAGAAGGTCAGAACACGCTGGCATAAGCGGGACAACAGAGACAGGTTGGGATTCAGTAAGGCAAGCCATCGTGGTGCCTTTAGGAATGAGAATTTTCCGAGACGTCTGGTTTGTAGCGTAGAGAAGTCCGGAGCCATTGTGGAACCGCGCTAGACATGAAGCAAGGGCTATACCTCTTGCGAGAAAGCGTGCAGATGGTTGAATAAATACGTCACCAGAGTCGATCACAATACAAGTGATGGTAACTATTCGCTGATGACCAAGTGGTAGCTCGGTATCTTCAGCAGCGAGCAAGCGAACGGGCTTGTCATCCGCATACAGGGCATTGTCAGTTTCCATCATATGAACAATATTTTCTCGACAGCAGATGGAAGCATTTGCCGTAGACAGAAAATTCCAGCCTAATATAAGCTGGTGGGCACACGAACTCAGCACAGCAAATTGCACAAAATGAAGAAGACCAGCTATAAAAACACGAGCGGTGCACATAGCGGCCGGTCTAATGGCGTCCCCTTGAGCAGCGAGCAGTGTAGGTCATCATAAGGGGTGGTGACTTTTCGGAGACGTGAGCACAAGGAACGATCAATCACAGACAAACAAGCACCAGTGTCTATTGAAGCGTCCACGTACACACCTTCTATTAAAACAGATATCGTATTATATGGACGTATTGGAGGAATTTCAGTCGTTTCGTTCGATGCAGCTTTTCCTCCAAAAGCTGCAGAGATTAGTTTTGCGGGCATTGGTTGGTGAATTGCGAGACCGGAAGCAATGGAGACGTGGAGCGGCGGAGGGGTGAGGGTGAGCGGCGTCTAGCAGAGTGGTAAGAAGTGGTTGGCTCAGATGTCGCAGTTGGAGACGGTGAGCGACGTAGCGGCGGATCATAAGGACGACGTTGGAAAGCGTACCAGCTTGTCCCATCATCCCGTCGGTGGGTGTCGAATGCATGACGCTCGTCCTGCTGACGCTTCCGACAGACGCGTGCAATGTGGCCCCGATAGCCACAGTAATAATAGATCGGACGAGGCGGCCGCCATGGTGGGTGAAAGGGCTTGCTAGGCGCACTCGGGGTTAACGAAGCAAGTAGGACAGGTGTCGAGTGTGCGGGCATCGGTTTTACGACGGGTGGTGAGCCAGCGAGGACTTGAGCGTACGTCAGCTGGAGTCGAGGTACTGGAGAGCCTACATACGCTGGCCCGGTCATGGACGCCAACTCCTCTTTGATAGCGTCGCGCAAAACAGCGTTGGAGGGGGAAGGTGGACTCAGTGTCATTGAGAAGCCGAAAGATTGCAGCTCTTCCCGTATAATCACCCGGATCATGGCACGCAATGAGGCTTCAGTCGTAGTGGTGTTTTCAGCGCTGTCCGGTGGGAACCGTTGGGACTCAAGTTCCTCTAGGCGTTGGCACGTGGCTACAACGTCAGCGACCGTGGTCGTGTTTTGTATGACCAAGGCATTGAACGCGACCGTTCCGATCCCTTTCAATAGATGACGAACTCTCTCTGATTCAGACATGGACGTGCTGAAACGGTGACAGACAGCACGCACATCCTCTATGTACGATGTGTAAGACTCACTGCATTGTTGCTTTTGAGCATCCAGTGTCTTCTTCGCGAGAGCTGAACGAACCACCGAGGTGCCGGAAATTCGGCGAAGCTGTTGCTTGAAACGTGTTCAGTCCGTAATGTCCGTTTCATGATTGAAAAACCATGTTTTCGCTACACCTGTCAGATAGAAAGAAACACGACGAAGTTTGGTAGGATCATCCCAGTTGTTAGTGGAACTCGCTCGATTGAACTGGTTCAACCAATCCTCCACATCTTCACCTCGAAGTCCGGCGAACGTAGGCGGCTCACGCTGGTGCGCGGTGATAATCCACGATGGATAGGCCGCGGTAGCCGGGCCATGGAGGTAGACACAGAAGCGCCGGTTGGCTCGTCCTGAGGCATGTTACCGGACACCTGGCACAAGTGACGACCTGAGCGGAGCTCTAGGAGGCCGATCGGGCTAGAAGAGGATAGAAGATCGTAGAGCACACTCTACCACTTGTTATGTAACAGTGAAGGCAACCTTTATTATGCTCAGAAGACACGGTGAAGCGACCACACCCGAGGCACAGAACTCAGGCAAGCCAAATCCCCACAGCAGATGAAGATGACGACCGCTCATGATGATGAATATGTGTAAAGATAGTAGATGTGCTTAATGAAAGTGTACTATATATATATATATATATATATATATATATATATATATATATTGTGTCAAAGCCTTCGAACAGTGGGTCGTCCTCTTAAGTGCCTTCTAGTGGGTCGCCCTTTTCATAAAAAGAAGAGCAGCTCGTGCAGAGAGTCGGTCCCCGCATTGACTGTCGCTGTCGTGGATCATCAACGAGTGTCCGCCAATAAACGTCTTAACAATTTGGTGGAGAGTGCTGAGAGTGCTGCGCCCTTCAACTATCTTCTGGTTCGCATTCGATGCCCTTGGAGCTTCGATCCCGTACCGTACCTTCTACCATGCACCAGGACGCCGCTCAGCAAACGCTTCCTCCTACGCTGACGCCATGTCCCGGTGTCCCCCGCATCCGCGACTTTCCTGTCTTCACCGGCGCGAATGGCACCGACGTCGAGGACTGCTCGCCATGTACGAACGCGTGAGCGTCCCCAATCTTTGGGACGAGGCAGCTAAACTCGGTAACCTGTTTTTTCCACCTTCGCGGGTGTGCCGGAAGTGGTACAACAACCACGCATCTGATTTCCCGACTTGGTCTGCTTTTAAAACCGCTGTCGTCGACGTGTTCGGCCATCCTGCCAGTCGTAAACTGCAAGCCGAACAGCGTTTACGTGAACGAGCACAGCAGACTGGCGAGTCCTTCACAAGGTACATCAAGGACATCTTTACTTGCGCAAGAAAGTCGACCTGAACATGTCAGAGGCTGACAAAATCATGCATGTTTTGAAAGGCATCGCCGACGATGCCTTCACCATGCTCCTGGCCAAGAACCCGCACACTGTGGCAGAAGTCATTACAATATGCCAAAGTTACGACGAGCTGCGGCGACAGCGCTTGATGACCCGTCGACGGCCACCACGTGATGCTGGTTTATCGGCTTTGTCAGCAGTTCCTGACCACACAACCTTGCTCGCCTAAATCAAGTCATTTGTGCGTGAGGAAGTTGCCCGCCAGGTCTCTTTACTGGCTTTGCTCCCCCGCAACATGCTCAGCAGACATCAAGTACACTTCTACCTCCGCTCCGCCGAGCCATTCAGCAGGAAATCGCGGAGGTCGTTCCTGAATATCACCAGCCGCCTCCTGTATCTGCGCCACTTAGCTACGCCCAATTCGCAGTCAGGCCGCCCCCACCTATTACTGTGGCTTGCCCCCTAAGTTATGCCGAAACCATCACGAGGCCCCAGGCCTTCGAAGAAACTGTGTCGCCTACATACGCCGACGTCATCCACGTGCCCCGAGTGCCACCCACCATGCACTCATATCAGCAGCCGGCTCGCCCATCGCGTTCTGTGACTTGGATGGGACCCGCGAACCGATGGCAACACTGCTGACAATCGCCCCATCTGCTTTGCTTGTGGTTGCGTCATTCATGTAGCACGCTATTGCAATCTTGTGCAGCAACCGCAGGTCGCCTCGAACTTTCCCAGCCATTCAAGCCGCTCTTATGACGAACCGCCGCCTATGTCACCGTCGTCCCGCCCCACTCCGTCTACCCGCCGTTCACCATCTCCGCGACGTCGCTCACTGTTGCCGATGCGGCCACATCCACTCGAGGGCGACCAGGAAAACTAGTCGTCGCAGTCCACGACGCAAGGGCTGCGACGCTGTCGAACTGCGGAAGCCCTCAGGAAAGCCCGTCGAACGTGATAGACGTACTTGTGGATGGCGTTCGTGCATCTGCCCTTGTAGATACTGGAGCCGCCGTATCCGTCACGAACGTAAAACTTAGCCGATTACTGCGCAAAGTGACCACGCCACTCTCCGGCCTCTCCCTCCGTACAGCCAGCGCCCAACGCATTAACCCTACGGCGATGCGCACAGCCCGCCTTATGATTCAGGACGTGATGTATGCGGTCGAATTCATCATAATTCCTTCATGCTCTCACGATGTCATCCTAGGATGGGATTTTCTCTCCCGCCATGACGCCGTCATTCATTGCGCACCAGCAGAAATAGAACTCACACAATTCTCTTCTTTGCACGCCGGCCGTCAGTCCATCTGCTGCAAGCAAGTTACTCGTCAGAGATGACACCCAAGTGCCTGCAAACTCAGTCCGCGACGGTGTCAGTCTACTGCACAAGCCTTTTTGACACCGCCTGCACTCCTCTCGCCATCTCATCATGTTTTCATCAGAAAAGGCTTGCTGGTTTCTTTCGCGACGGTGCAACTCTCTCACGGCAGCACCACTATTTTTGTAGTGAACTCATCCCCATACAGCGTTAAGTTGGCGCGAGGGGAACGTCTCGGCAGCGTGGAACCCATCGAAGACGAAGAAGTTATGGATCAACCTGATGACACGCACTGCTCCAGTTCCAATAGGCTTAGTGCTCTTTCGACATCTGCTTCATCATCCGATGATGTATGCGGTCCCTCCATTCCCGACAACCTTACGCCAGGCTAGCGTTCCCAGCTTCTGGGCCTGTTGGAAGAATTCCGGTCTTCTTTTGATGTCGCTCAACCTTCTCTCGGCCGCACATCCACCGTTACGCAACGCATCAACACAGGCACACAGCCACCATTGCGGCAACGTCCATATCGCGTATCCTCACAGAACGTCAAGTAATCAACGAGCATGTCGACGACATGCTTCGCCGTGATGTTATTAGACCCTCTAGCAGCCCCTGGGCGTCTCCTGCCGTTCTCGTCTCGACGAAGGACGGTTCTGTGCGGTTCTGTGTGGACTACCGACGTCTCAACAAGATCACTCGTAAGGACGTGTACCCACTACCACGGGTAGATGACGTCATTGACAGCCTACAAGGAGCAGAATTCTTTTCATCCCTCGATTTACGCTCAGGGTACTGGCAAGTACCTATGACTGAGGAAGCTCGACCGAAGACCGCTTTCGTCACCCCCAACGGCCTGTACGAATTCAACGTCATGCTGTTTGGGCTGTGCATTGCGCCCGCCACCTTTGAGCGCATGATGGATACTGTTCTGCGTGACCTGAAATGGCACACATGCCTGTGCTACCTCGATGACGTCGTCGTTTTTGCTACGGACTTCTCGACGCATCTTCAACGCCTACGGCATGTTTTAACGCGTCTGAGTGACGCCAGTCTGCAACTGAACCTAAAGAAGTGCCGATTTGCAGTTTGGCAGCTGACAATACTCGGCTACGTCGTGTTCAAGGACGGGATTCTCCCTGATCCAGCTAAGCTTCAGGCCGTGACCGAGCTCCCCAAGCCGACATCCGTCAAGGAACTGCGCAGTTTCGTAGGGTTGTGTTCCTACTTTCGGCGCTTCATTCGAAACTTCGCGACTATCATATCGCCGCTGACGAAGCTCCTGGGTGACCATGAATCCCCTCCATGATGACCACGAATCCTCTCCATTCGTGGTCATCACAGTGCGATGACGCTTTCACAACGCTCCGTCGTTTGTTGACGTCGCCTCCCATACTCCGCCACTACGACCCTACGGCCCCTACAGAAGTACACACGGATGCCAGTGGTGTCGGCGTCGGCACTGTCCTTGCGCAGCGCAAACCAAGGTTCACGAAATATGTCGTGGCGTATGCAAGCCGTACGCTTACTAAGGCCGAGACTAATTACACCGTCACCGAGAAGGAATGTTTGGCAATCGTGTGGGCCCTTACAAAGTTCCGACCTTATTTGTATGGTCGCCCATTTGATGTCGTCACCGACCATCACGCACTATGCTGGTTGTCATCATTGAAAGATCCCTCAGGCCATCTCGCTCGCTGGGCACTTCGCCTGCAAGAATACGACATCCGCGTGCTGTACCGCAATGAGAGGCAACATGCTGACGCCGATGCCCTGTCGCGCTCTCCCTTGCCTGACGACAATGCCCACAACTCAGCGTCTCACCTTGTCATTTGTTCTATTAGCATTCATACGATTGCTTCTGAACAGCGCAAAGATAAATGGATCGTCTCACTGATGGACTTCCTGGCTGATCCATTCACTGCATCCACTCGCGCGTTGCGTCGTCAAGCTCACCATTTCGCCGTTCGCGACGACCTCCTACACAGGCGCAATTACAACGGTGACGACCGCGAGTGGCTACTAGTCGCAGTATGCGCTCTGACATATGCAATTTCTTTCATTCCGATCCACAATGTGTGCACTCCGGGGTATCGAAGCCTTACCACCGCATTCTTCAATGGTACTTTTGGCGTGGCAGTACCGCTACGTGCAGAAATTCGTTCGCTCCTGCATAGATTGTCAGCGCCAAAAAGCTTCCACGCACCTGCCACCGGTAGGTCTGCAACCTCTACCTTGCCCTGCCAGGCCCTTTGGGCGCGTTGGCGTCGATTTGTATGGACCACTTCCACTGACGTTGGCTAGTAACCGCTGGGTCATTGTCACTGCGGACCACCTCACGCAATACGTTGAAACGACCGCTCTCCCCGCGGCTACAGCAAGTGATGTGGCCTCCTTTCTGCTCCAACGATTCATTCTGCGACACGGTCCACCCCAAGAACTGCTCAGTGACCGAGGCCGTGTCTTCCTGTCTGAATTCGTTGAAGCTATTCATAAAGCGCGCAACGTTGTTTAACGCAAAACTGCTGCTTATCACCCTCCGACGAATGGTCTCACCAAATGCGTCAACCGTACACTCGGCGACATGCTCTCCAAGTAAGGCGCCGCCGATCACACAAATTGGGATTCCATTCTACCCTTCGTCACCTACGCATATAATACCACCCCTCGAAGCACCACTGACTTTTCACCTTTCTTTTTATTATATGGAAGGCACCCGTCGCACACCATCGACACGATACCTCCGTACAAGCCAGTTCCGTCTGTGTGGGCGCCTATATCTGCTACAGCAAGCTTGCTGAAGAGTGTCGAGAGCTTGCAAAGACCTCTACTGCGCAAGATCAAGAGCGGTAAAAAAGCATTCGCACTGACGCCCGCACTACGCGCCCACGTTCCTCCCTGGAGAGCTCGTCTGGCTCTCGATCCCTACCACTGCAACTGACATATCTTCAAAACTATTGCCCAAATACGAACGCCCCTACCGTGTCGTCAAATGAACTTCCCCGGTCAACTACTTGATTGAACTCATCGAACCATCTTCGGACATGCGCCATCGAGGACGCAACATTGTTAACGTGGAGCGCCTCAAGGCCTACCATGACCCGCTCATTGTAACGACCTGTTAGGTCGCCAGGCGGCTCCCTTTTCGTATCCGGGGTAGTTGTGGCAAAGCCTTCAAACAGTTGGTCCTCCCCTCCAGTGCCTTCTAGTGGGTCGCCCTTTTCATAAGAAGAAGAGCAGCTCGTGCAGAGAGTCGGTCCCCGCATTGACTGTAGCCTCGGATATGTCCTGGATAACATTCGGCCAATTTCGCTTCCTTCAAACCTAGTTAAAATAATTGAAAGAATTCTTCATCGAAGGCTCAGTGACATCCTTTCACCAAGGCAAGTAGGATTTAGACAGGGGTGCTCTATATGGTCGGCTCATGTTGATTTGGAAAGCCGAATTCGCCTTGCAAAAGTATCTGGTGAGCTTTCTGCATTAGTCACGTTAGATATTGCAAAAGCTACGATAGTGTGAATTCTTAATCTCATCTGCCCACCTAACCTTCTGTCTCCCCCTAACCCGCTTCCCTTCGCTGGGAATCCAGTCAGTTACCCTTAAAGACCAGCGGTTATCCTGTCTACGCGCTACATGCCCTGCCCATGTCCATTTCTTCTTCTTGATTTCAGCTATGATATCCTTAACCCCCGTTTGTTCCCTAATCCACTCTGCTCTCTTCTTGTCTCTTAAGGTTACACCTACCATTTTCCTCTCCATTGCTCGCTGCGTCGTCCTCAATTTAAGCTGAACCCTCTTTGTAAGTCTCCAGGTTTCTGCTCCGTAGCTAAGTACTGGCAAGATACAGCTGTTATATACCTTCCTCTTGAGGTATAGTGGCAAACTACCTGTCATAATTTGAGAGTGCTTGCCAAATGTGCTCCACCCCATTCTTATTCTTCTAGTTACTTCAGTCTCGTGGTTCGGCTCTGCGGTTATTACCTGCCCTAAGTAGACATAGTCTTTTACAACTTCAAGTGCACTATTACCTATCTCGAAGCGCTGCTCCTTGCCGAGGTTGTTGTACATTACTTTCGTTTTCTGCAGATTAATTTTAAGACCCACCTTTCTGCTCTCCTTGTCTAGCTCCGTAATCATGAGTTGCAATTCGTCCCCCGAGTTACTCAGCAATGCAATGTCATCGGCGAAGCGCAGGTTACTAAGGTATTCTCCATTGACTCTTATCCCTAACTGTTCCCATTCTAGGCTTCTGAAAACCTCCTGTAAGCACGCGGTAAATAGCATTGGGGAAATTGTGTCCCCCTGCCTTACACCCTTCTTGATTGGTATTCTGTTGCTTTCTTTATGAAGCACTATGGTAGCAGTTGATCCCCTGTAGATTTCTTCCAGAATGTTTATATATACTTCATCTACGCCCTGATTCCGCAGTGTTTGCATGACGGCTGATATTTCTACTGAATCAAACGCTTTCTCGTAATCTATGAAGGCCAGATTGTGTTAGAAAAACTAGCCACCCTGTTTACACTCACACTAATTTCAAGATTAGTGGAGTGTGAGGTCTCAAGTACATTTATATCTTGAGTTCAGGAGTTTCTCTTGATAGACCGTTTTTTTGTTGCCACGAGGGAAGTACTTCTGCCGTCATATAAGCAAACCAGAGGTGTTTCGCCCACGATCAGTCCTGTCACCTCTTTATTCAATATATCATATAATCTATTCCCGTTCATAAAAAAGTTCCTCTTTACGTCTATGCCGATGATATTGCTTTTTTCTCGTCATCCCGAGATATCAATCGTTTGTATCAAATCTTACAGTCATATTTCAGTGAGTTTGAAGTATGCCTTGGCGGGCTGTCTTTTTCACTTAATGTTAGCAAATGTGCTCTGCTTGTATTCTCTCTATCCGTTCCCGTATTTCTTTCACTGCATTATCGAAATGATCCGATTCCACTAGTAACAGTGCTAAAATATCTTGGTATTGTTTACGTGTACAATTTAAATTGGCAGCAACAAATAGAATCAAACACCCGTGAAGCAGAAAGCGCCGTAGAATTGCTCCGCCGGTTTTGCAATAAGATTTCAGGGATGCGCAGGGATACGTTACTTATAATATACAAACTTTACGTACGCCCGATTTTGGAGTTTGGCTGCGTTCTGTTTTCTGGAAGTGCTGAGTACAAACTAAGACCTCTTATATTGCTAGAAAGGCAAGCTCTGCGGCTGTGTTTCGGGCTACCTATGTGTGTCACGAATAGCATGCTTTATTTGGAAGCTAGAATCGTTCCACTTGATGCTAGATTTCGACAGCTTACTGTGCAGACATTTTTAAAACTTTACGATGCGCCCCTCTTCTGTTCACAGACAGTTTTCATCAAACATCCAGTTTCTTTCTTTCAGCGCCCGCGATTTCGTTATCAAAGACCCCAAGTCATTTTCGTCGAGTCTCTGTTATCAAATCTTCACGTTTCCCTCCGGCATTTAACTCCCCAAACCCAATGCTCAGTGCCAGTTGACTTAATTTTCGATGATAGTATTCAAAAAAGGCCAAGTTACTTCCAAAGCATGTTCTAGAGGGCCTCCTTCAAGACCATCTCAGTCATTTTCCTAAATACATAGTAATTTCGACGGACGCAACGCAAAATGTTCAGAAGGCTGGAGTAGGTATTTTTTCTCATCAGCCTAATAGGTCTTTTGCGCTCCGATTGCCTGACTTCACACCAATTTATCTCGCAGAAATTCTGGCTATTACATTGGCTCTTCGAAAACTGAATTATCAGTAATCAACAGCTATTATTATTTCGGATGCTTTGTTTGTATGTACTCATCTAACGTCCGCAAAAAGTCTCCTCTTCTCATGAAATTTGGTCTTTCGTACTGCATAGCCTATCAGAAGTTCGGTTTATTTGGGTCCCCGAGCATGCTGGAATTGAACTACATGAAATTGCTGATTCGCTCGCTTCGGCATCTTTAAATTTCCCAGCGATGCTAGTAACTCCACAGTTTCCTTTTATTACTGCCGAACGATTCAAACGCCTGTTAATTTTAAAAATCAATGAAACGTCGCCTCTACAATCTGAAGATTTTTGGCACTTGCAACTCACATGGAACACCACAAAATGCCTTTCCCGTCAATGTGAGGTGACTCTCCCAAGCTTTCGCTGTAGAGTTCCTCTGTTAAATGTTTATCTCAACAAATCGAGATTTTCATTACCTACCTATGTGTAGTTTGCAATGAACCGGAAAATATAGATCACTTTCTTCTCACATGCCGCCGCTTCGCCTCACTGCGCCGAATAATTCTTGAAAGACTGATTGGTATGCTCGGATTGCCAGTCAATACATCCACCCTATTATCGTTTGGAGCCAGTCCGTTGGGTGTGGGCCGCTGTGCTATTCTGTCAGCGCTACATAAATTCATTCAGGCAACCAGAAGGATACGCTGCTAGTGGTACTGCCCGATATATTCAATTCTTTCTCCCCCTTCCTCATTCTTGTTAAGTTGCTTTATAAGTTCTGGTTTATGGCATTCTTGTGCATTTTTTTTCACGTTTTTTCAAAGGAACATTATTATTGTTCCTATCTAATTTATGTTTACTTTTTAGCAAGCGTTGTAAAAAATGATCTATTATGAGGTACAGTGTGGCCAAGTCCCCATATGGGTATGAGCCAAGATCTCCTAGGATCCTAGGAGACAAGACAAGACAAGACTGTTGTCACACCTGTCCCGTTAAGTAGGGAGGCGATCGCCGGGCTAATTCCAAGAGCCGAAGTATCGGCCCCCCGAACCGCACCACGACAGCGTGGACAATTTAGAAGTGGTCCTTACTGGTGCGCCAGCGGACGCCGGCTGTGGTCCAAAGAACAAGACAGAGCCGAGAGTTGATAAACAAACAAAATTATATTCTCATTAACGGCAGATCAAAAATAATACACACGTATGCACACTCCACAATAGTTACATACAATACGTCACCAAACAGACAATGTACTACACAGTACAATCAACCACACTTGAAACAACGGACACAGACAACAATACGCGCTACAATGCAGTCGCATGCACTGAACAACCAAGACACTTAAAGACTAAGAGATATAAAACCTATTCAGTCCAAAGTCCTTGGAACAAAAGTCTGAATGATACTCTTCCGAGAATCACTCACTCAAAGTCCAGCGTTGTTGTCGTTCCGCAGCTCTCGAAGTTCTCTTCCAGGAAACCTCCCGTCTTCAATTGGCCACTCTTCAAACTTCAACTTCTTCGCCGGAAATCCGTCGGCTTCACACACGCAGCTGTTGCCCGCGTCTTCGCTCGATAGCGGTAAACCCACGCTCTTGCCTGTAGCTCGAGCCGTCCCTACGGACCAAAAACTTCGCCGACTACACGGCGGACTCTCTACGCACTCTGGCGCTCACTTCCGTCTCCTCCTGTTCTGTCACTACGGGCAGAACCTTCGCCGACTCCACGGCGGAATTTCTACGCGCTTCCGGCGCTAACTTCCGTCTCCTCCTGATTTCTCGTCTCGGCTGCTCGGTTAAATACCTTGCGCGCGACTTTCCAGATGTTTCTCGTCATTTCGTCGGCGCGATACGCAGCGAAGGCTGGGGAGAGGCACGAGACGGTTCGACTGCCCTCTCCCGAGGATGATTCACTCGGTCTGACCCCGCCTCCTTCGTTCGAGAAAAATCGCGGTCTTGCTGGGCCGCCGATGTGGGGTGAGGAGGATCGTCTGCGAAGCCGTGCTTCTGCGGGGAGAGCGCGCGCCCGGGAGCCCTGGATGTTTGCTTTCTTTTTTTTTTCTTTTTACCTCGCGGCGTTTCTGCCGCCCGTTGTCGCAAGGATTTGGCGGCGCGTTCTTGTTTAGCGCTCGTTCTGTGACACTGCCCCCCACTTTAAGAATATTATCTCATAATATTCAAAAACCACCCAGACGAGCGCGAACAGTCACCACACATTCTCACAGACTGTAACACAATCCGTCGCTCATGACACTTCACATTCACAATATATCACTCAATACAATCGTACATTGTAGTTCAATTCCACAACACATGAAATATAGCCACAGGTACATGCCTACAACACTTCATCACACATTCTAAACAATACAACCGTACAAACTTCTGTCTATCCAACAATTATACAACACCATACATCACACCATCGCACAGAACACTGACTCACTCGACATACACTTGAGACACAGGATAACAAGAACCTTAACACAACATATGTCACTCAGCCCTGCCGAACACATTCTGATTCCACCTCAGCACCTATCTTGAGTACTTCGAACAGCGCTTGCGCCCTTTCTTGCGGCGCTCGCTCGACTTCTTGTTTTTCCACGTTCCCTTTCGGCGAGCCCTTTCCAACGACGATATCTGAGGCGGCGTCTCAGCCATCGTTGTCACTTCCGACACGGTTAACGGGTCATTACATTCGACGGATCCTGTCTGTTTATTTACCCGCTTGATCATGCCTCTACATTTTTCCCGGCTGGCCAACTCCGTCTCCTTTACACTGTCGGTCGGTTGAGGTCGTGCCGACGTAAGTCCGGTTGCTCGGCCCGCGAACTTATTCGACACGATCGTCTTCTCCTTCGCTGTCTCTTGCGCCGCAGCTTCACCTTGTGCTCTAGTGAGATCCGTCACGGGATGTTCCTCCACTGTATCTCGCGGCCGCTGTGTTGGCGAGGGCTCTATCTTCGGGTCTTCTCCCAAACATTCTGGATCACTTGGCCCTCGCGCCCCGTCGATGTTTCCGATGACAAGGTCATACAGGGGGTCGTCATGCATAACGCAGTAACCTTCCCGCTGAAGTACGGGGTTTCAACCTCACTTTCTGCTTCGGGAAGCATCCGGACTGTACGGTCAATTAGGCAAACCGGTTTCGTTCTGCCTGTCAACTCTCTCTCCCGTACCAAATTTCTCCGCACGATAACAGTGGAACTGCCGGTATCTCTTAACACCGTAATCTTTTTGCCCGCAACTTTTCCAGGCAGCGTTGGCATTCCTTTCGTAACACCGGTTGGCTGTTTTGACATTACAGCACCCACAATAGGAATTTTCTCCCCATTCTTCAACTCTACGAATCCATCAGTGACGGCATTATTATCAGATTTCGGTGCTGCTTGCACACAGGATACCTGGTGAGTTTGACTCACTCCGTTCCGACATGCATCTGCTTTGTGCCCAGTCTGACCACACTTGAAACATTTTACAACCGTAGGGCTCGTAAGGATCGTTCGACAGTCAGTTTTTCGCGCGATGACCCACTCGGTTGCACAGAAAACATCGCGGAATGCTCTCTGGTGCACGCTTCTTTTCTTCGGGAGCCAATTTCTTCGAATCATCGGGACAATCCTTCTTGACCTTGGCCAAATTAGTTCCTCCTTGCGCTTCTAAGAATTGATCAGCCAATTCAAGCATTCCTTCAAATGACTCCGCCTTCCTCTCTTTCAAATACAGTGACAGGCTTGGGTGGCAACTAATAAGAAATTGTTCTTTAATTAGCAGCTCTCTAAGTTCATCGTACTCCTGTGCTGTCCCTGAAAGTTCAATCCATCTGTCGAAATAATGGCAAAGTCGGGCGGCATACTGCGTAGCTGTCTCACCATCAGCTGGCTTTCCTGTCCGAAATCTGTCCCGGAATCCTTCCACTGTAAATCTAAATCGCTTCAACAAAGCCGCTTTCACCTTTGCGTAGTTGGCTGCATCGGTCGGCGTCAGCCTACCGTACACACTGAGCGCTTCACCACTCAAGCAAGTACTCAAAGCAGTTGCCCATTGCTGTTCCGGCCAATTCTGGCTCCTCGCAATCGTCTCATATCTGTGGAGGTACGCGTCTAGGTCGTCCTTCCTTTCATCAAACGCTACGAGCAGCTTGCTTGGGTTCAAGCGGAAGCCGTGATCTTCCCGTTCGCTGCTTTCAACTCTAGCTTGGACGGGAGTTTCGCTTCGCTGTTGCAAACGGAGCCGCTCGAGTTCCATCTCGTGCTGCCGCTGCCGTTCCCTTTCAGCCATCTCCGCTTCTCTTTCTTCTCTCGCCCTTTCGGCTGCCAACTTTTCTCTCTCCAGCTCCAACTTCAATTGCTGCTCTCGTTCTTCCTTTAGCTGTCGCTCTTTGCCTCTCTTTCTTCTTTCAGCTGTCGCTCCTTTGCTTCTCTTTCTTCTCTCGCCCTTTCAGCGGCCAGCCTTTCTCTCTCCAACTCAGCTTCTTTTTCCGCTTTGGCTCTTTCGACCGCCAACCTCTCTCGTTCCAACTCAGCTGTTTTTTCTTCCTTGGCTCTCTCAGCTGCCAACCTTTCTCTCTCCACCGCCTCTTTCTCCTTCTGGCTTACCCATTTCCGTAGTTCGGCGCCGGAAAGACCCATCTTCTCACCAAGCGCAACTAACTTTTCGAGATCCATTGTGTCTCGCAACTCGCAAATAAAACCTTGCCGCGTGCAAAAAGTATCTGCCTAAATCGGTCTATCGGAACACTCCCCTGCACTCGTTAACGAGAACACTGAACAACACACAAAATCGTTCCGATAGCACTATCAACAACTCGAGGCTCTTTCTCACTACTTTGGACACACTGTGCACCAAAAGGTCCTGTTTCGCGGACGCCAGAATAATTGTCACACCTGTCCCGTTAAGTAGGGAGGCGATCGCCGGGCTAATTCCAAGAGCCGAAGTATCGGCCCCCCGAACCGCACCACGACAGCTTGGACAATTTAGAAGTGGTCCTTATTGGTGCGCCAGCGGACGCCGGCTGTGGTCCAAAGAACAAGACAGAGCCGAGGGTTGATAAACAAACAAAATTATATTCTCATTAACGGCAAATCAAAAATAATACACACGTATGCACACTCCACAATAGTTACATACAATACGTCACCAAACAGACAATGTACTACACAGTACAATCAACCACACTTGAAACAACGGACACAGACAACAATACGCGCTACAATGCAGTCGCATGCACTGAACAACCAAGACACTTAAAGACTAAAGAGATATAAAACCTATTCAGTCCAAAGTCCTTGGAACAAAAGTCTGAATGATACTCTTCCGAGAATCACTCACTCAAAGTCCAGCGTTGTTGTCGTTCCGCAGCTCTCGAAGTTCTCTTCCAGGAAACCTCCCGTCTTCAATTGGCCACTCTTCAAACTTCAACTTCTTCGCCGGAAATCCGTCGGCTTCACACACGCAGCTGTTGCCCGCGTCTTCGCTCGATAGCGGTAAACCCACGCTCTTGCCTGTAGCTCGAGCCGTCCCTACGGACCAAAAACTTCGCCGACTACACGGCGGACTCTCTACGCACTCTGGCGCTCACTTCCGTCTCCTCCTGTTCTGTCACTACGGGCAGAACCTTCGCCGACTCCACGGCGGAATTTCTACGCGCTCCGGCGCTAACTTCCGTCTCCTCCTGATTTCTCGTCTCGGCTGCTCGGTTAAATACCTTGCGCGCGACTTTCCAGATGTTTCTCGTCATTTCGTCGGCGCGATACGCAGCGAAGGCTGGGGAGAGGCACGAGACGGTTCGACTGCCCTCTCCCGAGGATGATTCACTCGGTCTGACCCCGCCTCCTTCGTTCGAGAAAAATCGCGGTCTTGCTGGGCCGCCGATGTGGGGTGAGGAGGATCGTCTGCGAAGCCGTGCTTCTGCGGGGAGAGCGCGCGCCCGGGAGCCCTGGATGTTTGCTTTCTTTTTTTTTCTTTTTACCTCGCGGCGTTTCTGCCGCCCGTTGTCGCAAGGATTTGGCGGCGCGTTCTTGTTTAGCGCTCGTTCTGTGACAACTGTAGCTGTCGTGGATGATCGACGAGTGTCCGAAAATAAACGTCTTAATATATATATATATATATATATATATATATATATATATATATATATATATATATATATATATATATATGACGTATGAAGTAATGGTTGGCAGAAGCTGAGGAGGAAGAAGTGCAGAATAGAACAAACATGGCGTATGAGCCAGGCCACGTCGTCCAGGCATAATAGCGTCACACAAGTCGGCAGGATGAAGACCTGGCGGCCACTTCATCAACCAGCCACCATCTCCGAACGTCTCAGCAAGACGCAGTTACCGAACGTGGACCACGAAAGTACATTCCAACACTACACCAAGACCAGCATTATGACAGCACTATCAGACGACCTTCCCAACCTCAAGTACACCGGAGCAGCGGACGATGGACCTGTACAGGACTGGTTCGACCAGTTCGAGCACCACGCAACCGCTGCATCATGGTCGGAACGGGAAAGGATCACCAACTTCACTGACTACATCTCCGGTGAGGCAGTGAAGTTTTACCTGACACATATATTCCAAAACGACGAATCATGGCAAAAGATCAGGGAAGAGATGATTGCACGTTTGAACGACTACGACAAGGACTTCCTCATTACCGATCATCTGCATACAACCACACTCGGCCGTCACAGTCAACGCTTATTTCTCAAGAAACTTGGCGTTCCACCAGGTTTCTCTTCACGAAAGTCGTCATTTTCGAAGTCGTGGCACCAACATACGACACGAGACATCGCTCACCCTACTGATGCCTTTCATGCTTCGTCTCGCATACATGATCCACCACCTGGTTTTCTAGGACTAAGCTCTTCAAAGGCTCCTAACGGTCACTATTCGTGTCATAAGGACGCCTTGTTCACGGTAGACCAGCTTACACATGGGGAAAATACCAAACAACGCCAAGATGACTCAAAGAGTGAAAATCAGTCTTCACGCATTGGAGCAGCTTACTCCCTATCTCACAGACTTGGCCCACCTCCTGGTTTTCCATCGCTTGGCTCTTTCGTGACTCACGATGTCCATCTCACATCTAGCACGCTCACAATGGTCGGGATAGAGCTGCGGAGCTCGGACGATGCTACGCCAAGCCCTGTACTTACCACCCAGATTCATGCGCCAGAACAGCTCGCATCGTTAGTTGCACAGAAAGAGGGCCATTCACAACTCAAACCTTACCGAACTACCCCTCTTGCAATGTTGCCGTCCAGTGCGTAGCCGCCAGAAACTCCAAACACAGAAGGCTCAGACGCATCGAACGTCGCATGCTACCAGGCACAAGAACCACTCATAGTGAGCCGCGAACAAGAAGCCCCTGAACTATCTGTCAACTCTGAACGTTTTTTGTCGCAAGAGTTCATTTCCACGGCACCGCAGACTTGCCGAAATTTGCATTTTCAGCCTGGTGATGCGACATCACATGTGGTACCCTCATGCAGTGGTCACTAATCCAAGAATCAAACCAATTCAGAAGCAAATCCTACATCAAACCTCGTACACAGTTGTCTTTCAGAAGCGTCCGTAATCAACCACGTCACAGAAGCCTCTGAAGAGCAGGCTGGCAATGATGGCGCACCACCAACCATGCCCGATAAGCAAGAAACCTGTTCACCATGCATCAGCTGTCTACAGGACGCGTCAAATCTCAAAGTAAATGAATGTCCCATTCCAGAAGGCTTGTCACTACAGCCATCTCCTGAGCAGCATCAGCAAAGCAAGCATAGCCCAGCGCGCAACTTCATGCGACAACAAAATAGACTGCAACGAAGGCATCTACAAACGCGAAATTCAACGGAAGCACACTCACCAATTGAAGAACAGCGGAAAATAAGATCTCAAACCCAAAAAGTATTCCAGGACGTCAAATTTTCTCGCACAGAGGAAAGTCGCCAGAGACGCTCCCTGCGCCTGCAATTACACAGACCGCAACACCACGGAAAACGCCAAGAAAGATGCGGAAGCACTTATTGCATACCGCCAGCCCGTAGGCATCACGCCTTCACAATCCGTCAAGAAGCACGCATTTTAGAAGCAAAGCGTCTGTCGCAGCCACGACTCAGAATCCAACGCATGAGGCATCCGACCTTCCAACGCTACAAGGACTCCCAACCTTGTTCGTTCCTCAATACTAACCAGGTTGTGCCATGATCATTTTTAACGCTGAACGCATGGTTATGTTCTCCAGAACGCAACAGCCAACCTCGCCCACCTGAGGGCTCCTAGATATCACCGGACTGCCTTTCCTGTGAACATTTTGTGCAAGTGCATGAAACCGCCGGTTGGCATGGAACTACTGCGTTTTCTGGCATTATTTTTTTATTATAAGACTCCATTTGTTCATGTTTTCTAGATTGTAGCTCGCGCGTTATTTTGGGGGGAGGGGGAATCGTGTGACGTATGAAGGGATGGTTGGTGGTAGAAGCTGAGGAGGAAGAAGTGCAGAATAGAATAAACATGGCATATGAGCCAGGCCACGTCCCCAGGCATCATAGCGTCATTTATATATATATATATATATATATATATATATATATATTGTAGTGAAGAAGAGGAGCTTCAGCGGCATTTCTCGGCGCATCAGGGGCATCGCCATCAGCTTAAGCTCGTGCTTGCTGCGCTTGGCCGGACGCTGCTGACTGCTTCGCTTTCTGCGTTCTGCGCTGCAAATAAACCCCGTTACAAGTGGTGGATTCTGCTGGGTTTCGATCACCCTGGAGCTTCGGAATCGCACTTTACCATCCATTATGCCTACCGACGCAAGCGCCGCTCCAACTCCTCCACCGGCACCGCCTACTGTTCTCTGCGCCGGTTCTCTGCGTCTGCGAGATCCCCCTGTCTTCTCAGGCACAGAAGACAAGGACGTTGACGACTGGATTTCAATGTACGAGCGAGTGAGTACTCACAACAAATGGGATGACACCGCCAAGTTGGCCTACGTCTCTTTCTACCTGTCGGACGTGGCCAAGCTGTGGTTTATAAACCACGAAGCGGAACTCCCTACATGGTCGGCCTTCAAAACGAGCCTCACACAAGTTTTCGGGCGGCCTGAGGTACGCAAACGCCGTGCGGAACAACGCTTACATACTCGGTCCCAGCAGCTTGGTGAGAATTTCACAAGCTATATTGAGGACGTTCTGGACCTTTGCAAGCGAGTGAACGAGTCAATGTCCGAAGAGCTTAAGATCAAGCATATCATGAAGGGCATTGAGGACGACGCTTTCCAAATGTTGCTCTCAAAGAGTCCTCGCACTGTCCTAGAACTGACCGAGTTATGCCAGAGTTTTGACGAGTTGCGCAGGCAACGTCTTTCCACCCGACGTCCCTCGGTGCTCGACGACTCTTCGTCCAGCCTTTTCACTCTTGGCATAGGAGAAGACCATGCCCCTCTTCTCTCCAAAATCCAAGAGTTCATCCGCGCTGAGGTCGCTCGTCAGCTCTCTTTGATGTCCTGCGTACCCGATCAACCACGCAGATCGCCGTCTACACTCCGCGACTTCATTCAAGACCAGGTCGCACAAGTTCTTCCTCCCGCCCGTGAACCTCCCCCAGTCGCCGCACCTCTCACGTACGCCGAAGCCGTTGCTCGACCTCGACAGCCTGCGTTCCAGTCAGCGCCTATGTATTCGCCGCCGCCCTTTTCGCCGCCGACCTATTCACCGCCGACCTATTCACCGCCGACCTATTCACCGCCGACCTATTCACCGCCGCCTATGCAGATACCACCTCGGCCGCAGTTTTCTGCCCCCCAGCCGCAAGTCGGAGTCTACTCCGACCAATGGCGGACCTACGACAACCGTCCCATATGTTTTTCTTGTGGTGGTGTTGGCCACGTGGCACGTTATTGTCGTCGTCGCCAGGCTGCCCAGAACATTCGACGAATGCCCTCTTTCGACCCTCAGTTTTCGTCTACGCCTTCAAGCCCTCCTTCCTCTTCCTTTCCTTCTGATCGTCCACACGGCCCGACCCGCCGCTCCCCATCTCCATGTCGACGTTCGCTTTCCCCTATGCGTCGCCGTTCCGGACCCACAGACCAGGAAAACTAACGGCCGCAGTTCCCGAGGCACGAACTGCGTCCCCGTCGCCATGCACAAGTCCTCGCCCCTGTCCAGCTAACGTCGTTGAAGTGTCAGTCGATGGTATCGTCGTCATGGCGCTTGTTGACACCGGAGCCGCTCTATCCGTCCTGTCCATGAACCTGTGCCGCAAACTCCGCAAAGTTCTGACACCATTATCCGGCCTCTCTCTTAGAACGGCTAACGCAGAAAGTGTAACACCTCTCGCAGCCTGCACCACACGAGTCGTCATCGAAGGGATTGTGTATATTGTCGAATTCGTAGTGCTGCCCTCGTGTTCCCATGACATGATACTCGGCTGGGACTTCCTTGCGAATAATAATGCCGTCATTGACTGCTGTCGCGCTGAACTTGAGCTATCTGCACTTCCTGATGTTGACGCTGTCGAAGCCTCCCTGCCGTGTTATAAACTGTTTGTTTCCGACGACACCACCGTACCACCGCGCTCTTCTCTGCTGGTGACAGTGTCGTGTGACGCTATTTCCGACGGTGATGTTGTATTTACGCCCTCTGCCCTGTTCATTCAACGGAAATGTTCTCCACTGCCCATTGCTCTCCTTACTCTCCACCATGGCGTCACAAAGATGCTCGTGTACAATACGCTAGAAGGGCCTTTACCTTTATTTTATGGTGAATGTCTCGGTCACGTGCATCCGATCGACGCCCGTCACATTTTTGACGCTCCATCTAGTTTACTTTCTACGGACCTCAGCGCACTCATTTCTGACTCTGTTGTTGACCAGTCACTCCTTGACGCTTTCCACCGCTCCATCGATGTCGCAACGTCTTCGTCAGAACGAAGCCAGTTAGTGAACTTGCTGCAAAAGTTTCGTACTTCTTTTGACAGCCACGCTTCTGGCCTCAGTCGCACATCGAACATATCTCACAAGATTGACACAGGAAGCCATACGCCTCTACGGCAGCGCCCCTACCGAGTCTCAGCGTCGGAGCGCCCTGTTATTGACGACCAGGTTGCTGACATGCTCCAGCGGGGTATTGTACAGCCTTCTAACAGTCCCTGGGCGTCACTGGTCGTTCTTGTTAAGAAGAAGGACGGCTCCATTCGGTTCTGTGTGGATTATCGACGTTTAAACAAGATCACCCGCAAGGACGTTTACCCGTTACCTCGAATAGACGACGCCCTTGACTGTTTGCAGGGAGCAGAATATTTTTCTTCGCTGGATTTACGGTCTGGATACTGGCAAGTTCCTATGGAAGCATCTGACCGACCGAAAACAGCATTTGTCACACCTGATGGGTTATACGAGTTTACCGTTATGCCTTTCGGCCTTTGTAACGCTCCAGCCACTTTTGAAAGAATGATGGACGCTATTTTACGAGGCCTCAAGTGGAACACATGTTTATGCTACCTCGATGACGTAGTTGTCTTTTCCACCGATTTCGACACCCATTTAAATCGTCTCGAGCACGTCCTCACACGTCTCACCGACGCCGGCCTTCAACTCAACCTCAAGAAGTGTCGTTTTGGTGCTCGGCAGCTCACCATTCTTGGCCACGTCGTATCGCGGGACGGCATACTTCCCGACCCCGCCAAGCTTCGAGCAGTCGCCGATTTTCCGAAGCCAAAAAACTTGAAGGAACTTAGAAGCTTTGTCGGCTTGTCGTCATACTTCCGACGCTTTATTAGAAATTTTGCTTCCATATGTGCGCCCCTTACGGACCTTCTTAGCGGCGACAAGGACCTTTCCACCTGGTCACCAGCATGCGACGATGCATTCACCAAATTACGCCACCTGCTGACTTCACCACCCATCCTCCGCCACTACGATCCTGCCGCTCCCACGGAGGTTCATACTGATGCCAGCGGTGTTGGACTTGGCGCTGTGCTCGCGCAACGAAAGGTAGGGTTTGATGAATATGTCGTCGCCTACGCAAGCCGTACTAAGCCGAGGCTAACTACTCCGTGACCGAGAAAGAGTGTTTAGCTATTATTTGGGCCCTTGCCCCTACCTGTATGGTCACGCATTTGACGTCGTCACTGACCACCACGCCCTTTGTTGGCTATCCACACTTAAAGACCCTTCCGGACGACTTGCTCGCTGGGCGCTCAAACTTCAGGAATACGACATCCGCGTTATTTACAGATCTGGTCGTAAGCACACGGACGCCGACGCCCTTTCTCGCTCACCCATATCGGATGAAGGTGTTTGCCTCTCTTCTCTCGAGCCTGCACTTGCGTCATCCGCCTTGCGCAACATGACGGTGGAACAACGAAAGGATCCCTGGATCAGTGGCCTCATAAGCATTCTTTCTGATCATCTCACTCCTTCGCCGTCTCGCGCTCTCCGCCGCCAGGCTAGCAACTTTTGGCTAAGGGATGATCTTCTTTATCGACGCAACTACCTTTCTGACGGTCGCAAGTGTCTCCTTGTGATACCCCGCCATCTTCGAGCTGCCATCTGCGAAGCTTTTCATGCGGACCCACAGTGCGCCCACGCAGGCCTCTTCAAGACATACGCTAGGCTTCGACTCAGATATTATTGGCGTGGCATGTATAACTACGTGCGAAAGTTCATTCGCTCGTGTGCTCAGTGCCAACGACAAAAGTTACCTCCCGGGCAAGTCTACCCGTCACAACCTCTTCCTTGTCCTAGTCGACCTTTTGATCGCGTCGGCATTGACATTTACGGACCACTACCATCAACTCTAGCTGGTAATCACTGGATTATTGTTGCGATAGACCATCTGACATGCTATGCCGAAACAGCCGCGCTACCGACTGCCACAGCCCGTGACGTTGGAACGTTTCTGTTGCAACGTTTCATTCTGCGTCATGGGGCCCCTCGCGAGCTCTTAAGTGACAGAGGCCGTGCCTTCCTTTCTAACGCCTTGAAGGCATTACTCAACGAATGCCGAGTCGTGCACCGCACAAGTACAGCGTACCACCCTCAAACAAATGGCATGACGGAGCGCTTCAACCGTACTCTTGGAAGTATGCTGTCGATGTACGTCGCCTCTGATCATTCAAATTGGGACCAAGTTCTCCCGTTCGTCACCTACGCGTATAATACTGCCGTACAAGCTACTACTGGGTTTTCGCCATACTTTCTTTTGTACGGACGAGAACCTTCAAATACAGTAGACACTATTCTTCCATATAAACCTTATGAGTCCGAAAGTACAACTCTGTCCGAAGCTGCCCGACATGCTGAAGAATGCCGCCAGCTTGCCCGCTCTTTTTCTACCGAGGACCAGTGGCAGCAGCAATCCCGCCAGACTGGGGACCGTTCGGCTCCGAACTTTCCACCTGGTTCATTAGTATGGCTTCGGGCACCTGCTACCGCGCCTGGCCGCTCCGCAAAACTTCTTCCCAAATACATCGGGCCATACCGCGTTGTAGAGCAAACGTCACTCGTCAACTATATCGTGGAGCCCATCATCTCATCCACAGACCTACGCTACCGCGGCCGCGACACTGTCCACGTCTCTCGTCTCAAGCCATATTACGACCCATTAGTCGTTTCTTCTCCCTAATCCGCCAGGATGGCGTCTTTTTGTGCGGAGGGCGATTGTAGTGAAGAAGAGGAGCTTCAGCGGCATTTCTCGGCGCATCAGGGGCATCGCCATCAGCATAAGCTCGTGCTTGCTGCGCTTGGCCGGACGCTGCTGACTGCTTCGCTTTCTGCGTTCTGCGCTGCAAATAAACCCCGTTACAATATATATATATATATATATATATATATATATATATATATATATATATATATATATATATATAATGTAATATGGCGTCGGATATCCTCAAGACTTTTTATTGTCTCGAGTATGTGCCCCGCAACCTAAACTTGACTGGTGATGATGATTATGTACAGATGAAGAGGTGGGACGCATAAATAATGCCCACACTAATTTTCCCCGCGCACTTGAGAGGCCAGCCCGGCCGAGACTTAGGCTGGAAAGGTACGGCGAACAAAGGTTAAGACGTGAAACGTGGACAATCTCGGAGGCATAATAACGATGGTCCGAGGAACCCTCGAAGGGAGTGACAAGGTAACTGACAGGATATGTTCGTTCACAAACAACATAAGGTTCCAGAAAGCGTGACTGAATTTTTTCACACAATCCGGTTGTGCGAACAGGCGTCCAGAGTAGTACTTCATTTCCAGGACGGAAATGACATCTCGACAAAAGCTGTCATAGCGTTGCTTGCGGTCTTATTGACTGGCTTCAGTCTTGAGTTGAGCACGTTGCCGTGCCTCAGCGAGCCTGGAGACAAAATGTTCTGGCGTAGTCGTGGACGTTTTTGTCGTTACATTGAAGAAAGATGCGTCAATGGTGAATGTCGGCGCACGATCATAGACGAGGAAGAAAGGCGAATACCCGGTGGTTCGTTGAACAGCGGCGTTGTGTGCAAATGTTACGAACGGCAAGATTTTGTCCTAGTTATCGTGGTTTGGTCCGATGTACGTGAATATTATGTCGATTAGAGTCCGGTGAAATCGCTCTGTCAGGCCATTTGTCTGCGGGTGGTAATCGGACATGGTCTTGTGAACTGTGCCACAAGTTTTTAGGATTTCGTCAAGAATTGTGGACAGGAAGGCCTTGCCTCGGTCACTCAACAACGTGCGAGGTGCACCAAGACGCAACACAATGGCTTCTGAAGAGAAGGCGGCAACGTCTGCGGCAGAGCTAGGGCGTAGAGGAGCGGTCTCCGCGTATCGTGTGAGGTGGTCGATGGCTGTGACGATCCAACGGTGGCCCGCTGGCGTTACAGGATGTGGCCCGACGAGGTCTATTCCAAGAACGACAAATGGTTCATCAGGACATGGAATGGGTTGTAGTAAGCCAGCAGGAGCTGAAGCTGGTCGTTTCCAGCGTTGACAAAGTGCGCAGGAAGCGACATAATTAGCCACAAAGGTAGAAATATCAGGGCAGAAGAAACGTCTCTTAACGTGGTTGTAGGTCTTCTGAAATCCTAAGTGTCCAGCTGATGAGTCGTCGTACAATGCTGCGCGAACCTGTTTTCGTAGCGAACGGGGAAGTACTGGCACCCACCTATGCCCATCCGCATTTTGAGTATAGCTCTGCAGGACATTGTTCTCTAGCCTGAACTGCCGTAGCTGACGACGTAGTCTGGCATTAGGTGGAGAAAGCAAGCCATTCAAGTATCCGATGATGTTGTTACAGTAGGGGTCGTCACGTTGGTACGCGTCAAACTGGGCGCTGCTGTTTAAAGATAGTGACCCAGCAACTGCTAGGGGTGTTAACCTGAGTGAAGAGGAAGCCGCTTGATCACCGGGGGGGGGGGGCATTGAGGATGCGTGGTTGGAGATGAAAATAACAGAGGGCAGCGAGAGAGAGCGTCAGCATCCTGTTGCTGTTTGCCAGACCTGTACACAACGTCAAAAATGTACTCTTGCAAACGCAGTATCCAGCGACCGAAGTGCCCAGACATATTCTTCATCGAGGACAACCAGCATAGGGCATTGTGCTCGGTAATCACAGTGAAGTGGCGTCCATACAGATAAGGTTGAGATATCTGGATGGCCCAAATGACAGCGATACATTCCTGCTTTGTTATTGAGTATTTCTGCTCCACAGGTGTTAGTGCGTGGCTGGCATACACAACTACTCGCTCACGTGAAGTGCCGTCGCCTTGGAGGGGGACAGCACCAATTCCGTGGCCGCTGGCATCTGTGTGCAGGAAAGTGGGTGCACTCTCATCGAAGTGACGGAGGACGGGGTCTGATGTCAAAGCACGCTTAAGGGCTTGGAAAGCACACTCGCACTCTTCAGTTTATGTGAAAGCCGTTCCTAACATCAGAAGCTTGTGTAACGGCCCCGCAATGGCAGCAAAGTGACGGATGAAGCACCGAAAGTAAGGTGCCAGACCCACTAAACTTCGCAATTGTTTTTGATTTTCTGGACGTGGAAAACTAATTACGGCAGCAACCTTGCCGGATTGGGTCAAAAGCCAACTTTGCTGACAAGGTGACCCAATACTTTGATGCTTGTGCTGGCGAAGTGACACTTCTTTGTATTTAGCTGTAGACCAGCGTTCGAAATGCACGTTAGAACTTCGTCCAAACGCTCAAGGTGCTGAGGAGAAGTAGAGGAATAAATTACGATGTCGTTTAAATAACATAAACAGGTTTTCAATTTGAGACCACGTAATACAGTATCTGTCATGCGCTCGAATGTTTCTGGAGCGTTGAATAAGCCAAAAGTCACGACGTTAAACTCGTAAAGCCCGTCAGGCGTCGCAAACGCTGTTTTCTCCTTGTCTGCTTCGCGCATTGGTATTTGCCATTACCTGGACGGGAGGTCAAGGCTGGAGAAATATTCAGCGCCTTGTAGGAAGTCCAGGGCATCATCTATGCATGGCAATAGATATACGCATTTTTTCGTGATCTTATTGAGCACTCTGTAATCAACACAAAAGCGGTCAGAGCCATACTTTTTCCAGACCAACACCACAGGAGATGACCAAGAGCTGGATGAAGGTCGAATAATATTCCGTTTGAGCATGTCGGCGACGTTTTCCTCAATGATTTGCCGTTCCGCCGAAGACTGACTATATGGGTGGCGGCGTACAATGGAGCTGTCCTCAGTTTCAATGCTGTGCTCTGCAACGGAACGGAGGTGCGACCCAGAACTTTGGAATGTACGTCAAACGAAAGGCTGTGCTTTTGGAGAAGGTTTAAGAGATCTCTTTTTCGTTCGGCAGTGAGGTGAGGACTTATGGTGTCATTTAAAGCAACAGTGGTAGCCTTGATATCAGTTGTAGCAGACAAAGGCGGTGATTCTGCGTAAAGGGGAACCAGCCAAAAAGGCTCGCTGTCAGCGAAGCAGCTCACAGCAGTGCCCTGGGGCAGCATCACTGGTGAAGAATTTGGGTTCAAGGCGGTGACCAATGCTTTATCGTCGTTAAGCCGCACTAGGCTGGGTGCGATGGCAAGCCCCGCAGCTTTAGAGCGAACTGATGGAGCTATGAACACGTCACCGTTAACTATAGGGTCCGCAGCGATCGTGAGAAATTGTTCATCTCCGGGCGAAATGAAACGATCAGCGGCAGCAACGAAACGGAAGCTGTATGGATCGACATCGGATGAACTCTCGGTAGCTGACATATGAAATACTCGCTGACGACATGATATGAAAGCTCATACCGAAGAAAGGAAGTCCTATCCTAAAATTACTGTGTGAGTGAACAAAGGAAGTACAAGAAACTGAATGTGGTGAAGAATGCCATCTATGAAAACGCGGGCTGTGCAAACACTTGGAGGCTGAATAGGGACTCCATCTGCGCAACGAAGGGGAGGGCCATCGTATGGCGTCCTTACTTTTTTCAAGCGGGCACAAAAGTCTGCACGAATTACGGAAAGTGATGTGCCTGTGTCTACCAGTGACTCTTTGTGTATACCTTCAACATACACCAATAAAACATTCGATGGGCGGTCCGAAAGAGTTTCAAGCAGTTAGAAAGATGCAGATTACCCTCCCAAAGCTGCACTTTTTACTTTTCCAGTTTGCGATCGGGAATTGAAGTAGACGGTTGGAGAAGAGAAGAGGAACGACGCATTGGTGAAGGTGAGCGGCGACGTGAGAAACGGGAACTACCAACTGAGCTGAAGTTCTGCGGAGACGGCGACTGACGTGTGCTGTTCTGATACAATCGGGATAGGGTGGTCTAGTGGGGTAGACGTCGTCCCGTTCAAAGTTATCGGTGCTCCGTATTTTATCTTGCTGACGGCCTCGGCGAAACCTTGAAATATGACCACAGCTGCCGCAATAGAAGCAAGTTGGCCGCGAAGTGCTCCAGGCGTTGTAAGGCTTTGAAGATGGTTGCGGTGCTAGTGAGTTGAGCGAACCATGCTCTTCGTGTGCTAGTCGCTGCATTGGGCTTTGTTGGGGGCAGGTGCCCTAGCAGCAACCTGAGCATAAGTTGGCATGGCCACAGTATATGAGCTTTGAACGGGTGTGACAGTCATCGAGGCCAGGCTTTGGTGGGGCGCAGATGTCGTTGCAGCAACGCGAGCATAACTTGGAATGGGCACGGGACGTGAACTTGGAACTGGTGTACCTGTGATCAAGGCCAGTTTCTCCCTCACGACGGCGCGTAAACTAGTAGCAGATGGCGTCGGACGGATATCGAGGTGACAAGGTGAAGCCTGTGCATGAAGTTCCTCGCGGATGATAGAGCGGATCAATGCACGCAGCTCTGTTGTATCGTGACTTGAGCTCAAATCAGACATATCAGGTTGCACCCGAGCGGTCTGAAGCTCTTCAAGCCGCTGACAGGTAGTGACAACATCGACTACGGTCTGGGGATTCTGCACCACAAGCTCATTAAGAGCGACAGTTGCAATGCCTTTTAGCAGGTGGCGCACACGGTCGTTTTCCGTCACATAGTTGTCGTTGCGACGGCAAAGGGCGAGAACATCTTCAATGTAAGAAGTGTAACACTCGCCGGGGCGTTGAATGCGTTCACCAAGCCTCTTCTTGGCAATATCCGAGCGCACTGACAGGTTGGCGAAAATCTGGTGGAGCTGACGCGTAAAGGCGGGCCATGTCAGAAAATCTGTGGCCTGGCTGAGAAACCACGTTTTTGCGCCGCTATTCAAGTAAAATGCAACGTGGGTGAGTTGCGCAGGCTCATCCCAGTTGTTTATAACACTCACGCGGTCATACTCCTACAGCCAGTCTTCAATATCTTCACCCGGAAGCCCTGCGAAAGCGGAAGATCCTTTGAGGGCTGGTTTCATGGCGGTGGGAGTGTTGGAGAAGCTGGCGCACTGGGCTGGTCGGCTTGCGAGATTACCAAACTCAGGTTGTTTAAGCGGTGGCTTGAACGGAGCTCCAGAGATGTGCTCTAGAAGACGCTGGGGTTGTCCGAGATCGCGACAAGACGCAGGGACCGGGCAGCACTCTCCACCACTTGTAAGATTTGGTTGGTTCGTTCCTCGACACCTTGGCGCAACCCACCGCTTGTAAGATGGCGTCGAGTATCCTCAAAACACGCATCGAGTACCCTCAAGACTCTTCTTTAGGGTCTCGTGTATGTGCCGCACAACTTAAGCTTGACTGGTGATGATGAGTATCTACAGATGAAAAGTTGGGACGCATGAATGATGCTCATATATATATATATATATATATATATATATATATATATATATATATATATATATATATATATATATATATATATATATATATATATAGGCGTCGTTTACCGACGACCACGTAACCTCAAAGACACCCTTGTCCACTCCCAAATTAACACATCACCCCCCAATAATTCATGCCGCCCTTGCTTAAAGCCACGATGTCTTGTATGTAAGGCGATGCGAGAAACAGACAAAGCAACCAGCACGCAATCCAAGTTTTCGATTAACATACGAGGAAACCTAACATGCGATTCTTCTAATGTGGTGTACCTACTCGAATGCAACGTGTGTGGTATGCAGTACATCGGACAAACAGAAACACCATTTAGGATTCGCTTCAATAATCACAGAGCCCATGCGAAATCAGCCCCAAGTCTACCTGTATCAAAACATCTCAATCTTCCCGACCATGCATTCGACAAACTATCAGTAACGCTCTTAGAGACGGGATTTAAATCAAATCGAGAACGTGAACAACGAGAGTCATACCTTATCCACCGATTTAACACCCTCGATAGAGGAATAAATGAGAATCCTGGTACACTTGCAGCAATTAAAGCATTAGAAAACAATAACGGCAACAATGAAAATAGTAACTGAGTTCACGGCACTGCAGCTGCGAAAGGCACTGGACAACCTAAAACAATTCCAAGTGTAACTACTCTTCCTAAGTGCAGCTGTCGTCTGTTTTCTGTTTTATTTTACTACCCAATCAATTGTGCCATGCACGACATGCCCAACAGCAACCATGTGCACCGCCGGGAGGCCCCCACGACACGCGTAATTTAGAAGCGGGCCAGGAATTCGCATTGCATGCGCTTGCACAGCCTACCGCAATACGGGGCACCCCTATTTTTACGACGAAATGTTGACAGGGCGCGGAGTAGTTAAAGGCTTAGAACTTCCTAAAATGCCCACTGACCAGCCTCTGCCACAATACGCGGCCCCCGTCCTTCTACGACGAATTGTTTACGGGACCCCGAGTAGTTAAAGGCTTGGGACTTCCTGAAAAGCTCTTTTTTGCCCCACACCGAACCGCCAGTGCCTGGAGGGGCCGTCTGATCGGGAGGAATGCGCTAGTGAACGGAAACATACACAGACCGCTGACATCAGAAAGGGGAAGGGGAGAGGGGGGAGAGAGATGGGGGGGAGTGGAGGGAAAAGTGGAAGGGGGGCACCCGAGGGGCGTTCACCGTATATTACTTTTCCCTTTTTTCTTTTTTTCTTTTCTTTTCTTTTCTTTTTTTCTTTCTTTTTTTACCCTCTTACCTTGCCCTCTGATTTGAGATTGTATAAAGCTGAGCACCGACAAACTATATCTTTATTCCTGATGAAGGCCAGACTCTAGGCCGAAACGTCGAAATAAACCACGTTGTGACCGCTCACGGAGGATCTACTAGAATATATATATATATATATATATATATATATATATATATATATATATATGGCACAACGAGGCGTTGTCAACAAGGATAAATATAATTATCCCCTGATAAATAACTCATCCCCTGATGAAGGGAGAACACCTCCCGAAACTGTTGGGAAATATATTTATCCTTGTTGACAACGCTCCCATTGTGCCATATCCCATACCTTCACGAAGACTAACTGGCCCATTGAAATATTCCTCCCGCTATATATATATATATATATATATATATATATATAGTATATATTGTAGCGATGCTGAGGCAGACAGGGTAAAAAACAAGCGTCTTTATTAGGTGAACTTCTGCCCACGAGTCTAATGACTATGGTCATTGAGTCCGAGAAGCCGAGGCCGAGTTGCAGAGATTTAACTATCTTCCTCTTCCTCGTAGCCCGAGCGCACGTACGCGTGCCGCATGCCAGCCGGGTCTTGCTGGTGCCCGTGCCACGATTATTGCAGTGGGCTATTTGAACGCGGCCAACCTGTCGCGGCATTATCCCCCTCTTTCAGACGCATCGTCCCGATGCTTGAGACAGTGAAAAGATACATGCTCACTCTCACTTATTTTCCGACGACCTGCCATGATAGGGCTTCATGCGAACTACGTGTACCACTGCCGTGGGATAGATAGATAGATAGATAGATAGATAGATAGATAGATAGATAGATAGATAGATAGATAGATAGATAGATAGATAGATAGATAGATAGATAGATAGATAGATAGATAGATAGATAGATAGATAGATAGATAGATAGATAGATAGATAGATAGATAGATAGATAGATAGATAGATTCACTAAAACCCCTCTCATATAGTTACCTTTCAGCTCAATTGTTTTCAGCATAATCACTGGCGGGCGAATTTTGGGCTGGGACGATTCACTTGGAATGACCCAGCGGCGTGATATCAAGGTAAGTGGATATCACGCCACTGGGTCATCACGAGACTCTTGTGAAGGAAAGGGAAAAGAAATGCACTCATTCCACTCATCTAATGTCGTGATTTGTTTCCATTAGACACCTGCTAATTACCTGCAATATTTTAGGTAATTCCTGGTTGGCTGAAAACACGCGCACTTAACGACGTTTGTTTCAAAACGCTAATAAGAAACAGGGAAACACGCAAACTAACTAAAGTTTGACATTCTGCTTTCCCTTCTTTCCTCTCGTTTCAGACACAGCCAGTGTACGCGACGAAGGGAAACGCGAGAAAACGCCAACCAACCTTGCGTCTTTGAACCTTCCCACTCAATATTGTAGACGATGCGTGCCTGGAGAGACTCTCAGTTTACGTCTGATATCAGCTAGGCTTTCCAAGATGCAGGTCACAGCCTATAAGCAACGCTGGCGTATCGTTTGGTGGACGGTGATGCAGTCATATATCGCACTTTCTGTCGCCTTGAAGACACGTATGCAGTTCAGTGGCATACATCAATCCCAAGCTCTCCTACCAGAGACGTCCAGAGATGTGCATATCGCCGTGATATCCTGTAAGGGATACTGGGACGCTGCAGACACTGAATGGATACGCATGCTTTCGCAGAAGTACACTGTGTGGCTTGCGCGAAATCCGGATCTATTTATGCTCCTGCTGAGTAACCAAGCAAAAGGCAGAGAAACGACAATAATCGTGCCCTCCCTGGGGAAAGGTGGATACGCTGAATGCACCCGCTTCATGACTATGGGTCATTCGCCGACATACCGGACAACCTGGATCATCTTAGGTGAGGACGGAGACGACCTTGGCGAAGTACTGCCTAAGCCTTCCTGGGATCCTGCTCTGCAAAACAGGAACGCTTTGCACAGTGCCGCTTAACGACACTTCTGGATGCCCTTCTCCTGACAAATTTTGGGTCCTCTCCAGGAACTGCGAACAGACCACACGGGCGAAATGTTCGAGGAGAAAGCCACTTTATCAAGGACACAGCTGTTAACGTTGCTTGCATGATGCTCATAAGCAACACACCCGTCCAGAGCTGCAACACGAATCCTTACAGCCGCTTTATTTCGCTACTGCGCAAACTAAACGTCAGCGTTCGTGAAAACGTATTCAGAGACGAGACGTACGGTTATGCGATGGTGCGCAGTGAGTTAGACATCGCGTTCACACCCGTGGCCGTCCACGAGCGCCTGATGAAATGGTTTGATTTTCCTGCGGTCGTACAGCGCGCCCACACGGTCTTCTATTCCAAAAAAGAGGTGGAGGAAGCAATGTCTATATACGGCATCCTGAATAAATCAAGCTTTGCCTTCGCGTCCTTAGTTGGCGCCTTGGCGATTTCCCTGATTACCCTAGGCACAATGGATGTACTAGAGTTCAAGAATTCGTTCTTAGACCACGCCTGCGACTCGGCGATGCTCCTTCTCGCACCTGTGCTCGCCACGTCTGCAACAACACCTGTCTGGCACCTCTGGACAAGCAGCAGACATGTGATCATGTGCTTTTGGTTCCTTGGAATATTCCCTCTCTCCACTTACATGAGGAGTCACCTGATATCGACAATGAGCATTCTTGAAGAACCAAGCTCTCTGGACACCGTTGAAGAGCTTGAAGCGGGCCTCGATAGGCATTCCTTGTTTCCATGCTTAATCAATCGATCATCGGACCACTATGAGTACAGCGTCAACGCCAGTGCAACCTTGCTAGCTCGGAAAATCAGTCTTGCTTTTCATACAAACCGGGAGTCAAAAAAACTCTTGACATTGCATCCTTATGGCTGTTTGAAGTGCGCACTAAGATTGCATCATGTGTGTATACTCAACTCACTGTCAGAGTCTGACGCAGGCAATATGAGTCGTGAGCTTTTGAAGTCCAAGGACCAGCTCCGAACTGTATTCACAACTACCCTGGTACGCAAGACTTTCCCACTCAAAGCTCATTACCGATCGTTTTTATTGAGAGTACACGAGACAGGTCTTCTTCATACCACAGATCTGTACGAAGAAGATTCTCCCCTCCAGGACGTCAAAGGGGATGACAACCACCAATTGCTGGAATTTACTGGCTTCTTTAAGTTCATTCTGATGTCGCTTATGGTTGCGACAGGGGCACTGATTGCTGAAATTATATTGAAGATGCAAAGAAGTCGGCATGAACGCTTATCTACACCTATTACACGCACACGCGCCGACAGAAGATGGTACAACCATATTTCTTGGGCATGGACATAGCCACCTTCTTTGTCTTGCCCCATTCTTCTCATAAGCGAGTGTGGGCTTGTGCGTGAAAGAAGAAATTGACGGTATTACCATTTTCGCAAGTTATTCCTTTGCACTCAGATTTTCTACACAGTGACACTTGGTTCTTCACAATTAGGACACTTTTTAAGTACTTTGCGAAGCTCGTCATTTCTTTTGTATGCGAATAAAGAGTGGCGGGGAAAAGTAGAGTGTAATGGTATAAGCTGCTAGTTCAATAAAAAAGCTCCTTGAGATTGTGCTGCATTTTTATTTTTTTATTTCAGCACTGCACTTAGCCCTTCGTGCCTCATCTACACTATCTCATTTGTACACTGTAGCTTTTTACACTGAAGGAAAACCATACAGGCAGCTTATCTACACTATCTCATTTGTACACTGCAACTTCGTACGCTGAAGGAAATCCATGCAGGCAGCTCATCTAAACTATCTCATTTGTGTACTGTAACTTCAAAATACTGAAGGAATATCATACAGGCAGGTTAGCGGCTTGAAGGAGGCACTTACGAGGGGATAAAGTATATTTTTATTTGTTTATTTGTTGTGCTCTAAGAGACATTGACGCCTGCGGCTCTTCCGACGCCTGATAAGTGACTGTGATACAAGAAAATGAAGGAAAAACAAACTTCGGTGTTAGTATCGCATATTCGAAGCTACAAAACTGTTATCGAGAAAACGTAAACTCAAGGTGTACACTACGAACCGAATTGATACAGCGCTTCTGGGGGACATGAACACTTGAATTGACGGAAAATTGCAAGCCAAGCCAAGCGGCAGTAGCCAACATTTTTTTCATGGTCTTTGTCATCTTCCGGGCCCGCCAAAGTGCCAAAATCTGAATTCTAGCCACATTGCATGTTCAACAACTGCTGATGTATTTCTTCCTTAGACTAGCCACTTATCTTACTTTGTATTAATATGAGCCGTATCGGAATTCGCGTTAATACAAACGTGAATTCACATATAATCAAAAGTAGCATCTTTTATAGACCGTTTCAATATTCGTTTATCAGAGGCTCGAATTACTTAAGGGGGAGGCTTGATGTTTACCCCACCAACTCTTCCAAGAAAGTTCTTAATAAATATATATTCTCTCTTCATCTTTTACAGGTTTACGAACATAGCTCGTATTCGAAGGTACTACATCAAACGGTCCCAATAAGAGCACCTATTACGTGAGACATTCGTATTATAGAGCATTGACATGGGTGAAAATCATGATTATAAGCTTACGGACTGATCAGTCGGTTCATTATGAATTACTTAGATTCAAATCGAACCGTGAGTGTGAGTCTGAGTTAGTCCGGGTGAGTAATGTTTTGGTGAGTTGGTCTCCGATTGAGTCCACTTGAAGAAACTTTTAACACGAGAAAGTGTTTTACACCGGGGTCCACCACGGCTCCGTTGACGTATTTGTGTCATGGATATGGCGCTGTAAAATATATACTAACAGACTGCAAAGAAAAAACAAGAAGAAATAGTTCCGCAGCGGGGCGTCGAACCAGTGACCTCGCGCTGTGCGGCGCGTGATGCTTACCGCTAGGCGACAAAGTGAACCGTATCCAACTAGTTAACGGCAAGCAATATACACCATACGGCAAGTATATACACCATACACCGTTTGACAGACCCCTGAACATCATCATTTGAGCTCATTTTGGTCATCAGTAGCAAGATAGTGCGACGGGCTCGTGTTGAGCGCGCTCTAAAGTCCGTCGCCTGTCGCGTTTCAGTTAGCGCCACCTCCACGGAGCGTGGTCCTTCCAGCGCGAGTGCTTATCAGACTCGTGATTCGCTAGAGCACAAAGTTCACTTCGCTTGCTCCCGCGTCCGCGTTTACGGTAGCAGCACGCTGCTCGCATTCGAAGAAAGAATTGTGACAGTTTGTGCTCGTCCTGTGTATATGTGAGCGTTGATTTTGTGCGTCTCTCAGTTTTGCAGCGTACTATAGGTATCGAGTTGTGACAGGTGCTTGTCCACGCTCGTCCTGTTAATGCTCATTTCGTGCGTTCTTTGTCCTTGAGGTGCGTGTGCTTGATGCGTGCTTTATGCCTCGCTGGATTTCTTGGGCAGTGGTGGTGGTGGCGCGGTGGTCTCCAGCATTCTCGTAGCCGTGAAGTTGATTTTCCCTAAAAAATTAAGGGACCCTAAAGTTTCGCCTCTGAGAGTTGAACGCGATAACACATGTTGTTCCAAGTATGTACTTCAAACATCTAGTGCATGAAACCTTTTCGAACCAGCGTACGTGTGTGCTTTTTGCAGGGGAGTACCGGCTTTCAACCATGGCGACATTATGATAATCCCATATTCTCTCGCCCGCAAGCATACGACGCTTGTACCACGAATTATCACTGCAATATTTTATGTTGCATTGTGAAGCACGCATACAGGACACGTGAAACTGGTCAGGCAGCTCACACATGGACGTTTGTTTTCGCGTGTGCACTCTCCACATATTGCACAGTCAGCCAAATCGTATATATATATATATATATATATATATATATATATATATATATATATATATATATATATATATATATATATATATATATATATATAATGTATATGTATATATGTGTGTGTGTGACGTAAGAAGGCAGGGATGTTTAGGAGAAGTAGATGAGGAAGAAGTGAGAGTAGAATAAACATGGCGTAAGAGCCAGGCCACATCGCCGAGCATCATGAAGGAATCATCGACTGACCATCCCATCCCTAAGTACACCGGAGCAGCGGACGATGGACCTGTACAGGACTGGTTTGACCTGTTGGAGCTCCACGCTACCGCTGCATCATGGTCGGAACGGGAGATGGTCACCAACTTTACAGACTACGTCTCTAGTGAGGCCTTCAAATTCTACCTTACCCAGATATTTCAAAACGACGAGTAGTGGTAAAAGATCAAAAAAGAAATGATCGTTTGGTTCAAAAAGTACAACGACGACTACGACGATGATTCACTTATAACCCACCATCCACAAACAATCGCACTCGGTCGCCGCAGTCGAAAGCACTGCTCACGCATTGGGACACCAAAAATGAATCAGCCTTTGAAAGAAGAGCAATTAAAGCACCCTCTCAATGAAAGGCAGTCAGATCTGTTTGCAGGAAGAGTGTAACCTCCACCACACCACGCTTTGCCACTGCCCGATCGAAAACCAACCTTTACGTCATCATTTCACCGTAGCATTCGCATTAGGGCGCCACGCTGTGCAAAGTAATTTCCATCTCGCGCACTTCGACCACCTCCTACTTTTCCGTCGCTTGGCTCTTCAGTTGGTCACAGCGCTCACCTCACATCTCACATGCTTACTACGGTTGATATAGAGGTGAGGAACCCTGAAGATACTCAGCCAGGTTCTGGCCTTTCTGTGCAGATGCATACATCAGAACAGCTTAACTTGTTAGTTACACAGAAAGACAAACGTTTCAGACCGAAATCTGACCAAACTACGCCTGCTGCTGTGTCAGCATCCATTGCATGGACACCTGGGAGTCTTAACAACACAGGAGGCTCGGAAGCATCAAATCGCACACGTTGCCGAGAGCCAGAAGCGTTCATTAGGAACAGCGTCACAAGAGCCTCCGAAGAGCCTCCAGTAATTTCGAGCGCACAACCTTCATTACCCGAAATGCAGCATAACAGTCGACTGACTACCATCTGCCTACTGGACACCACATCAAGTTGCCCAGAAAATCAGTGCCATGGTCAAAAACGGCTGCCACCTCAGCTCCTTCCACATGAACAACATCAATGCCAGCAGAAGCAAGCCCAAGAACAACTGAGTCGCCACGGGCTACACCAGCAGGGACGACTACGAACGGAAAAATCTTTGGAAGAACACTTGAGGATTGAAGAAAGGCGTCTACAAGCGGGTCAATTGAAGCGACAACAAATTAAATATGTCTGGCTTAAGACAAACAAGTCTTCTAATTCAAGACAATCTCGTAAAAAGGAACAACGCACAAGTTTTCTCCAGAAGAGATCAAGATTCAGTCTACAATCAAAGCTGTTCAAACAACAGGACACAAAGCGATGAAGAGGGCGCGAAACCACACCCTGTATTACGGAAGGACGCAGAAATCACCGCAGCAATCTTGGTCAACAAACACACAGACGGGTGGCACTGCATGTGTACCAATCAAGGCAAAGAGGATGACGCCTACACAAATCATGCTGCTGGTTCTCCAAAGCGTTCACACCACGTTCATTCTTTGCAAGAATACAAGCAGTTTCATCATCTGCCGTTTCCACCTTCAATGTGTACTTGTGTTTTACAGCACGCAACTGTCAGCCTCGCCCACCAGAACTCCAGCACTTACCGGACTGCTGCACTCTCCTGTGAAGCTAAAGTGTGTTTACGGAAACTTCCTGGGACATGGAACGATCTTACCTTCTTTGACTGTGTTCACTTTCTAGTCGTGCATGTTCATTTTATAACTTCTTTTCGTCTGACGCAACTTCTTTCGGGGGGAAGGAAATTTTATGACGTAAGAAGGCAGGGACAGTTAGGAGGAGTAGATGTGGAAGAAGTGAGAGTAGAATAAACATGGCGTATGAGCCAGGCCGGCCACGTCGCCCAGTCATCATAGCGTCATATATATATATATATATATATATATATATATATATATATATATATATATATATATATATATATATATATATATATATATATATGTGTGTTTTGTCAGTGAGCATCAGCAATGAACATTATTCTTCTATAGTATGTCGTGAAACATAAACAGGTGATGCACTGTCTCCAAGTCACGTCACACGTTCGGTACCATCATGCATCCCGCAGGAAAACTGCCCCCTCAATATCAAAACCCAAAGTGTTTTTATTTTTTTATTTTTTGGGTAGTGCATATTCCAAAGCATAACAGTAGTTTTCAGGGTCCTCAATACCCGAGCTTTTTGCAGACACAATTCCTAATTATCTAAAATTTGTGTCAGTACTCCTCTATCAACTATGGTGACCACGACAGCAGCAATGCCTTAAGTATGTATATTATCGCTAATCAACGAGCAAACACAACGTAAAGCTAGTTGAAAAAAAAAATAAAAAAATTGACTCAGTCAAGAACTTTAATATATGGTCCTGAGGAGTTTAAGCCACCAGGGTGCCCACGTGGGACATCCTAGCAGCCGCTACCGTAGGCGACGCCCGAGTCGGGGCTGGAACGTGGTGGCGTTCCGCCAGTTCTTGGGCCCTCTGGACTGCCTTAAGTTGGTTTCGGAGATTGGGGCTCCTGAGTGCCTCCTCCCAGTCGGACTCACTGGTGAGAGGTCCCTGAGGTAACGCGGGACATTGCCAGAGCATGTGCGCGAGTGAACAGTACACTTCTGTGCAATCTGGGCACTGTGAATTTATGTCTGAGTTATAATGGCTGAGTCGGCCCCGTGATGGGTACGATCTCGTTTGTAACATTCTAAAGGCTACTTCTTGCGCGCGTTCGAGTTTGAATGGGGTAAAGGGTATCGGCTTCTGTTGTGTCGGTAGTGGGAGGTAATTTCATGGAAGGTGAGTAGTGGGTCATTAAACTGCACGTCTGGGCCCAGCTCTTCGGTGGCTGATTGATCGTCACGGCGGGTCAGTTCTCGTGCTCGATCATGAGCCATTTCGTTGAGGTTGGGTTGTTGTGGGTGAACGTCTTTGCCCATGTGGGCAGGGAACCAAGAGAGGTAGTGCGAGCCCGTATATTTCCGTGTTTGTAAAATGCGGGCTGCTTCTGGAGCGATGTTGCCGGTTTCGTAAGCCCGAATGGCGGCGCGAGAGTCTGTGAAGACATTAGTGAGTGAGGGGTCGGTCATCGCTAAAGCTATAGCAACTTGTTCGGCTATGGCGCTTGTTGATAGCCTAACCGAGGCGGCTGAGCGTAGGGCTCCGTCGCCATCTACTACCGCGAGTGCGAAAGAGGAGGAGTTACCGTATTGCGCTGCGTCGACGAATGCGGTAGAGTTGCGATTCGCGGCGGTACGGTTTAGGATCGCGCGAGCGCGGGCCAGCCGTCTGCCTTTGTTGTGTTGTGGGTGGACATTTCGCGGAAATGGGGTTACCATGTAAGTAGCTCGGACAACTCTGGGGAGGGTTACTGCGCGTTCAAGGCAGGGGTGTGGGGACATGCCGGCCTCGCTTAGAAGTCGGCGGCCTGCCTTGGAGGAGGAGAGGCGGATCACTTGGGCCGTGGTCTGGGCCTCGATCACTTCATCGATGCCGTTGTGCATGCCTAGTTGGTCGAGACGGGAAGTGCTCGTGTTTTGAGGCAAACCAAGGACTTGTTTAATGCTTTTGCGCATGAGTGTGTTTAGTTTCGTCTTTTCTACCTTCGTCCAGTTGTGGGCAGAGGCGACGTAATTGATGTGACTCATTAGGAACGCGTGGTATATGCGCAGAAGGTTGGCCTCTCCAAGGCCTCGTCTACGACCCGAGACTCGCTGAATGAGTCGGAGCATGTTCTCGGTTTTAGCTGTGATATGTTTAATTGTTCTTGCATGACAGCCAGTGGCCTCGACGAGGAGGCCGAGAATGCGTATGGAGTCCACGCGGGGTATTCGCTGCCCATCTTTGGCGTGTAGCGCTATGGGTAGATCACCTAAGGGTGTTAAGTTACGAACGCCTTGGCGAGATTGCCGGTACAGTAGCAACTCTGATTTTGTGGGCGACAAACGAAGTCCAGTGTTTTTTAAGTAGGCTTCTGTGGTATTGAGAGCAGTTTGAAGGGCTTGCTCCAACTCCGCCAATGAGCCTCCCGGGCACCAGATGGTGATGTCATCTGCGTATATAGCATGGTTTATGTTTGGGATCTCGCGGAGTTTGTCAGATAGTCCCTTCATTACTATGTTAAAAAGGAGTGGAGAAATGACTGCCCCTTGTGGTGTCCCGTTGGAACCTAATGTGTAAGTGTCGGATGTAAGTTGCGATAGATGCAGCTGAGCTTTTCGATTTTGCAGAAAAGAACGAATGTACGCCTGGAATCTTTTACCGAGACCAAGGCTGGCAATGGATTCCAGTATAAAGCGGTGTGAGACGCTGTCGAATGCTTTAGTGAGGTCTAGGGCGAGAATGCCACGAACATCTCTCGTTTTTGAGTCGAAGATCTGTTTCTTTAGTAATAGCATGACGTCTTGTGTTGAAAGGTGCGGACGGAACCCGACCATGTTGAACGGAAAGAGTTCGTGATCCTCTATGTAGCGCGATACACGATTTAGGATGACATGTTCAGCTGCTTTTCCTATGCATGAGGTTAGGGAAATCGGGCGTAGATTGTCGAAGTTGAGTGGTTTACCTGGCTTTGAGAGAAGGATTACCGTGGCCGTGCGCCATTGTTCAGGTACCTGGCCAGTTTCCCACATGTAATTAATGTCTTTTGTGAGTAGTGTGATGGCTTGGTCGTCTAAATTTCGCAACAGGCGGTTGGTTACCTTGTCAGGACCGGGGGCTGATCTGCTGTTGAGGTTGTGTAATGCCTCCCGAATTTCTGACTCCGTGAAGGGTTCGTCGAGTTCGGGTATCGTTTCGCATTCTATTTCTGGGTAGTCGGTGGGTTGTGCTGTGTTTAAGGGGAGGTGACGTTTGGAGATTTCTTCAAGAAAGGATGAGTTTGTTCCTCCCATCTTTTTGTGCGAGTGTAGGAGCCGGTCTATGGCATGACTCTGGTTGTTTTTTGTTTCGCAGTCGTCCAGCATGTATTTTAGGAGGTTCCATTTACCCCCAGTTCGCATGCGGCCGTCGACCGCTGAGCAGAGTTCATGCCATTGGAGTCGTGTGAGCTCCGTGCAATATTTGGCAATGTCTTGGTTCAGTATTGATAGACGTTTTCGTAATTGACTTAAAATTGACTTAAAACTTTTTTATAAATCATAAAGTTTCATGCTAAACACATTGCGCTAGCTACTCTCTTGCATGTGGCCTCCGAGATGCTGACAGGCTAAGTACGTTTTCTCAGCTTCTAGAGTCAGTCGAGTTTTCGCTCACGAACACTGGTATGAGAGCCGTCACAAAAGACATGCTTTCGCCGGAGTCTGGACTCTGTCGCGAACAATAGATGACGTCACTGCTACGTCACTCACATGCGACGTCACTTGAAGACTTTTTTTCTCTAAGTTAGTTCTAACTTTCTCCTGTGTTGCCACGGAGTGCGTAGTATGTCACGTGCTTGATGAATTTCGTCCCTAGTGTCATTTTCCCTACTCGCGGGGCAACGATGGCATGCCGTGGGTAATTGGATTACAATTCCGCACGAAAATCTACAAATACAGGAGCTTGAAGCCATGTCCGTTATGGTTCGCTCCGCTTTCGAATGACGCAGGTGAACTGTATTCAAGCTTTCACTGACGACGAAAGCCGTCGTTGCGAGATTTGCAGTATGTTGTTCGCCAAGAGGGAAAACATGCTTCGGCATGTCGGGGACGCCCATAAAGTAGATAGCCCCCGAAGTCAATAAGGGTGTGAAATGCGGCGTTTGTGGCGTTGGCCTGTCTTGATTGGAAGAGTATGTGAGGCACCACATAGCGACGCACGAATTCGTCGCCGAGTGCGTGCAGCGCACGTTCCTCAACAATAAAGGAGAGTGACCCATGCTTTAACCGGTTGATAGTTGTTAGGAAAAGCAATTCTAGTACATTTTAATCATCTTTTGTGGTGTGGCTGTACAGCACTTGATCGCTTGCACGTGTATTAACTGAGCCAGCTAGGTAACTTCCATGTGCTTGTCGCGTGGAAAATAAAAGAATGCACAGAAGGTCTAATTGCCGCTCGCGATTGCACTGGAAGTTCTGCGGCTTGCGTCACTTATTGTTTTTCTCTTTAAGCTCACATGCCTTTCTGGTGTATGACAAGATGCACATGCTCTTGTGAGTGGTATCGTTCATTTGATGGCGTATTTCTGGCAAATGTTTGAAAGAATTGACTGAGGTTTGATTGAGCTTTCTTGTGGTGCGCCATGCTTCACCGGTGATTTTGCGTCAAGGCAACGAGGAAATAATGTTTTTATGAAGCATTCGTGCGGGGAACAATTGACAGGCTTAAGCAGCCAAGTTAAAAGAAAATGCGCTTTTCTATTTAACGCAAAGTAATATTCTTCGGTCGTTAGAGTCAAATATTTATTAAGCTCGAGCGCAGTTCAAATTACAGTGTGTTGTAAATATTTTTTAATCAATTTGTGGGTTCAGCTGTACTTTCTGCATGTTATCTGGAGATATATTAGCATAATAATTAACAAAGTAAAAAATTCTGCGAAGAATTTATTGTATGACTGCCTCCACCACTTAAAAAAATGCAGAGCAAAATATCCGATGGACTCATGATTTATTGAAACAGGTGAGCTCACCAGACCGGGACAGCGAAAACGACACACATAGGGCTGCTACCAACTAACATTTATTGCAACGGAAACACACCATATAGGTAGTTTCTTCACTCATCACGTGGTAACATCGAGTGCTTCAGAACATGAGCATGAAAGAAACTTTTCTTTTGTTCCTCAAGCTTTTTTTACTCGCCGAAGATTACAGGAGTTAACATGCCCATGGAAACAGAGAAACTAAGATAAAAATATGTTTAAAAGGGCCGTGCGACACTTTTGCAACTGCGTTTTTTAAGACTGGAATGCGCGTAGTAATGTAAGCCCAGATGAACTCAAAAAGGATTATGCAGATTGTTGCACTAAAAGCGAGGTTAGTCCTCAAAACTCGACCATACGACGACAAGAAACGTTTCATCTCGCATTTCACTCTCCCGCTGACGTTAGTGTCAGTATCTAATCACTGTGTGCCTCTTACAGGGGCAAACCAGAAGACTCGCCTCGCAGTGGCTGTTGTGCAGCACTCATAGCGTCATTTTTTAATTCTTTTCATGTTAGTATTTAAAAGAACAACTCCTTTTGTATTCAATGAAGTATAAGGAATGCTTTTTAATTTTTTCATGCTCAATTGTGCGGCATATCTGGCACCTTAAGAATATTACGTGAGACGTATTACGTTGAGCCAATCAAATTGCACAAACAGTGTCGTCACTTCCGATCATGAATATAGCTACTGTGTGTGTCACTGTATTTCAAAAACAATATGGTTTCTCAGTAATGAAAACTCTAAACGTTTTGTTTTTGGTGTTGTCACTCATGCAACGATATCTGAGCAATCCATATTTCGGCAGGAAGTGGTGAAAACTACCCGCTTAATTTGTGTCACAGGCACCCTTTAATACCATATGAGAGACGTTGCTGACCGAACTCATGGATGCGCTATTAACATAATAATTTCGGCAGATCCCATGCGCTGTAACAATTGATGTAATGCGAAGCAGCCAGCAAAGGGATGTATACATCGCCTTCTATGTCTTTCGACAAATGAAGTCATCCATGTCATGGCATTTAGTTTCTTTGTCATGCACGCATCAGTGTACAACCTTTTAATACCATTCTAGCTAAACGTACACTCTAGTACGTAAAATGCATGACCTATCATTATGTTCATCACGCACTTATGTCATGACATCCATATTTTCACATTAACAGCCTGCAGTTTATGTTTGTCATACAATCGCGTCCTGCAATACTAATTTTGGTGTGTCAAACAAGTGAGACGGCCACGAGAAAATTCATGCGTATTTCTCAGAAAGAAAGCTTCTTATTTGCCAAAAAATTTGTCTTGGCCCAAGTTAGAACTCGGGACCAATGCCTTTTCGGGGCGGTCACTGTATCATCTGCGCTAACTAGGAAGCTAGCAGATGGCCTCATGAAAATGAATTCATTGACAACCGAATGCTCAGAAACACAAAGTGAAGCGGTCAATTTTTCTGGCATTTAAAAGGCTTCCTCTCTGAAAAAATTCATGTAGATTTTTTTGTGGCTTTGTGCTGAAATTGGGTGGTTGTCTCTTTTCCTTTTCTTGAGCCCCCCCTCCCGCCATCTTGCAGGACTCCGCAAAGCCCATATCCATTACTTCGATTTAATTTTTTACTGTAATTCTGTGACTTATTTGCATTACAAAATTCGGTGAATGGAAAGCTCAGGAAGAGGCCAACGAGAACTGTCAGTTTGTACGTCGCACGGCTCCTAAAAAGCTAGCCAGTGGGCAAACAAGGACCCACTATTACTGTAATAGATTAGGAGTGGCTAGACCAGAAGAAGGTCATGGTAAACGTTGAGAGAAAAGTCAGGGTACCTGCAAGTTTGGTAAGATATGTCTTTCATTCCTCACTGTGACAAAGCAGGAGAACACTCAGAGTCCAGCAGCTGAAGATATCTACATAAATTTTAGGTATCAAAAGAAGCCCTGCGGTCATCAAGCAGAAATTCAGCACTTGAGGATGACTGACGAAGAAAAAGCCAACATAGCGGAGCACCTGGAACGCGGTGTGCCCATGAAAACCATATTGAAAATTATAAGAACATCTGTTGCTAGCAAGCTAACACCAGCACATTTGGCAGCGCGCATAACTCTGCATAACATCAAGCGGCAGCTTCACATTTCTCCTCCTGAACAGGGTCACCCTAATTAGGCTGTTAGCGTAGATATGTGGGTGCAAGCAATGCAAGACAAAGCTGAATCGCTCGTCCTCCTGTATAAGGCACAGGGTGCAGTGGACCCAAATGGTACTTTGGTGCGATTGATTTTGCCCTTGCTCTGATGACACAGCCACAAAAAGAGTTGTTTCAAGAATTGGGCACGGGGACTGTGTGTCTCGACTCAACACATGGAAGGAACTATAGGGTACCAGTTTGAGCTGAGCACTCTTCTTGTGCTAGATGAAGTGGGATCGGGTATACCTATAGCCTATTTCATCTGCAATAAGATGAATGAGGAATATTTAGCAGCTTTTTTCAGGTCTCTTGAGTTCGCCATCAGCAAAAAAGTGGAGGCTAAAAGATTGATGCCTGATGACGCCTCACAATTTTATAAGGCATGGCCACCAGTTATGGGTGCTCCTCAACAGAAACTTCTTTGCGCCTGGCATGTGGATAGGAATTGGCAGAAGAAAATACATGAGTGCCTTGAAAAGCAGCTGAGGCCGGACGTCTACCACAACTTGAGACTCCTTTTAGAGTTCCTTGACCAGCAAGAATTTGAAGAGTATCTTCTGTCGTTTCTTGACATTCAAGAAACAAAACTGAGAGATTTTCTGAAGTACTTCAAGGATAGCTATGCTGTTATACCTCAAGAGTGGGCCTACTGCTTTAGGACTAGGGCAGGAATCAACACCAATATGCGCCTTGAGAGTATACACAGGACGTTGAAGCACAGCATGTCGGAGGGAAGGAAGAATAAGCGTGTTGATAAACTAATTTCTGCCCTAATGAATTTTACATAACATTTTTGATGAAGAGGACAGTCCAGATGATCAAAATAGCAAAGGGCAAGAAGTTGAGTGCAATCGAAAGGTAACGCAAGTCTGGCCCTGAAATGGTAGGCTGTGCAAAATAAATGAAGATGACACGTGGACTGTGCCTTCTCAGTCTACTAAAGGGCACGCTTATATCGTGACGAAAATTATGGATGACGCTTGCTGTCCCTTGAGATGCAAGGTATGTGCAATGTGTGTGCATACTTACAGGTCCACTTGCTATGCGCACCCGATACATTTCACAGTGTGCAAGCACATTCACTGTGTCGTCATTGCTAATACACCATCAAGCAGTGACAATAATGACTATGAGAGCCTTCTTGAAACAGCAAGTGAAACGAGCCAGGCATTGCACATAATGGAAAGCATTACGAAGCTGGACGCAGCCACAAAAATTTCAAGTGCAGCATTATTCAAAGTGAAGATGGAGTCTGTCAAACAAGTAATAGTGGATGGCGAAGGGTCGGAGTAAGTGGTTGAGAAGGTAAGTTGTTTGAGCCAGTCTTGCAGCCTGTTGAAGGCAACAGAAAAAGAAAAATGCTAGACCAATCTAATGAAGCAGCAAACAAGAAAGTCGAGCGTCCAGTCAGATTCTATTCTACAAAGAAGCCTAGATCATCCCAACGTTCATCAAGTCTTTCAAAGCCTACTGAAGCTCAAAAGGAAGCTCTAAAACAGCAACTCATGGACGTAAATGTGGAGTCGGCACAGATAATCACATCAGCAGGGCATGACTACAGTTAGAAAAAGCTACTGTCAAAATGGTGAAGTGCTCAACCAATAGTGGGTTACTAGGACTTATGAATAATGAAGCAAGTTGAGTGATTGTGCACTGGCACGCTTATCACGACAGCCATTCACTTATGACCAGTGGTTTCCCTCCTTTTTGGTGGTGTGCAGCCGTACGTAACAGCTGGATGGTACGTGTGTTATAGCATGAGGGTGCCTCCATGCTTGTTGTATGAGCTGTTGGTAAGCTTTTAGTGAATAGATATACTCACAGAATACATGGCTTTGGTGTGCAGCCATACATAACAGTTCGATGGTACATGTATTAGAGCACGAGAGCTGCCTCCATGCTTGTTGTATGAGGCGCTGGTAAGTATTACTGTAAACAGTGTAAGTGCATTTGATGGTGTATGTAGTTATATGCTTTGGAGAGCATGCAAAGAGGCAAAGCTGCTGGTGAGGATCAGGTAACATCAGGCCTGCTGAAAGATGGAGGACAGATTGTGTTAGAAAAACTAGCCACCCTGTTTACAAGGTGTCGCCCCGCCGCGGTGGTCTAGTGGCTAAGGTACTCGGCTGCTGACCCGCAGGGCGCGGGTTCGAATCCCGGCTGCGGCGGCTGCATTTCCGATGGAGGCGGAATTGTTGTAAGCCCGTGTGCTCAGATTTGGGTGCACGTTAAAGAACCCCAGGTGGTCTTAATTTCCGGAGCCCTCCACTACGGCGTCTCTCATAATCATATAGTGGTTTTGGGACGTTAAACCCCACATATCAATCAATGTTTACGAGGTGTCTCCTGACGGGAAGGGTACCAGAGTCTTGGAAGAACGCTAACATCATTTTAATACATAAGAAAGGAGATGACAAGGACTTGAAGAATTACAGGCCGATCAGCTTGCTGTCTGTAGTATACAAGCTATTTACAAAGGTAATTGCTAACAGAGTAAAGAAAACATTAGAATTCAATCAACCAAAGGAACAAGCAGGATTTCGAACAGGCTACTCAACAATTGACCGCATTCATACTATCAATCGGGTAATAGAGAAATGCTCAGAGTATAACCAACCACTATACATAGCCTTCATAGATTACGAGAAGGCGTTTGATTCAGTAGAAATATCAGCCGTCATGCAGACACTGCGGAATCAGAGCGTAGATGAAGTATATATAAACATTCTGGAAGAAATATACAGGGGATCAACTGCTACCATAGTGCTTCATAAAGAAAGCACCAGAATACCAATCAAGAAGGGTGTAAGGCAGGGGACACTATCTCCCCAATGCTATTTACCGCGTGCTTAGAGGAAGTTTTCAGAAGCCTAGAATGGGAACAGTTAAGGATAAGAGTTAATGGAGAATACCGTAGTAACTTGCGCTTCGCCGGTGACATTGCATTACTGAGTACCTCAGGGAATGAATTACAACTCATGATTACGGAGTTAGACAAGGAGAGCAGAATGGTGGGTCTTAAAATTAATCTGCAGAAAACGAAAGTAATGTACAACAACCTCGGAAAGGAGCAGCGCTTCGTGATAGGTAAATAGTGCACTTGAAGTTGTAAAAGACTGTCTACTTAGGGCAGGTAATAACCGCAGAGCCTAACCACGAGATTGAAGTAACTAGAAGAATAAGAATGGGGTGGAGCACATTCGGCAAGCACTCTCAAGTTATGACAGGTAAATTGCCACTATCCCTCAAGAGGAAGGTATATAACAGCTGTATCTTGCCGGTACTTAGCTACGGAGCAGAAACCTGGAAACTTACAAAGAGGGTTCAGCTTAAATTGAAGATGACGCAGCGAGCAATGGAAAGAAAAATGGTAGGTGTAACATTAAGAGACAAGAAGAGAGCAGAGTGGATTAGGGGACAACGGGGGTTAAGGATATCCTTGTTGAAATAAAGAAGAGGAAATGGACATGGGCCGGGAATGTAGCGCGTAGACAGGATAACTGCTGGTCATTAAGGGTAACTAACTGGATTCTCAGAGAGGGGAAGCGGGTTAGGGGGAAGACAGAAGGTTAGGTGGGCAGATGAGATTAAGAAGTTTGCGGGTATAAATTGGCAGCAGCAAGCACAGGACCGGGTTAACTGGCGGAACATGGGAGAGGCCTTTGTCCTGCAGTGGACGTAGTCAGGCTGATGATGACGATGATGATGATGATGTAGTTATATGATATATCTTCTAAGGTGTTTTGTTGCGTATAGACGTGAGTAAGGTCCCTGTGGATGCACAGGTGCTGTGCAACCGCACCACAGTGGCTGTGGTGTGGTTGGACAATGCGCTACAGAGCTTAAGCTTGTGGTTCTATTCCAGGCTTAACAAGTGTATTTTGATGGGAAACAAATGCAAAACAGCGTGTGTATAGGCATTCCTAACAGTTCTAACATACGAGGCAGAAACTCTGTAAGAAGCTAAAGAGTGTAGAGTGTGCAATTGACTGAAAATTTATAGGCATAATTCTAAAACATGGGATGACAGCAAAATGTATCTGGGAACACACAGGAGCCTAGAATATCCTAGTAGATCTTAAAATAGTACAAAGCGGAGCTGGGCAGTTCACGACATGGGGAAAGACTGTTGATTGGAGCCAAAAAATGTATACCGAGAGATAGGAAGGGCAGCAGAAAACTGCAAAAAGCAATTCAGAAATAGAGGATTAAAATGAAATCTGTTCACGCAGGACAAGGTGGGTTGGAGATCATTGGGGGAGCCATCAATTTGCAGTAGACAGAAGGCAGGTTCAAAATAATGGCTTCAATTTAGGATGTAAATGTGTGCTTATCCATTTATATTTTTACTGCCACTTCAAATAAATAATTTTTCAGACTCCAAAACTTGGCGGTACCTGCTGTGGTGATGTATGCAGTGTTGTGGTCGTGAGCACTCTGTTAACGCATTTGCATATTTGGCTTGCCAAATTTACAAACTCTTGCTTAAAACGAATCCGCCGCGGAGATGCAGTGCTTAGGGTGTTTAACTGCTGAGGCAAAAGCGAAAGGCCTATACCATCCGCGGCGGTCACATTTAGATGGAGGCGAAATGGTAAAAACTGTAGTACGTGCAATGTCAGTGCATGTTAAACAACACCAGATTGTCAAAATTGCGGAGCCCTCCACCACGGCGTGCCTTATCATATCATTGTTTGGGCACGTAAAACCACAAAAATTACAATTGCTGATGATGACCACTGTCTTAACAGGTACACTGATGACAAGTACATTGGGTTGACATTGGCACTGGACTTCGGCTTCCACTAATAATAAAATTTTAGTCTGTCATCTGTTCTATCTGATACAGCTGCCTAATTATTTACCGTATTGCGTAGTGTTTAGTTAGTATATTTCTTACCTGCAATTTCTCATCGACTGTTTATCATTTCAGATTTAGTAGATTTTCCAAAGCTCTGGGAAAACCAAGATATCAAAGCCTGGCCAAAGTTTCATGTTCTTTCGAAGTGAAGGCCTAGCACTTACAACCGACAGCATTATAATAAAAGCTTATTGTGAAAACGTGACCTGGTTGTCTTCCTGTGTAGATAATGCATGAACGCGGTGTCTGCACTACTTTCATAACAGTGATACAATGCCGTTACATTTCAAGCCGTGTGGTGCATGACACGTCAATTAAAGTTTATGGAGGAGTCTAAATCAGTTGAAAATAATAGTTGTTGATTGCTTAGATAATTATTATTATTATTATTATTATTGCGGTATTTGTACGTTTTTTTACGCCGCTATGTGTTTTGTATCAAATTTACCAAGAGCTCGATCGACATCGACATCGTCTGTGTTTGCAAACATGCACGCAAAGTTCGCGCGATACAAATTATTCTTTCGCGACTTTCTTGAGTTATGCGCATTAATTTTTGCATTTGTTATGAAGGTTGGCGTATGTTTTGTCACATGTGAAGATGTGATACTTCGTCACTCTAGAATATTCGTACTCGACCACTACGACAGGTGAGTAAGGTACGCGCTATGAAGCAACCTCCAATGGATCTTAGTGCTTTCTACAATTGTCACGTGCTCTACTTTCGATGGGTATGAGCTGTTTGATCGATCACTTGCGCTAGATGTGTCGAACTCTGAAAATTCCTTTCCGATGATTGGGACACGATCGTCAACGTGCATGCACGCGTGGACACCGCACTATATATAAGCTCCACACCACATTCAAGTGCATTAAGTATTGGCGCGAATAAATATCGCTTTGCTGATGGGCGTCAATGGCTGCCCAGCGCCCACTCAGATGATACCAGTAGTGCATAATGCACTGTTCATTGCAGTTAAGCCCGATCAGGATTAAATTTCTCAATAGCGGGGTACTCCTTTCTCCAACCAGCTTGCAGTAATCATGGCAGAGAAATTCTATCTGGTCAGACTCCTTTGTGATAAAAATTGCCAGTATGACACCCTTAAGTGCCAACCACTGGCACGCGTATGCACGCGCCTACGCGTCAAAAGCGTCTAGTCGCGCCTGTGGAGGAAAAGGGCGCGCAACTACAGGCACGCGTCGACCGCGTTGACGCCCACGCGTCCAAGGCCGATGCACAATGTTGCTTGATCTTTTGGCTTAGAACTGTCCAAGTTCAGCACAGAACGGCACGTTCTCAACTGGAGCGGGAATGTATGTTTTAGAGGATATGAGAACACGTTAACAAGTTGATAGTGCTTCAAACACCA